>OZ022415.1:19224019-19824019 GCA_963989365.1 Rhimphoctona megacephalus
CGATCAGAAGCATCAACTTGAAAGAGAGGAACCGAGAAGGGATCCTTGGATACCGTTATGGCATAACATGGCAAGAAGTGCGCGAGCCACCGCAGGGGCCAAATTGAATCGAGCAAAACGTGATGCGCACAGTTCGTCCGTGTGCTGAAAAGGCCCCACGTTCCTGTATACATACTTATACATACACACATATACGTAATGTATAAAGAATACCACTACCTTTGGCCGATACGCCAGAGTCGGCAATTAAAATTGAGGAAATTGGTCGTGTCGCAAACACTCAGGTTGTTTGGCCCTCGGGGGCCTCCCGGTCACACGGAAGTCGAAGCCGCCGGACTCCAGGAGAGAGTCTTAGAGCGGGGGTACCCACAAATGAGTATACCTACAAAAGCGATCCGGACCATTACCCACAGTCCAGGCTCCCATAAAGCCAATAACTTAGCACTGCAAATCTTCTTAAATTGAGAAAATACCGGCTTTGCGGTAATCTCGCAACAACCTAAATCGCAACGTTGACCTATTTTACTATGAAACATTTTAGTCGGTGTCGATTTCTTCCTCAGCAATTTGATTGTTGACAGTTTTGTAATTTTTTAGAGAAATCTTCCAGATTTTTGTATGTAAGACGTCGCTTGTTTTACTCAGTATAAGGGTTTCAAGTACCAAATTCGGCGAAATATTTTAGATGTAATGAGTGATTGTTTACTTTTTTGAAAGTTGATTGTCTTTTTGGTGCTCTATCTAAAACACCCTAATCATTTTTCAACATTCAGGGGGGAACGTAGATTTGATGCAACTGATAAAACCAAAGAAAATCGTAATTAGAAAATCAAAAAATATATACTTCTCCATACAAGTCACTAAATTTTTTCTGAAGGGTAATCATTTTTCCGTAGCCGCTTAAGGGGTTTTACCGGGGAAAGAAGTCTATGCGTGCTCGGGAAGATTTTCACAATGACAAAGACGAAAAATAGATGAACACGAATTTTTTCATGCTCCAGGGACTGCATTTTTTTATTCCTAAGTATAAGTAATCACAAAATCGAGCTTAAAAAGCGTTTTTGTCTCAAATTACATTTTTTAACCGCGTTGACAGCAAAACAAAAGAACTAACGATCCTACCGCCTCGATAAAAGTTCCATTCTATAAAAAAAAACGCCTCTGGTTATCGTCTTACGTGGCCGTTTTTGATCGATCTAAATCGTGGACAAAAAGTTTGTTCAACTTTTTGTACACGAAAAGTGACAAAAATTTTAATCGTTTTTTTTTTTAATATGCTCACCATTTCGTTGATAATCAAAATTTTTGAATTCCCTATCGTACAATGATAACTACTTATGTGTTGTTTTCAAATTTCTTTGGATTTGAAATTTGAGAATACATGTACATCTGTCAACCGCACGGGGGCGTGTTTTTGGAGGCGTCTCTTTTGACCTTAAAATAGTTGTTATTTTAAGCCAACGGGTTTAACGAGTTTACGATGAGTCTTTTTAAATGCTGAAAAATAGTTCAAACTTTATTACATAATTGGATTACAAATAGTGTGGATTAGAAGAATATGATTAACAATATTGCATTCAGAACGAAGAATCGTCTGGATAAAAAATAATCATTGATCTAGGTAGTTGGGTAGTTTCATTTATGTGAGATTAGACTGTATAAGGAATCGTGAGCTCGCATATTCTGGTAGCGGAGTATGGATACCGGGTATTATATTAGTAGCGTTTGCGTATATTCCATGCTGTTGAATGCGATGGAGCGCACCTTCTTTTGCCTTCCGTAAAGGTTATTTCGTAGGCGTATAGATACATACATACATACATACATACATACATACATATATATATATATATATATATACGAGTATATAATACTTCGCGACGGACGTTCCAGTCTCTAAGCTCATTCGCTCTTGGTTTTCCGATATACATACGTAATTCGCGTTGGTGCTGGAGAATGTGACAGTTTCCTCGATGACATAACAGAATATCCTTCTCATCTCGAGTCGTCACGAGTCGTGAAACCGGAAACGGGTATTGCGCCTCTCGCTTTTTTTACATTTCTTTTACAAGTAGAATTTACTGTAGCAATTTGTAATAACGTTCATGACGATAATTGGATTTGTACAAAAGTAACGGGGACAGTAAGACCATCGCAAAAAAGGCCTTGTCTTTTAGTTACTTCTCCTGTAAATGTACTTTTTGTATACAGGAAAGTAACGAATTTTTAACAGTAACAACAATAAAAAATTGCATATACATGTATTGTATGTGCATCAAGAGATTTAAAAATTATGATTTTAAGTATTTTTTGCACTTCTGTTAGATAACCTAAACTTTTGACAGTAAAAATACGCGGAAAGAAACTAAAAATAATACATATTTAAAATAGTACAGTAAAGATTTATAAAACTTTTTACATATTTTCAACTATCGAATACTAGATGTACAAAATAATTGAAATCAGTGGTACAACTTCTTGAACGTTTTTTCTGATGTTTTATCAGTCAAGATCGACCTTCCCATAATAGCTAGCACATGCAAAAATCAGTGAAAATAAATATCGTTATAACTCGATAACCATTTAATGGATTCGACGAAAGATTTTATCAGCTCTCAAGAAGGCCAAAAGAACAAATGTCATGATTCGTAATCGACTTCGTACTATTTGGAAGATAAGTCCAATACGCATCCTTAATAGGGAAACATTGAATCAAAATGATTTAAATTGTTGACTCTCATAATTTAACTTTTGAGTATTAAGGTCCAGGTAATTAGGGACACCGTCTGGTATATTGTAAATCAAAAGCTACGAAGATTGCTCTCTCTCTCTCTCTCTCTCTCTCTCTCTCTCTCTCTCTCTCTCTCGAATATCAGGCATGCATTGAAAAGGTATCATGGTGGTTCACGAGGTCTCGCAACGGTTCTTCCTTTGCAATGAAGCGGGATCCTTTTTTTTCTTTCCCCCCTATTCGGGAGTGAATAAACCGCGAGTTCACGCCCGCAATGCACTTTCTTACGATACATGATTCCACCTCGAGGCAAACGGTAGGTAATAGCTGATGGCGGTGTGGTATCTCGGCCGTTTGGTGACCTATGATGGGTACACCGAGGAGCGTGCGCCCGCTCCTCGCTATCTACCGTGAATCCTTTTACTCGATTGCTCTCCGAGAATCCGTAAATGGGAAAGGGATTACGTAAGCCTCCAATCGTGCGGAGCTTGCGTACTTCCAAACGTATATAACAGGTAAATATGCCAATATATCGCTTAATACCTCTCTGTATATGTTCAATGGAAACTTGTGGGGAAAAAGTATGGACGAAATAACGTATGATTGTTTCAAAATGCGCAATAAGTTTTATCGGACTCGCGGATACAAGGAAACGACAATTTTTTTTTTCATTTTTCAATTACTGTCGAAATTATAGGAACAAGGAGAGACTACGAAATTTTTAAGATTATTATTCATTATTGATCAAATTTTAATTGTGATGCCAAAAAAAATGAAATTTCTCTTTCTGTATTAGAATTTTTCCTAGACTCTGACTTATGAATTTTCATATTAAAACATTGAGCAACGTCAATTTAAAAATGATGTAGTAAAAGAATATTTCAATTATGCAGTTAGTTATGTTGTTAAACTTAAAAAAACGCTTAATTAGTATTAAATGTAGTTCCCTAGACTTGTTCCCAAGTGCCAGTGTATCAACATTCTTGAAACTTACTGGGTTTCTACACTTTCGGCATAAATGAACGAAGGCCTTAATTGTTGTGATTACTGAACAGGAAACTATTATTCAAAATACAAGGCTGGGTATAATTTCCAAAACAGCTGGACCCTGCATGTGTCTTTGCGTTATATGGATAGCAGGTTTATCAAAAAATAACCTCCTCTACTCTTGTTTTCGGACTTTGGTTACCTGGCAATACTATAGGAATTGCGGGATTCAAGTAATTATTGTGAGTTTACAGGGCATGGCACATCATCTTGATTCCGATACCACCCGCTATTGGCAATTGGTTGCGCATTATTCTTCGACCTTTGGGGCCGTCGTGAAATCACACGAAACACACGTTGGCACGCACTTTACGCACTGCTGAGGCAGGCCACTCACGCGTCCACGTATTCCTCGCGTACAAGCACCGTACAACAGACGAGCTAATCCCGAGTTGAATACTGATGGTTCATCGAACGATGCCAGACCGCGGGAATTGTGAGCTCACAAAAAAAGATAGCCATGGTATAATATTTTGTTTCCAAACAATTGTGTTCTATTGTATTGTCAAATGTGCTCAGTATAACGCTTTTCATAAAGTTGGAGGATTACCTGATCAATTCTTGTGAAAATGTACTTTTTTGTGGAACTGAATTTAATTTTGATCGCATGTTTGAACAATAATATTTAATTGTTCGGGAAGTTTCGAAATTATTATCGATTCCAAAATTCAAATATTCCGAATCAAAGTTGTTGCACGATTAGCACAAATATGCTACATACAGAATAATTATTTATTTGAAATGATTAGAGTATATTTGATCCATCCATTTAATTACAGGGAAGTTAAATTGAATATATTTTGCGCATGGCTTGGATTCTATTTTTAGTAGTTTACTTCAAATAAAAAGTTTTTATTGGTTGGAATATTTTTAATTGTTACAGCATTCTATCAGTTGCGTGAGTGTGAGAGAGATAGCTGAAAAGTAGATTCATATTTTTCTCGCGGACGCTTGATATTTCAAAAAAAGAAAAGATAAACTTTATTCTCTGATGAAAGAAGAACACCATGTAATTTTTATTTTTCTCGAAAACTCAACTGTGTCAGAGAAAATTGCGCTGCAGAAATTTTATCGACTGAACGATTTATAGATCGCCTTAATAAGAATTGCATTTGATATAATAATTTTTTTGCTTCTGATTTAACTTTTTTAATAAATCAAAGGTTTTTGTGAAGTAATTAATCGATTTTCGCAAACTTGTGCATGGGCCGCGTGATAAATCCAAAGAAGTGCCTACGTGTCGTAGACGCTCCGTACAGACACGAAGTCGCGTTATCCAGATGCAAAAGCTGTAGTCAACGATGGAATAAGCACAAGAAGGCGGAGAAATAGCCTCCAAGGTATTATCCCAATTCTCACGGAGTCACAGCGAGAGAATTTCTCCCCGATCACTTATTCGTTCGAGTTAGAATATAAAAGTACGTTGCAAAAGTTGCGTTATATCTCATGACGATTATTATTTGAAAACAGTCGTAAAGTATGATCCGATATGTGTTTATTCATAATTACTGCTGAGCTCGATCGTTTCGTATCTCCTTTTATGTTCAGAATGTGTATAATTAATTATAAGAAAAACATAATGATGACGGACACATTGAATGAACGAGTCAGACTGTAGGTTTCTCCCTCTTCAGTCGCCCGACTCTATTTATACTTTTGTGTATTTATATATATTTATATATGTGTATATGTAAACGTCCATTTCGATTCCTCTTGTGAATACACCAACCCGGAAGATGATATTTATGGGAAAAATCATCCCGGAGTGCTCTTCATGGGCGTACGATTTATGCATTTTATGGCAAGAGCTACCGCATGAGTGAAGAGGAACCTCGGAAATCAAGAGACTCGGTAGAGTCTCGGGACAAGTACATTGACAGCTCTGTCGTCTGCTGTCCCGAGGCTCGCCGAGTCTATATTATCTCTAAACAAGACGATTCGCGGTGGTGGGGGTAAAAATTTTATGACGTTTTCGCTAATTGTAGAGCCTAGGAGTCATTTGGCGGCTTGAGAAGCGAACTTTTGACTAATTGAGCGATGCTCTTTCGATTGAGCCTAAAATCAGCACGATTGGTTGCGTAATTGCTGAGAAAAAACGTTGCACAGGCTTAGGATTATGCTCGATTCTACTACATTCAAGAATTTGCCTTGTCTGTATATGCGCTCAGACGATACAATCAAAGGCGTTTTGATGCCCATCAAAACCCATTTCCATAAAAGCCGGTCTCCGGCAACGGAAGCAACGAGTTGCGATTGGTCACGATGACTCGTCTTTCCTCTGTACGGAGCCAACATAAAGTTTGAACGTTGTTTTGACATAACGAAGTGCGGGACGTGTGAGCAATTATATCGATAAATTTATAAAAAAAATCATTTCATGGTTCAGTGTGGTAATATTCGATCGATCATCCATATGACAGCTGACCAATATCTTTTTTATAACATCAGTCATGAGGTTATAAAGATCGCGGTCAATTTCAACTTTTGGTTAGAGTGGTGTTTATAGATAGACGAGTAAAGAGTGACTTTTATATAGATAGAATAGTGATGGTGGGAAAATAAAGTGTAATAATAAACCATTGAACAGTGTCTAAATAAATATTTTTTAATTATACCTAGCCCCTACAATTTTTTTCCAAACGTAAACTCTGCTACAACGGAATCGAAAATGGTCCCTTTTCTCTTTTACCATCAACATGTTCCTCGAATGCAATAACAAGGTTTATTTAGAAACCATTCTCTTCGTTTTTTCTGTTAACCAAGAGAATGGTGTATGATAAACTCGTATTCGGTGAATATTTAATATCTTTGTCGTGAGGTTATAAAGATCGTGGCTAGTTTCAACTTTTGCTTAAAGAGACTTTTATTATAGATAGAAGAGTGATAGTGCAAAAATAAAGTGTGATTGGATAGTGTCTAAATAAATATATTTTTTTATTAACCCTAGACCCAACAATCCATTTTTCTGAACGTAAACTCTAGAACGGAGTCGAAAATGGTGCCTGTTTACTTTTACCATAAAATGTTCCTCGGATGCAAAAATAAGGTTTATTTAGAAACCATTCTCTTTGTTTTTTTTTTTTTGATAACTAAGAGAAAGGTGTATGATAAACGCGTATTCGGTGAATACGTAATATCTTTGTTGGGAGGTTATATAGATCGCGATCAGTTTCAACTTTTGATTAAAATGACTTTTATCATATTACCGATGGAAGAGTAATAGTGCAAAAATGAAGTGTGATTCAATAAATAAAATTTTGAAGGGTGTCTAAATAAATATTTTTTTTTATTAACCCTAGTCCCAACAATTCATTTTTCCGAACGTAAACTCTAGAACGGAGTTGAAAACGGTGCCCCTTCTCTTTTACCATAAAATGTTCCTCGGATGCAATAACAAGGTTTATTTAGAAACCATTCTCTTTTTTTTTATAACTACATAAGGGAATGGTGTATGATAAACTCATATTCGGTGAATAATTAATATCTTTGAACAGTCGTTAGGTTATAAAGATCGCGGTCAGTTTTATTTGGTTAAAGTGAAACTTTAGGTTAACGTTATTTGAATATGTAGATAGAAGAGTGATAGAGTGCAAAAATAAAGTGTAATTCAATAAATAAACTTTAGAACAGTGCCTAAATACATAATTTTTTTTAACCCTAGCCTTAATATTCCAATTTTCCGAATGTAAACTCTACAATGGAGTCAAAAACGGTGCCTCTTCTGTGTTACCATAAAATGTCCCTTGCATGCAATAATAAGGTTTCTTTGGAAACTATTCTCTACGTTTTTTATATAACCGAGAGAATGGTGTATGATACCACTCTAGGTTTGAATTATACATAGTTTTAAACCACCCTAAAGTGGTTAAATACATGAAAATACTATTTGCACTCGCAACCCAAAATGGAATCAAGTGACGCGAAATAATTTTGAGCGAAACGATATTTGATTCGAGAAAAAAAAAATCATAAGTACTTTACCAATTTTGTTTTCCCTGCTCATGAGATATAATTTGTGATCAATAAACGTTATAAAAGAAAAATTCATGTGGCACTTCAACCGAAATTCTTTTTTCCAATCACACTTTTGCTCTCGAAATTTGGTGCGCATACGTTTTAGGGTTCCGTACCCAAAGGGTAAAACGGGACCCTATTACTAAGACTCCGCTGTCCGTCCGTCTATCTGTCTGTCCGTCTGTCACCAGGCTGTATCTCATGAACCATGATAGTTAGACACTTGAAATTTTCGCAGACGATGTATTTCGGTTACCGCTATAACAACAAATACTAAAAAACAGAATAAAATAAATATTTAAGGGGGCTCCCATACAACAAACGTGATTTTTTGCCGTTTTTATAGATAATGGTACGGAACCCTTCATGCGCGAGTCCGACTTGCACTTGGCCGGTTTTTTTTGGTTCAAAATCTCGTTTCGTTATGATTACTTTTATTGAAAAACTTTCGGTGCATTCTGATGATATTGGAATAATTTCTCGGTGTCATTTTTTATGAAATACTTTCCTATCCGTTGATCTGTTGGAATGGATGTTTCAGTGTAATATTTTTTCAAATTTTTTTACAAAATCAAAAAACATTAAAGTTTTGATACTTGTTCGTAGTTCTTTTATCAAGAGACTCCGTAGAGTCTCGGGACAAGTACATTGACAGCTCTGTCGTCTGCTGGCCCGAGGCTCGCCCGAGTATATTATCTCTGAATAAAACGATTTGCCGTGGTGGGGGTAAAAACTGAAATTCATTTTCTTTAATTACGAAGCTCAGGAGGCATATGATGATTTGAAAATTGAACTGGAGATTTATTACGAAAAAATACTTCGATTGAGCACTAAATCAGCACCATTAATGCCGCATTTGCTGAGAAAAAACTTTGCACAGGCTCAAGATTATGCTAACATCGAAGTATTGGCATGTCTGTATACGACGCAATGAAAGGCCTGTTGACGCCTTCCGAGCTTGTGATTGGCCATTCCGTTAGATCTTTCTCGTTAGATCTGCAGTTTTTATTTTCCACAATTAACTCTACGACGGAAACGAAAGCGATCTCTTTTCTCTTTCGCGATTAAATGTTCCCCGTATGAGATTTCTTAAGAAATCATTCTTTTCGTTTCTTTGATAACTATGAAATGGTGTACGTTGAACTGTTAATCATGATTGGTGTGAATCGATGTAAATTTAGAAAAGAAACTATAAAACTAATAATGAGTGTCAAAAAAATGTATATGGCAAGATTTGTTATTATCATACCGAGTTATGAGCAGTGTCTAATGAATATTTTTTTTAACTCAACACCGTTGACAATTTATTTTATTGGTCCCTTTCCTCTTTATTATAAAATGTTCCTCGCTTACCATAATAAAGATTTGTACATCATAAAATGTTCCTTGCATGATAATTGTTGGTCCATTTCAAAAGATTTTCGACGTCGCTTTTCTATCCAAAATATGGTGTAGAATTATCTCGCGTTTGATGAATTAATAGACAAATACACTGTCAACCTGCATCTGGATATATATGGATGCCTCTGGATGATAATCGCAGTAAGTAATGATATATCTTTATGTGAATATGGCTTGTATAATATATCCTTATGTCAAAAGACTATGGCGGTATATAGTCCATATCCTGGTATTATCAAAATTTGTATCTTCGGATTGCAACGAATACCTATAGACTCTAAAAATTCTGTGAAGCGACAAATGTACCAAGTATTTCCACTTCTTGGCTCCAATTGTAGCATTACGAATTGAACATTTTGTTATGAAAATTCGTCGGTTGCTCATTTGTCAATGGCATCAAAAATATTGTCTTTGGAACACCATGCATATATGCAATATTTCAGAATTTTGTTTGGCTCCATATGCTCTATATTTTTTCACATCCCCGCTTTAGTTGTAGCATAATGAATTTTAAAAAATTATTTCAGAAAGTCTTCAGATGTGTTTTTTCTGACATAATCAAAATTTATATCTTTGAATTGCAACGAATGCCTACAGACTTTGGAAATTGTGTGAAGCGACAAATGTATCAAGTATTTCTACTTTTTGCCTCCGATTTTAGCATTAAGAATGGAAAATTTTGTTATGAAAATTCTTCCGCTGCTCATTTGTCGATGGGATCAAAATTATTGTCTTTGGAATGTCAGAATATATGCAAAATTGCAGAATTTTGTTTGGCTCAATATGCGCTCTATTTTTTCACTTCCCCACTTTAGTTGTATTATGAATTTTGAAAAATTTTTTCAGGAAGTCTTCCGATGTGTTTCTACTGATATTATCAAAATTTGTATAAATGAATTGTAATGAATACCTACAGACTTTGAAAATTCTGTGAAGCGACAGATGTGCCAAGTATTTTCCCTTTTTGGTTTCGATTATGGCATTAGGAATTGAAAATTTTGTTATGAAAATTCTTCGACTACTCATTTGTCGATGGGTTAAGAATTGCTGGCTTCAGAATGCCACGCATACATGCAAAATTTCAGAATTTTGTTGGGCCCAATGTGCGCTACATTTTTTCAATTCCCTAATTTAGTTGTAGCATAATGAATTTTGAAAAATTGTTTCAGGAAGTCTTCTGATGTTTTTTTACTGATATTATCAAAATTTCTATCATTGGATTGCAACAGATACCTACAGATTTTGAAAATTCTGTAAAGTAACAAATGTACCAAGTATTTCCACATTTTGGCTCCGATTGTTGGATTATGAATTAAAAATTTTGTTATGAAAATTCTGCGGTTGCTCATTTGTCAATGGGATCAAAATTATTGTCTTCGGAACGCCATGAATATATGCAAAATTTCAGAATTTCATTTGGCTCTATTGAGCTATATTTTATCACTTTCCCACTTTAGTTGCAGCATAATAAATTTTGAAAAATTGGTTCAGGAAGTTTCAGGAAGGATGTGTTTTTACTGATAATATCAAAATTTGTATCATTGAATTGCAACAGATACGTACATACAGACTTTGAAATATCTGTGAAGTGACAAGTGTGCTCAATATTTCCACTTTTTGGCTCGAATAGTGGCATTATTAGGACTTGAACATTTTATTATGAAAATTCTTCGGTTGCTCATTTTTGGATGGGATTAAAATTTGGCTTCGAAAAGTTATGGCTACAAGCAAAATTCATAAACTTTATTGAGCCCAATGTGTGGTATGCTTGAGGTGTGGCATGATTAATTCAAAAAATTGTCCGAAAGCCTTTGGTTCCTTTTTTTCTGGAAGTATAAAAATTTGTTTCATTGGAACGCAACGTATACTTACAATCTTTGGAAATTTCCTGAAGCAACATGTGTGCTCAGTATTTTTACTTTTTGGCTCCTCTTGTGGCATAACGAATTGAAAAATATTTTCAAAAAGATTTGCTCTACGGATGCTCTGGTTGTAATGGTACGAAAATTTGCACGAAGGTAATGCAACTGGTCCAACTCAACTCGATCCATTTTCTTGGGCATAGTACTGATCTAAGTTTGCCCGCTTTGTTGAATTTATTGTTTTAAAATATCCATAACATACTTTCTGAACTTTTCAAAATTCAAAGATAATATTATAATATCTGTAAGTTCTTCTAGTTTTGAGGCTTTCACAGCCATTATTATTATAAATGGTATTTGCAAATATCATAATTTCACCTTGTTGATAAAAATAGGAATGAAGAAATGCATAAACTTTTTTTACAATGGATTCGATACGTTTTCTATCCAATTACGTAAAACTGGTTCTTTGATGTTTCATTTATCTAGAGCGAAAAATTTCGGAAAAAAGTCTGCCTTCCATTTCTATCGTCGGGATAATTTTTTCGTTGATATTTACATGAATCCAAGTAGTACTGTGAGTTATTCTACTTGGATTCATTAAAATCTTAACGAAAAAATTATCCCGACAAAAAGATGCGATATTTGGTTCTCAATAACCCAGATCAATACGCATAAAATGAATGACTTTTTACGTATCGAGATGAAACCAATGTGGACGAATATTTATTCACATCACATTTTATGGTCGATTGCCGGAATTACGTTTACGATAGTTGCTTTTATCTCCTGTAATTAATTCAAAAAATTGTAGGACCTTCAAAGCTCATAAACTTTATTGAGCCCAATGTGTGGTATGCTTGAGTTGTGGCATGATTAATTAAAAAAATTGTCAGAAAGTCTTTGGTTCCTTTTTTTCTAGAAGTATAAAAATTCGTTTCATTGGAAGGCAACGTATACTTACAAACTTTGGAAATTTCCTGGAGCAACATGTGTTCTCAGTATTTCTACTTTTTGGCTTCTATTGTGGCATAACGAATTGAAAAATATTTTCAAAAAGATTTGCTCTACGGATGCTCTGGTTATGATGGTACGAAAATTTGCACGAAGATAATGCAACTGGTACAACTCAACTCGATCCATTTTCTTGGGCACAGTACTGATCTAAGTTTGCCCGCTTTGTTGAATTTATTGTTTTAAAATATCCATAACATACTTTCTGAACTTTTCAAAATTCAAAGATAATATTAAAATTTCTGTAAGTTCTAGTTTTGAGGCTTTCACGGCCATTATTGTTATAAATATCAAAATTTGCATCAAAATTTGTATCATGGAAATGTAGTCGATACCTACAAACTTTTAACACTTTGTGAAGCGACATGTGCGCCAAGTATTTCCACTTTTTGTCTCTGATTGTGGCATTGTGAATTGAAAAATTTATTACCAAAAGTCTTCTGCTGCTCATGTTTGGATGGGATTAAAATTTCTATCCTCGGAACGCAATAGATACATCCAAATTTTCTGAACTTTGTTGGGCTTAAAGTGCAGTATGTTTTTTCACTTTTCATACAAATATAATAAGGAGATACTGCTATTTAATATGTTTCTTTGATAAGCACAAATTCAAATTGCTACAAATTCTATGGAAGAGTTCTGACTGCTCTAATCTTGCCCTCAAAAGCTTTGTAAATTTTTGTATCGGACTCCCAGTTCCCGCCTTATTTTAGCCTGATTCCAGAAAGGTAAATCGAAATGTCAAAACAATTTGACTGGCTCGAGAATAAAAAAATGCCAAATTGAAAATTCTAAAACACGTGTCCCTTTATTTTATAGGGAAAAATCCAAACTCGAATTAGAAGGGGTCAGGGTTTGGAAATGAAAAAGCGATAATTTCCGAATATAACCTTTTTCTAATCTATATAAAGCGAGATGTTCGAAAAGAACGAGAAAAAACGAATCATATCATGCATAAAAATCCCCCTCGCGGAAAAAACCTGGACAAGTACATTTGTTGACCGCCGTTCCCATATTTTTCCACGAATATACATACACTGCAAAAACCTTTTCTCGCAAAAATTCCTGAGAAAATCTAATCCTATCAAAAAGTAAGAGAACAGACCACTCTCAAAAAATATATCAAATAAATTCAAATCACACAAAACAAAATGAGTTAATCCTCGCGAAAAGCTAAGGTTGGGTTTCGCAAAAAGTTATAAAACAAATTGAGTTATACTAAAATATATGTGGCCAAATATGGGAGGCTTTATCGTGTGACAAAATCTTTAAATAATGTTGAATGTTGATAGAGAAAAGAATCAAGTTCGAAAATGCAGTTGTTTTACCTACCAGAATGAAAATAACAACTCTGTATTAATAAGAGTCTGAAGCAAAAAAAGATTGCAAACGAAAAAAAATTAGATGAAAAAGAATTTCGGCCCAAGTACTTGGCGAGGTTGTCACCATGACCGATACATTATGTAAATTAAGTGAAAAAACATTCGTCAAGTACTTCGGCCGAATTTTTTTTTAATCTAATTTTTTTCTATGTTTTATAAAACAATTTGTAAGTCAAGGACGATGCATCATATTCTTCCGTCATTTCATCTTTGAAAGAATAATAATTCTGAGGCTCCTGACAGTAATGTTAAATATAATTATCTATTTGTAGCTTAGACCGAAATTGCTAATATCCTCACTGCCTTTTCGCCCATAAATGCCTTATTCTAATACACAACTTGAAAGCTAATGATAAAGTATTTAATTTTCTGAAATTTTGTCTTAGGGAAAAACTGGTACTTGAGGTCTCTTCTATAACACTTCCCTGCTAAGCTATAATCGAATAATAACCTATCAACGAATTACTAACATCTCGAAAATACTTCGAGTCTGTAGTTAACTCTTTTGAAAACATTATAACTTTTTTCTTATCACAGGAACGAAACGCTGCTATATTTAAACAACCTCAATAACAATGAATTTATGGGAGAAAATCTGTCTCATTCTCTTATGTTGAATTAGTAGTGTGAGCAGTACTGATTCCTGACATTGAAATAAATCGATGATGTAATGATGCAAACACCTTGTAAGTTTATTTGTTATATACATACTCTATTGGAGTCTATATAAAGCGAAATATATGAAAATACTATAGAAATAAGAAGTGATATCAAATAGCAAAAATCCCCTCCCGGGGAAAAAAAACCTGGACAAGTACATTGGTGGTCCCTCGTTTCCCTATGATATCACAAAAAATCCAAAATCCCACTTAAATTTTTTTTTTTAAATCTTTACTAATTTTATTCATATCCTGGAGGGAAACCAACCATATAGATCACAAAATATCTAGCCAAAAAAGCAGACTTCCCAATAAATGTTACTTTGAATTTATTTCCACAGAACAAAACAAGAATCAAATCATTAAAAAATCAGCGTTCTCAAGATGAGAAAAACACCACTTATTAAGTAAGAAGTATCAATAGTGTGTAAGAAGTATCAATAGTCTAGAAAAAAATGAAGAAAGATCGACATCTAAGTTACGTGCAGCAGTAAAATTTATGATATCAGTACTAGGACAAGTATTTCTTTGATGACTGAGAAGATATCAATATGGAATTAAAATTGCTCATTCAAGTGAAAATCAAATTGGAAGTGCTTTTCGTTGCATGCGTTGCTTTTCGCCGTCAGAAATTTATAAGAAAATCAATTCTTCTACGAATTTCAGAATGGCCTTGTATCATACGCAACATTCAACGTCGATTCAATCGGAATAAAATGGTGTTCGTAGTCATCATAAAATTGCATTAACATAAAGTGCAGTCAGTTATGAAATTTCTGAAAATGCGACTCAGTAAACCATTGCCAGCAATGTAACGTATCATACTTTCGAAAACTACTATTGCCACATACTATTGCCACTACAATAAAAAGTTATGGGCCGGACAAGTACTCTGTGCGTATACGCTCAACGTACGGTGGTGAACGTTCATCAAATTATTACCAATCAAACAAAACTGTGCTATCATGTACAGACATAAATTGAATTTTTTTTTAACATTACAAAAGCATGGGATCTTATGCGAAACTTTCTGTTCCTGCTTGTTTTTCGTTATTTTAGCCATGGCGCGGGCAATGTTGTTTCATTAGGTCATAAAAGTAAATACTATTTGGCAACATTGGTGGCGCCATAGCCAAAACAAAAGTAGCTACTCGACTTAGGAGATCCCAGAAGCAATGCACCAACTGCATGCCCTACTTTGCCGGTACGTCCATGTTGATATCTTCTCAGTCACCAAAGAAATACTTGTCCTAGTACTGATATCATAAATTTTACTGCTGCACGTAACGTAGATGTCTACCTTTTTTCATTTTTTTTCTAGACTATTGATACTTCTTACACACCAATTATAAGTGGTATTTTTCTCATCTTGATAACGCTGATTTTTTAATGTATTGATTCTTGTTTTGTTCTGTGGAAATAAATTCAAAGTAACATTTATTGTGAAGTCTGGTTTTTTGGCCGGATACTTTGTGATCTATATGGTTGGTTTCCCTCCAGGATATGAATAAAATTAGTAAAGATTTAAAAAAAAAAATTTAAGTGGGGTTTTGGATTTTTTGTGATATCATAGGGAAACGAGGGACCACCAATGTACTTGTCCAGGTTTTTTTTCCCCGGGAGGGGATTTTTGCTATTTTATTGCATATATGGTTCAAAAACGACAAACCCGGGAATCACAAATCCATGCACGGATCATTACTTTGATGGTCACAATTAGAAAGATTCTGCATGCCTGCTGCGATAATAGAGTTCCGTTGTCATATGTGAGATTCGTAACCAAGAAAATATCGGTTGAATGTTTTGCGGACAATCGAGATTATTGGACTTGCGGGAGAATTGTAGAAACTCCTAATTAAATTAATTAATTTAATCAGATTAACAAAAGATTGAAGGAAATTGCTAAAAAATACAACTGCAACATTTCTCGTAGTTTTGACAGTTGTAGTAAAAAGAGCAGTACTTGTAAAAAATAATGCACTTTGCGCTAAAAGTAAAACTCAGTGTCACAAAAAAATAGTGTCTCAGTATCTTAAAGAAAATTTAATCACGAAGAAATCGTGTGACAAAACAGCTGACCCGTGTAATTACAACAACAAAATAAATGTTGAGATTTTATAACGTATTTATGCGTGAGGCTGGAACGGGACATGAGCTATTGTTGCAGAGTTAACCCGAATATATATATATATATATATATATATATTAGGGTGGTTCAAAAAAAATCGATATTTTTTTTTTCGCGGGCCTCAACGGAAATTGTTAGTACATTATGAAAAACTAATTTTTGCAAAATTTAAGTGGTCTAAAAAATTTTTTAGATAGTGCTCAAGCGACTTCTTGGTATTTTAAAATATTTTTTGTTGATAATCTCGGCATGAAAATGCTTTTGTTTATTCTCATAGCAGGAAGTGTCAGTGCTTGATGAAAGTGTTATTCGTTCAAAATTTGGATGCTCTGAAATAACAAATGGCTTTTCTCAAAAACTGTTTTTCCGATCAAGCCCAAATTTTGCACACTAATTTAGTGTACCGAGGGGCAAATATTCTGAGATTTTGGAGGCTGTATACGCATTTTTAAACTAATAATAGGCTATGATAGAAATGGTCATTTTAGCTGGTTTATATTTTTTTGCGGGCGAACTAATGAACCGATTTTAATTTGCGACCCGCCAAATTGTTCGTTTTTCTAATATCTACAAATAGTTACTGAACTTTTTTTTTCTCCGATTAATAGTTTCGACGCTATCTCCCAAAAACATGGTTTTGCCAACTTTGACCGCGTGGCAAAAAAAAGCCCCCCAAAATCTGTGGTTGGAAAGTGGTAGGCCTTCATTAGGGACATCAGCCCTACACGAATCCGTCGGTTAGAATCGTTCTGGCTCGGTGTCATGAAAAGGGCCTTTTTCATACCCGGTTCCTGGACTAAGTCGTCAAATTTATTTAGTCAGGACGGAAATCGAAGAATTTGTGAAACGAAAATTACCCACAAATAGGGAAGCTTTGGGTCTATTTTTTTATTACCATCAAACTCTTAAATTTTCTATCCGAGAGAGTGCACAAAAAGTTATCGGGGAAATAAACAATATCTGGAGCGAAACCGGAATAGAAACGTCTCGACCTTGCGTCAATATTTAAAAAATCACAAAATTGCGCTTGGAGTGGACGGCATTAAAAAAAATCATTTACGGGAAAATTCAACTCAAACGTTGAATGAAAATGTCTTCCAAAAACAGTTGGATGCATTATTTGACGTTGCAAAAAAAATATTCACAACAGTCTCACATAAAGACGAAAAGAATTTTCGATTGATCAACGAACAAATCGAAGAGAATCTATATCATGGATTACTAAAGAACCAAACTTGGAAACGGAGGGCATTTCAGCAAAAGTTAACAATGAAATTGGTAATAAAAATAAGTGGAATTAATTGGTTAAGAGCAACTATTTTTCAACTGCTTCTTCGAAGTAAGCACGTAAGTTTGTAGATACTCGTATGCTATTATCTGGAATACGTGTTTTCAAACACATCTTTTGAAATTGTTCTATTTATTATTATCTTTCGACATGCTTTTTAGCTAGAAGTACAAGAAAATAAGAATCCGCTTAAGTTAGCTTAAAAAATGTTTTGAAGTAAAAAGTTTTGAGAAAATAGTCTCATCAAATATTTACGACTCTCGTTTTAATAGGAAACAAAAATTGATTTTTGTAGTTAAAAATTTGATTATCTCGTCATTTTTATCGAAAAATTGAAAAAAAATGCAGAAAAATTACTTGAGGCAGCTGTTCAAATTTTTTAAGAGTAATCAAATTTTGCACAAATCACGTTTTCATCAAGCACTAACACTTTCCGCTATGAGAGTAGAATAAAAAAAATTCACGTCGTGATTTTCAACAAAAAATAGAAAAAAATATGGAAAAAATATGGAAAAGTCGCTTGAGCACTATCTAAAAAATTTTTTAGACCATTCAAATTTTGCAAAAATTAGTTTTTCATTATGTACTAACAATTTCCGTTGAGGCCCGCAAAAAAAAAATATCGATTTTTTTTGAACCACCCTAATATATATATATATATGGGGATATATATATATACGGACTGACCGGTTTGGCATTCCATGCCAAACCGGTCAGTCCGTGACCCCGACCATTTTTGATTTTGTCGAAATTTTTTCATTTTCAAGTAACTACTGAAAGGAGTTTTTAGGATTTTTTTAGATTTTTATTATCTCAAAATTTAAAAATAATGAATTTTTCAAAATTTCGCACGAAATTTTTTTAAATGCTCATAACTTTTTCAACAACAGAGATATCAAAATAAAATAGGAGGTAATTTTTTTCATCTTCAATTGTAGTTTCCTAAAAAAAATACAAAAAAATTATCAAAAGGCAATTTCATATATTTTTTTTCAGTTTTAATCCAAAAATATTTTCTTTTTCAAAACTTGGAACATTTCGATTTTTTTGAAAAAAATCACCTTTTTTGTAGACATATTTTTACATTTCTCAAAAAATTCACAGCTTGTGATATCTATCCCTTCTATTTTTTTTTCATTTTTACCACGTATAAACCAATCCTGGCCAAAAATCCCCTCCCCGGGGAAAAAACCTTGGACAAGTACATTTGTTGACCCCTGTTTCCATTTGTTTTTACAGAAAAAAACTACCCAAAAAAGTACAAAATTTTTAAAAATTTGGCAAGATTGAGATAGGAAAAAGAAGATTGTTTCTATAAAATAACTATACTCCAAATGACAAATAGAAATGAAAAACTTCACATATTTTATCGAGATCCCAAGAAAAAAAGCAACAATGCCCATCGTGAGTGTCTGGTAAAAAACACAGAGTCTACAAGTAAATGATCAATTTGCGCATAAAAAAAATAATTACTTTACAAAAACAGAAATGGAAAAGCCAATGATTTACGTTCAGCACTAAAATTTATAATATCAATAATAGGACAAGTATTTTATTGTCGCTTGAGGATGGAGTATTTAAAAAAAAGCAAAAATTAGTTGGTTATTGAAAAAAGTCACCAATGTACAAAAATATAAATCGGTGAAAAGAACAGAGTCCAGAAAAAAAAATCGGGATGAAAAAAAACTTGAAGAAAAAAATTTCAAACGAAAAAAATTAGATTGTAAAAAAAATTTCGGCCGAAGTACTTGGCGAGGTTATAACACATACAACATTACGTGAAATACATTACGTGATCCAAGCTAAGCAAAAAAACTCGCCATGTACTTCGGCCGAAATTTTTTTTTCAATCTAATTTTTTTCATTTGAAATTTTTTTCTTCAAGTTTTTTTTTATCCCGATTTTTTTTTCTGGACTCTGTTCTTTTCACCGATTTTTATTTTTGTACATTGGTGACTTTTTTCAATAACCAACTAATTTTTGCTTTTTTTTAAATACTCCATCCTCAAGCGACAATAAAATACTTGTCCTATTATTGATATTATAAATTTTAGTGCTGAACATAAATCATTGGCTTTTCCATTTCTGTTTTTGTAAAGTAATTATTTTTTTTATGCGCAAATTGATCATTTACTTGTAGACTCTGTGTTTTTTACCAGACACTCACGATGGGCATTGTTGCTTTTTTTCTTGGGTTCTCGATAAAATATGTGAAGTTTTTCATTTCTATTTGTCATTTGGAGTATAGTTATTTTATAGAAACAATCTTCTTTTTCCTATCTCAATCTTGCCAAATTTTTAAAAATTTTGTACTTTTTTGGGTAGTTTTTTTCTGTGAAAACAAATGGAAACAGGGGTCAACAAACGTACTTGTCCAAGGTTTTTTCCCCGGGGAGGGGATTTTTGGCCAGGATATAACTTCTTTTTTTCTGAACAGCTCCGAATCCTAGAATTTTTACATGATAACAGATAATCCTTGAATATCTACGCTGACATAACCAGTAAAACCCTAGCTCAATATCAAATATGCAATGCGATGCTATAAAGAAAAAGCGAACGAATTTAGTACAGCTTGCACAAACAAAACGCAGAAATTCGTTTCAGTTAACATCTCGCGTTTCCTGCAGTATATTGAGAAATTCGATACATATATTTGGTGCGTCTCAGCAATGTGCATTTCACTAATATGAGAAAAACATGAGCGAAAGGCCAAAAATGAAACTGTATAGAAATATTTGTGGAACACTTTTTTTTAACAAATCATATCACAATGCACACTAAAAACTTGAATGAATATTGAATTTTTACATTGTTTTCTCATGCTTTTATTTCCACTTATATCTTTTGCACAAGCCTGACCGAGCGATGCCATTACACTATTGCTGAATTTCTGATTCTCCGACTGGTTGTGAAATATGATAACAGATGATCCTTGAATATTTACGCTGACATAATCAGTAAAACCCCAGCTCAATATAAAATATGTAGTGCGATGTCAAAAAGAAAGAGCGAAGGAATTTAGCACAGCTCGCATTAACGAAGCGGTGATCCTTGTATGCAAAGGAAATAAGGCATCTCTTGTTTCCGCAAGGAATAGCAAATGCTTCATTGCTTTAAGTTTCACCAGTTTTTTTAGATCAAATTGTCGAAGCAGAGAATCTCAGCCCAATTCACAGCTCGCAGCGCCTTCAGTATATTGGTAAATTTCTTGAAGCCAAAAAGAAAAATCGAAGGAACTGAGCACAACCTGCAGAATATTGGAAATTTTATGTTTATTTGTAGACCGCACCTGAAAAGTATTGATAATCATGATTTCACGACAAAAGTTATTTGTCAAATTTTTATAATTAAAGTATTTCATCAACAATTAACATTTTTACAGGTTTTTATTTATGAGCACATGATACATCTTGTCACAACTATTTTCATACACTCACTTTTGGAAAAAAACACAGTCTTTTGATCTGTAAGAAAAATTTAAGTGACGTGATTAAAAAAATAATCGTTGCGTTCTAGATTGAAACTTCAACATCATTATTTGCGAGTTCACACATTTTCAGAACGTATTATACTGATTTTTAAGGTTATGTTCGTTGTATTTTCTAGCACTTATTCCGGCCACATTAATTAACGGTTTTATTCGGATTATTTTATACGGAAAAATAAAAATGATAACTTCAACGAGTGGTGAGGTTTGTTTCTATTTGGCTTTTCTGGAATCCGAAACAAAAATGATTTCACCAGCGGGTGCGAGCTTATCTTTTTTAATTTCGCTGATGATTAATTCCGAGATATTAAAAAATATTATTATCACATTACGCAATATTTATATATTACCGTTTTTTCGCACTATTTATATATTTAAACTATTTATGAATCACGATTTTTCACAATCTAAAAAACACGCGATTTACACGACTCGCCCTTTACACTGTCAAAAGTCAAAACTACCGTCACACTGGTTAACGGGACAGACCTAGTTAGAATTTTCGAAAAATCGATTTTTTTTTTATTTCATTTTCAAAAAGTAGAATCTCTTACGAACATTTTCCGCCCAGGTAAATGTAAATCGGACCATTATTCGCCGAAATACAAGACTTTGTAGCACGTCGTGTCTGAGCCATAGGTAAGCAGGTAGCGGACTTTAAGTGCGTTTTTCTCGAAACCATGTTTTTGAAGTCGGTGATCACTGTAGCTCGAGAACGGCTTTACCGATCGGGTTGAAATTTATATCACTTCTTCTATACATGGTAGTCCTCCATATGAACGAAGGATTTTTTTTTGGATAATTATTTTTATTTTTAATAGCAAAAAATGGAACTGATATTTTGGTCAAAAAAACACTTTTGACTTTTAACGGCCGCCATTTTGTGAAAAAATGGAAATTTTTCAAAACCCTTCGTTCAACCGGAGCATTATATCATTAACTAAAAATCCCCTCCGTTTTTTTTGTTTCAGATGAGCCGTTGCAGCGTGAGCTTGATCACCGCAAACCGTGTTTTTTTTGCAGCGTCCTCGGCAATTGACGGTCACCAGCTTATTTCGGGTGGGGGTAAAATTTTCGAATGACGAAATTTCGAACAGCTAAAATAGCGAATTTTAACATACAATTATATATATATATATCGATAACTGTATGTTAAAATTCGCTATTTTAGCTGTTCGAAATTTCGTCATTCGAAAATTTTACCCCCACCCCTTATTTCGATGTGTATTGCGTTGAAAAAATTGCAACATATACATTACATATGTATCTTTTAAACGGAAGAACTTTTGTTGTGAATTATTTTATCGTTTGACCAAAAAAAAATCGGAAAAAGGCCTTTTTTTTGACGTTCCAACTAGCTCTGTCCCCTTAAACATTCAAACTTTCCGTGGTATGGGTGCAGAGGAATGTATTTATAGGGACACGTTCAAAAACATCACTCGTGTGCACACTGGTTTACCGGTTTGGGAACACAGGGAAATGACCACACTCGTGACCAATCAGAATCTCGATAGGCACGCTGAGGCCTTTCATTGTGACATATACAGACACGTCAAATTCTTCGATGTGTTGGAATTTTTGCATAATTTTGAGCCTGTGCAAAGTTTTTTCTCAGCAAATACGGCATCAATCGTGCTGATTTAAAGCTCAATCGAAAGATTTTTTCTTAATTAGTCTCCAGTTCAATTTTCAAGTCATCATCTGTCTCCTGAGCTTCGTAATTCGAGAAAATGACTGTCAGTTTTTACCCCCACCACCGAAATTTACTTTATTCAGAGATAATATACTCTGGCGAGCCTCGGGCCAGCAGACGACAGAGCTGTCAAATGTACTTGCCCCGAGACTCTACCGAGTCTCTTGATAATTACACCGGCACACAAAAAAAA
The DNA here is from genome assembly GCA_963989365.1 of Rhimphoctona megacephalus. NCBI lineage: Eukaryota > Metazoa > Arthropoda > Insecta > Hymenoptera > Ichneumonidae > Rhimphoctona > Rhimphoctona megacephalus. Next base: position 19,246,919 of record OZ022415.1, read on the forward strand.
AGTGGTCAGTACTTTTGACTAGACCCATATAATTCTATGTATTTTGACGCGCTGAATCAGAATTCGGGGCCAGTTCAGCGCCTACACCCACCAATTTTGAGTAAATTGCGAAAAACTGCTAAAAATCTCAAATAATCGCATTTTTGGGTATTCAAACATCTTTCTTGACCTATATAATGCATGATTTTCATGTAATTCGATGCGCTGAATCAGAATTCGGAGCCAGTTCAGCGCCTACACCCACCAATTTTGAGTAAATTGCGAGAAACTGCTAAAATTGTAAAATAATCGCATTTTTGAGTATTTAAAATTTTTTTTGACCTATATCATGCATGATTTTTATGTAATTTGATGCGGTGAATCTAAATGCAGGGTTATTTTAGCTTATACACCTTCAAAATATTGAGTAAGTCAAAAAATCGTATTTTTGAGTATTAAAAATTTTTTTTTTACCTTTATCATGCATGATTTTTATGTAATTTGATATGCTCAATTCGTATATATTTTCATTATTTTTTATGGATGCTGGAAGAGATGCAAAAGTGATGCAGAAAATATGAGAAAAGAACTTTATAGACATCACACCGTTCTTCTTGTATAACGAACTCTTTTTTCCTCAAATGTTCGGTGCAGTGGATTTCTCTTTCTCTTCATATTTTCTTTCTTTATATCTCTCTTCAGCGTCCAGTAAAAATCTGCCATCATGTTGACGTTCCACCTCCCTTGATACCGACTCTCCATTTCGCTTATATCTTGATGGAATCGTTCTCCTTGTTCTTCACTATAATCTCCGAGGTTTTGAGGGAAATAGTCGAGGTGAGAGTGTAGGAAGTGCAGTTTAAGATTCATCAAGCAACCTAAATTTTTATAACTTTCCAACAACTCGTCAACTAAGTTCTGGTAATTCTCACTTTTCGTATTTCCTAAGAAGGCCTGAGATACATTTTTAAAACTTAGCCAAGCAGCTTTTTCAATATCACTCATTTCATCAAGAAAATTTTCGTCTGAAAATAAATTCCGAATTTGAGGTCCATCGAAAATCCCCTCTTTTAATTTAGCTTCACTTATCGCAGGAAACTTTTCTCTCAAATACTGAAAACAGTTGCCATCTTTATTCAGAGCTTTGACATACTGCTTCATAAGACCCAGCTTAATATGTAATGGTGGTAGCAGATATTTTGGAGGATCAATTAATGGTACCCGTATGATGTTTTTACTACCGGGATCGAAGTTCGTTCTCGTTAGCCACTCTTTCTGAACATAGTGTTGTTTCCTGTCCCTAATATCCCATAAATATAAGAAGCAGGGATTTTTTGTGAAACCTGATTGTTGTCCTAAAAGTATTGTTGCAATTTTCAGATCACCACAAATGTGCCAGATATGTTCCGAATACTTTATTTTTTCCAATACAATCTGTAAATTTTCATAGGTCTCTTTCAGCTTGATCGAGTGTGCTATTGGAATGGATGCGTATGTGTTTCCGTTATGGAGTAGAACAGCTGCTTTGAGACTTCTTTTTGACGAATCAATAAATAATCTCCACTCATCGTCTTTGTATGTATTAGGTTTTAATGTATCAATCAAGCCTTTTACATTCAAACAATATACTAAAGAATTCTCTTCATCGTTCGCAAAAAATTGCCGAAACTCTTTCTCCCTATCACGATAAAAGTAAGCTGACGTTCCTTTAGCCAGCAGATTTTGCTTCCTCAATGCTGCTGCGAGATATTCAGCTCCGTCTTTAGGTAATCCTAAATCTCGTACGAGATCATTCAACTCTTCTTGTTTGAAGGTTTCAGGAGGATTCGTGTCACCATCTGGCAAAAATTCATCACCCTCAGGACTCTCTTCTTGGAAGACCTCGTCAACTTCCATTACTACCTCTTCATCAGAAAGCTCCACATTCATCGCTTCCAAAGTTACGACTTTATCCACGGCCACTATTTTTCTGGTTTTACAGCTGATGAAACGTTGGCGCATATAATTTTACCTTTAGTATTCTTGGTAAAACCTGTGATGCCAGTCATAAAAAAATAGTAATTCTCTTGACTTGTTGGTGGAGACCATATCATGGATTTTGTGAATTGCAAGTTCTCTTGTTTTTTGGATCTTTCTCATCGGTGCAAGACAATGGTCTTACACCGACCACAAACTGTATGTGGTATCCAGTTTGCATCACATTCGGTCGCACTAATACCTAATCAAACTTCGTAAATCGATTTCAATTTGTCTGATAAGGGCCTTTCATATTTTTTTTACTTCGGACAACTCATTGCTTGTGCTTGTAACCAGGGCACCTCCACGCGGTGACGGCGGGCAACAGAACAGTCTGGCAAGGTCCCTGGGTTACCAGTGGTTATGCCGTCATGGCAAGCACAAACAATAAGTGTTTTACGATGCAGGGATTCGGAACCCCAGTATCGGCGTCTGGTCAGGGTGAGGAAGCGGGCCCGCAGGCGTCGTCATCAAGCGACCGCAGCTCTACATTAGTGGGTAACTTGGCTTTTGTAGAGTGTAATGCTACAAGAAATCAATCCCACAAATGCAACAAAAGCTCTGATTGTTTTTGTTTAGTTTGTGGTAAATTTGAAGTGTCGAAGCACAGAAGGCCTTTGACAAAAAAAATAATTTCGATCTACGAAAATGGCTTTGGAATTGAAATGACTACTGAGGATGCTAACTGGGTTCCACATATAACATGTGGTAGGTGCTACACAATGTTAATACGATGGGATAAAGGTAAAGAGCGAGAGAGAATGCAATTTTCAAAACCGATGATATGGTCTGCACCGACAAGTCAAGATGACTGCTATTTTTGTATGATTGATATCGCTGGTTTTAATGCGACTACTAAAGTGAAAATTGTTTATGCCGACGTTTCATCAGTCGTAAAACCTGAAACAATGGAGGCCGTGAATAAAACCGAAACTCTTGAACCTATGGATGTGGGAGAGGAAGTCATGGAAGTTGACGAGGTTTTTGAGGGAAGAAGTTCTGATGATGATGAATTTTTGCCAGATGGTGACACGAATCCTCCTCAAACCTTCAACCAAGAAGAGTTGAATGATCTCGTACGAGATTTAGGATTACCTAAAGACGGCGCTGAATATTTCACAGCAGCATTGAGGAAGAAAAATCTGCTGGCTAAAGGAACGTTAGCTTACTTTTATCGTGATAGGGAGAAAGAGTTTCGGCAATTTTTTGCGAACGATGAAGAGAATTCTTTAGTATATTGTTTGAATGTAAAAGGCTTGATTGATACATTAAAACCTAATACATACAAAGACGATGAGTGGAGATTATTTATTGATTCGTCAAAAAGAAGTCTCAAAGCAGCTGTTCTACTCCATAACGGAAATACATACGCACCCATTCCAATAACACACTCGATCAAGCTGAAAGAGACCTATGAAAATTTACAGATTGTATTGGAAAAAATAAAGTATTCGGAACATCTCTGGCAAATTTGTGGTGATCTGAAAATTGCAACAATACTTTTAGGACAACAATCGGGTTTCACAAAAAATCCCTGCTTCTTATATTTATGGGATAGTAGGGACAGGAAACAACACTATGTTCAGAAAGAGTGGCTAACGAGAACGAACTTCGATCCCGGTAGTAAAAACATCATACGGGTACCATGAATTGATCCTCCAAAATATCTGCTACCACCATTACATATTAAGCTAGGTCTTATGAAGCAGTATGTCAAAGCTCTGAATAAAGATGGCAACTGTTTTCAGTATTTGAGAGAAAAGTTTCCCGCGATAAGTGAAGCTCAATTAAAAGAGGGGATTTTCGATGGACCTCAAATTCGGAATTTATTTTCAGACGAAAATTTTCTTGATGAAATGAGTGATATTGAAAAAGCTGCTTGGTTAAGTTTTAAAAATGTATCTCAGACCTTCTTAGGAAATACGAAAAGTGAGAATTACCAGAACTTAGTTGACGAGTTGTTGGAAAGTTATAAAAATTTAGGTTGCTTGATGAATCTTAAACTGCACTTCCTACACTCTCACCTCGACTATTTCCCTCAAAACCTCGGAGGTTATAGTGAAGAACAAGGAGAACGATTCCATCAAGATATAAGCGAAATGGAGAGTCGGTATCAAGGGAGGTGGAACGTCAACATGATGGCAGATTTTTACTGGACGCTGAAGAGAGATATAAAGAAAGAAAATATGAAGAGAAAGAGAAATCCACTGCACCGAACATTTGAGGAAAAAAGAGTTCGTTATACAAGAAGAACGGTGTGATGTCTATAAAGTTCTTTTCTCATATTTTCTGCATCACTTTTGCATCTCTTCCAGCATCCATAAAAAATAATGAAAATATATACGAATTGAGCATATCAAATTACATAAAAATCATGCATGATAAAGGTAAAAAAAAAATTTTTAATACTCAAAAATACGATTTTTTGACTTACTCAATATTTTGAAGGTGTATAAGCTAAAATAACCCTGCATTTAGATTCACCGCATCAAATTACATAAAAATCATGCATGATATAGGTCAAAAAAAATTTTAAATACTCAAAAATGCGATTATTTTACAATTTTAGCAGTTTCTCGCAATTTACTCAAAATTGGTGGGTGTAGGCGCTGAACTGGCTCCGAATTCTGATTCAGTGCATCAAATTACATGAAAATCATGCATTATATAGGTCAAGAAAGATGTTTGAATACCCAAACATGCGATTATTTGAGATTTTTAGCAGTTTTTCGCAATTTACTCAAAATTGGTGGGTGTAGGCGCTGAACTGGCCCCGAATTCTGATTCAGCGCATCAAATTACATGAAAATAATGCATTATATAGGTCAAGAAAGATGTTCGAATACCCAAAAATGCGATTATTTGACATTTTTAGCAGTTTTTGCAATTTACTCAAAATTGGTGGGTGTAGGCGCTAAACTGGCCCCAAATTCTGATTCAGCGCGTCAAAATACATAGAATTATATGGGTCTAGTCAAAAGTACTGACCACTTTTTTTTTTGTGTGCCGGTGTTATTTATTGTTTTTTTTTTCATTCATAATTCCATTCCTCAAGAAATTATGGATGAAAAAATTAATAAATAAATATTGGAACTGATTTCTATGTTTTTTTCAGTTTTCAATCAAACATTTACTTTTACATCTTGGGCCATTTTGATTTTTCTGAAAAAATTCACCATCTTTCACGACACATTTTTACACGTCCCACAAAACCCGCAGCGTGTGATATTCATGAATAAAGATTAATAATTGATAATCATTGGTTTATACATGGCAGAGAATTTAAAAAAAATAGAATTTATGGATACCACACGCTGCGGATTTTTTGAGACGTGTAAAAATGTGTCGTGAAAGATGGAGAATTTTTTCAGAAAAATCAAAATGGCCCAAGTTGTGAAAAAAAATGTTTGTTTGAAAACTGTAAAAAAACATGGAAATCAGTTCCAATATTTATTTATTAACTTTTTTCATTCATAATTTCTTGAGGATTGGAATTATGAGTGGAAAAAAAATAAACAAATATAATCCAGAATTGACAACTCTTTATTATTGGTTCACACGTGGTAAAAAATGAGAAAAAAATAGAAGGTATGGATATCACAAGCTGTAAATTTTTCGAGACATGTGAAAATATGTCTAGAAAAATGGTGAATTTTTTCAAAGAAATCAAAACGGTCCAAGTTTTGAAAAAAAATATTTTTTAATTAAAACTAAAAAAAAATATTTTTTTTTTGACTTTTGATAATTTTTTTGTATTTTTTTTATAAAACTACCATGCAAGGCGAAAAAAATTACCTTCTATTTTATTTTGATATCTCCGACGTTGAAAAAGTTATGAGCATTTAAAAAAACTTCTTGCGAAATTTTGAAAAATTCATTACTTTTAAACGGGTTGAGATAAAAATCGAAAAAAATTCCTAAAAACCCCTTTCAGTAGTTACTTGAAAATGAAAAAATGTCGACAAAATCAAAAATGGTTGGGGTCACGGACTGGCCGGTTTGGCATGGCATGCCCCATATATATATGTATATTGAAAGATCCACGGATCTCTCTTTCGCATATGGAAGCTGATGGAAGAGCGTATGGCCTGGATAAGTCCAGCAGTCTCTCGCATGGATTCTCTCTCGCAAGCCACCGCAGGTTTATAAGTTCTGCAAGAAGATTTAATCGGGCTGCCGCAGGGCACACCCAGAGAGTTTGAGCGAGGTGAAGAAGGCACCGGTGCCGGACGGCACCGATGTGCCGCTGTTTGCCGCAATGACGACGCGAAAAGCCGCACGATGCTGCTTCTTCCGGGAACATTGCATATCCATCCCTCGGCCTCCTATTCGTTTCAAAAGCTAACTACTTGGAAAAAAATAACGTAAGGAAAAATACAATACAGTTTGCTTTATCGAATATGTACAGAGTTCAGCACAAACGAATTTCATAATTAACAAACCGATTATAAATAACTCTTACTCCAAGATTGTGACTTTTTGAGAATTTTATTTTTTCCATGTGCATTCATTTTTTCCAAATAAATGAAACTCAAGAAAATCCAATAAACCAAGACAATTATTCAAACCCCAGACAATTATTTGTTTATTGAAGAGTCAGTAAAGTCTTGGAGAATATCGGTAAAATTTGGGTCAATATTAGTGATGATTAGCTTCAACATCTATGCGGTTGTCAACTGAGAAAAGTATCGAATATTCCAACAGGAACTTTGTTTTCATCCTCTTTTTCGTAAAATAAAAAGTTGATTAAATTTTTCTGCACGGAGGGAGTTAAACTTGAAAAATGACCATGCAGTAACAGTAGTGAGGTGACAACCTGCAATTTCTAAGTTTATTATTGAACAGAACACAAATTTTCATGAAAATTAAGTAAAATTTTTTGTTTAAAATAGGGAATTTTACCAAAGTGTCTAGTAAATGTTGATGTCCAGTAAAATATGCAGAACATAAATTTAAAAATTGTGTGATAAATGAAATTTTACCGTGTATTTCATTATTTTAGGTCTTCAAAAAATATCCTTGAAAAAGTGCCGTACTTACTTATGACGATTATTTTGAAATATTACATGAGCGTTACGGTAAATTTTATTGTGCTGCTCAGTAAAATTTCGCTCCAAGTGTTTATGCCAGTATGGCGTAGTATTTGAAATTTTACATTTCGCTAGCTAAAAAAAAACTTATCGTTTACGAAAAAACACATTTTGCCAACTTGTCCCCACGTTCAAATGTAACACGGTAATTTTTACCGTGAATTTCACGGTAAAAATCATTGTTTAGATCTCTCTTTTTTCAAAATTTTAAAATTTCAAAATCTTCAAATTTTCAAAATTTTTCAAAAAAATTTCAAAATTTTTCACTTCAAATTTTTCTTCAAATTCAAATTCAACATCTTTCAAAATTTTTGAATTTCAATATTTTTCCAAATTTTTGGGTTTGTTGGGTCCTATTTAAGAAACCAAATGAGAGAAAAATATTTTGCAAAATAGTGACACTCTTATTCTGCAGGACCGTTCATAGGTGGAGAAAAAAAATTATCGTTTCAATTTCTGTGATTCGCTTGTATGGGGACGAAATGAAAAGTAGTAGATATTTGGTATGCGTACCGTTGTAATCGGTATTTGTTAAAGCAAAATTACGTTCCTATGAATGTATACAAATTCGCGAGTTATAAAACGCGCATATCATGATTTTGCTAGATTCACAATATGAAATTTTTAGTGTTACTAAATAAAGCTGCGGCAGTGAGAGAAGATCGGATCGGTTGAGCTGCGCCCAGTTTCCTGAAGCATATTACGTAATGGAGAATATAAACCGCGAGAAACGGAAAGACCTGCGGCCCTCTGTTCGTATGTACGCAATATCCCACGAACGTTAATTTATCTCAGACTGCGAAAGAGAAAGAGAGTGAGAGACAGACAGAGGAAAAAAAGATAAAAAATAAACACAAAAACGTAGAAAAAAATAAAGAGAAAGAAAGATCGAGCGACAGAGAAAAGGAAAGAAAAGTCTCTTTCCCTTTCGATAGTGAAGAGTAAAAACGCCCGTAGAATAAGTATTGGAACCCAATACTCGAGTTTCTACGAAATCTGAAAGGAACCCTTTCAGATTTCGTAGAAACTCGAGGCTCTTAAAGACCGCTTTAAAATTCAAACAAATCACGGCCGGAGAGTAATGAAATCGTCATCGAAGTGATACTTGATCATTCCGCCTTTTATCGGTATTTCCTTTTTTCTCTACACCAGTAAAGCCACAACAGATTTCTCTTTGTTTTGTTTTCATTTTCATTTTCGATCTTTAACTCGGTATAGATGCATATTTGATGATATGAATCAATGCTGAAAGCCCGTTTGGTATCGGCACCTCATGGGATACAGCAGGGTGGGTATTCCCAAGATCATAATCTTCCTGCTCTTCGTGGAAGAACCGAGCTCGGCGACGGTGACTCGATTTTACGCTTCTACGTTTCTCAAACTGCTGTGTTTAACTGTCATTTATCCATTCTGATGTTTCTATTACTGAGTTGTTATTACACAGATGGTTTTCAGAGATTACAAGACGAGCTGTACTTTTTCTTACAAAAATAAATATAAACATATTTTTTAATTTTAATTATTTTTTTGTTTTTTATATGTAAATAATAAAAAATAATAAAAATAAAGAATCCACTGTGCTGAGATATTTGTAAGAGACTGTTTTCAAATTTCATTAATTGGGTTCATTTTTGCTCTCCACCTAAACTCAAAAGATAAAAATAAATTCAATAGAAATCCAATACAAAAAATGACAAAGAAATATAACTGTATTTGTGTAAATTGTAGATTGCATTTTTCTCACTTTCAGAAACTGATACACCGAAAGACATTTTTCTAGGTATAGAGGTGAACTCCAAGCTGTTGGCATCTGGGAGTCACGAAAGAGGTCATATTGAGAATGAAGCAGCCCTTGTATCTTGAGTTTACGTAAGAAAAAGAAAGCAAAAAAATAAAATAAAATAAAAATAACATGCAGCCACAAGAGCTCCAACCAAGAGCCCAGAGGGTTCTGCTCTCGTGCGAAGCTGCTCCCGTCTATACGTTCTATAGATATCGCGTATAATACCGGTATCCCCGTGAAATACCAGCAGCAAAAGATGGCGAACCAGGCGGTTATGCAACGCCTGAGGCGCGCGCGCATTATTCTGTCGGTTAAATAATATTATGTCACGAGGAAAGCGCGTTACTTGTGCAACCGAACGGTGCAAGTGGCGCGGACCGGCTCGACCGCACCGAGTATCCGAGTATACATATACCTATCTGATGCACTCTCTATATAACCTATATATGTTGTTTCTGCACTTTCGGATCTGCATCCGCTTGCCCCTGTCTTCCCATTGAAAATAACTATGTAGTGTGTGTTTCAGCACTGAACAACGAACTCCTAAAACCCGATGGAATAAATATATGGTACACTTTAAAAAGAAATCATAGGTTGGAATTATTTTTTAAACATTGCAATATTTTATTTAGTATCATTCATTATTGAACATCGTAAAGATAAATTTACAGTTAATGTTTCAGCACTGAATAACGATACCCTTAAATTTCATGCAATTTAGATTAAACATGTGTCGCACTTTGAAAGAAAAAAAATGTTTGTTTGGATTTATTATATTTATAAGATAAGAAAGGCACTCTTATTTTATAAGATTGCTGGCAGAAGGCTGGCCTTCTACCAGCAAAAGAAAAAGTTTATCGTATTAAGGGGTTTCACCACGGTAAAAAGTCGATGAGTGCTCGTGAAGATTTTCACGATGAAAAACACGATAAATGAATAACGCCGAAGTTTTTTATTATTCAGGGACTGCCATTTTGTATTCCTAAGTATAAGTAATCTAAAAATCGAACTTAAAAAGCATTTCTTTCTAAATTACATTTTTCAACTGCATTGACAGCAAAACAAAAAATCTAACGATTCGATCGCTTTAATGAAAGTTCCATTTTGTAAAAAAGGTCTCTCGTTATCGGCCTGCGTGCCCAACGCAGTCACGTTGGGCAGTCAGGAAACTTTAAATGCATTTTTCTCAAAACTACTTTTTCTGGCACGGTCTGCATGATAACTCATACAGTTTTTAATATTTTTTGATGCTTTTTTTCTTAATATTCGAAATTGTTTTCTCTATAGTCTGTCGAGTCGGATTTTTGATGTTGTGATTAAAAAATTTTATAAACATAATTAAACTGTGACATTTATGACACAAAATGCATACTTTTTTTTAAACTGCTGTAAATTGCCAAAATTTTTCGAATTTCAAAAATCCGGCTCGACAGACTATAACTACAACTTTATTTTACAAGAATTTTTTTACGTTTTGCAGATCCATCAGCATTTCAAGAAGAAATGATGCAGATCGTGGAGCAACTTTTTTTTCATAGTACTTTGGGAAACGTGATTTTTTATGTTGTAATTTTTGAAAAAAAAAAATGAAATAATTTTTTTTATAAAGTTTAAATACTAATAAATAATGTGTAAAAATTATTTTTATTAATTTCTGTTGCTATCTCTTCTAAAAACAGTTTTTCTTTTAGCGCGTTTTAGGCGCTGCTGGACGTATGTAAACCCTTAATTTTATTGAACTTTATGTGCACAAGAAGTGAGTAAAATTTTCATTATTTTTTTCATATGCTCGCTATTTTGTTATTTTTCAAGATTTTTGAATTTCTGATCGTACAACGATAGTTACTTATGTGTTGCGTTCAAATTTTTATGGTTTTTCATTTCAGATGATATATGCACCATCAATTTGACGTCAATAGCACGGAGGTGTTTTTTTGGAAGCGTCTTTTTTGACCTCGTATATCCCACCCTTATATACCATATAATGACTAAAATATTTCTGTCGAGTTGTTTCAAATTTATAGTTTACATGTCACGAAGCAGAAAATTAATATATGGTCTAGAGATGCGACAGCGTCTTGACGCCAAGTATTATAAAGATAGTGTTGAACGTCCAAGGCAAGACGCGCCACTTATCTATATACTAGAGATTGAGCAATTTTTATGGTTTACTTTGAAAAATTCCCAAGAATATGGTTTTGGGCTGATTACCCTGATACCTGATCATTTTTATTTTTCAATTGTTTCACTATTCTTTGTATATTTTGTTTTTTAGCTTGAAAAAATGTCTAACCAGTTTTCGTATCTGCGATGAAAATAACTGTATAGTCTTTTTCGAGTGATTTTGAGATTTTCGGATTCAGTGAACCGCAGGGTAAACAAATTATTCGGGTTTTTTGGATTTTATACTTAGAATGATGATCTTCTGCATTAATATAGTCCGGCAGAGACAAATATATAAAATCTGTATATTAATTTGAGGTGGAAATGGTGACTGAAATGAAAATGCGTTATTGAATACTTGGGAGAGAGTTGCAAAATAGGAATGATCATGCAACATGCTGACATTTCAAGAAGATAAAAGTTCAATAAGAGAAAAAGGAAGAGAGAGAGAGGGAGAGAGAGAGAGAGGAGAGAGAGAGAGAGAGAGAGAGAGAGAGATTTCTCTCGTTTCTCGTATGTGGCATATTGATCGTCACTGTTGTGTTTTACTACAGCATAATCCTCGACAGCGTACAGGTCCATATAATGTAATATCTGTTCCCTCGTACGATATTCCGAACGAATGGTTTGCGCTGGAAATTCGTTACGGAGATTGTTAAGTAACGGGTAGAAGAACTGATGCAATATCTCGACGTGACTCGCCCAAGAAGACGCACAACCCACACATATCAACAGCCAGGATTCTTCAAACGCATATAATTAATCGTGAGGTGAAATTTATTTTACTTGTCTTTAAAATTGACATTTGAACAATATTATATGTATTTACGAACCATACGGCGAAAAGAAAAAAATGCCAAACAAATGAGTTCAAAGAATACAGATAAATCTAAGAAAAAAAATGTATCATGTTTCTACAGAATAAAAAAATTAATTTATTTTCTAGAATTCTTTCTGAGTCCTCGGAGCTTCTTTCCCAGATTTCTCAATTCTTCAAAACGATTGAGAATCATGCAGGGAACGAATGAGATGAGAATGCGGAGTATTCCAACATTAATTGACAGTAAAAAGTTGTTGAATTTCATAGGAAAAGTTTATAAAAGTGATGAACACTTCATCACTTTTACATACTTTTCTTATGAAATTCAACAACTTTTTACTTCTTGTAAAATTGCTTTTTCATGCAGATGCTAGACACTCGATTCGAGCGTCAAATCTAGTCACGTGACTTCCCCCTCCGGAATCTCCAGAACCGAGCGTCAAAAATTGGTCACGTGACATGTCAGCGTAAAAGTACAACCATGTTCAACTCTTACGCTTGATACTGAATTTTTAAATTTGCACGATAACTTATGCGGTGTCAAGAAGTCAAGACCCCACTGTTGAACGAATTAATTGATAATAATGTTTTGTTATAGAATACAATATTATTATTCTTATACAACACGTTGTTTTGTTATATGTATTAACGCGATCTACAACAAAAACCCGATAGTCTCTGTAGGCCCATTCAAACTTGTGATCCTGGCGATTTGACGCTATTTCCCCCTCTACGAACACCGAAACCTTAGAATTTGATCACGTGAGTAGTTTTGCATGAAAAAGCAGCATAAAATAGGTGGAGGAAGCGGCGGAAAATCGAACTCCAGGAATTTCATTGATGTTCTCGCGTGTCTGGTCAAACACCACCATCACCACTTACCCCGCCCTCTTGTCTTCATTTCGATACCAAAACTAAAACTTCGTCACGGTCATTTAACGATTCGATGGAAAATCGTTCACGTAAGTGTATGATGTTTAAATCATTTAAATATCCATCCCTATATATATATATATATATATATATAAACAAATAAATTCACAATGAATTAAACTTAGTGATAATGTGTGAAAGTGAAAGAAGTAATTTGTGACATTATTTTATATTATTATTATTATATATTGTATTTTATTATATATTATTATATATTATAAATTAAAAATATTATTAAAAAATTAAATTAAAAATATAAATAATATAAATATATTATTATATATTGTAAAAGATCTTGAGAAGTCGTAGATGACTGAGTTTTCTATTAGTGAAACAGTGAGCCAAAAATACGTTTATGTATGAAATGTATACGTAACGGGCCTGCAAGAGACACACAGGTCTACAATTTTATTCCGTCACTCTCTCACGGCCGTGTCACTTTCTCCAGCATACAGAGGGCGCCCCCTTTCTCTCTTTTTTCTTTCTTTTTAAATATCTTTCGGATACAGACAGGTCTCGTTTACTCTCGTCGAGGTGGTTGAGAATAATGTTAACATATCTTCTCTCGTGACGGTATAAACGTCACGATAATATATATTGCTCTCGATAAGCCATGTAATTTAGTTAAATAATTGACTTCGTAAATATGAAATATCGAAGAAAAATATAAAGGTGAAATACAAGAGATTGACGTGAGAAAGAAGTTCGCCATCTTTATCTTTATTTTTGATGGTACAAAATTACACTTGCCGTGCGAATGTGAATAAACAATGAAGATTTAATCGGGGTGGTGTTACGTTGCATCAACGCATTTTGAAATCGATGCAAAGAAGATGCGTGGAATTAGTTACTCGATCAATGGCTTGGGAATTACGAGGAAGACATGTTTGATCGAGAATCAAGAGGCCTGGGGAAGTTAAAAGTAGCAGCAGTTATATAGGCAGAGTTTTTTCCCCTTGGCCACCCAAAATTTAGTTAAACTCAGCAAGTGTGAGCCTCTTCGTATTGCGTCCAATATTCACAGGCGGTTCGTATACGCTTTTAAGGAACAAAATGAAGGATGAGAACTAAAAGATAAAAGATGAGAATTGTGCGCAGTAAACTTCAAGTATACGCAGACGATAAGTTTCGTGTGTACCTTGAGGCACTCAAGAGTCACCAGAAGCGAGTTAACGTAGCGTAATGACCGGTCAGAAAGGGAAATTGGGCGCACTTCCGTCAGGACCGTGGTGCCCTTTTTTTTTGCTCTTGTTGCCCCGATTGCCGCTTCTTTCTTTTTTTTACCACTTCTCTCTTTGCCCTTCTCTTTCTCTTCTTCATATACTTATTTTTTTAGACCTTTTATTGGAGAGTTCACGTTGCTTACTCGAGCATGAGAGACTCGTTAAAGCCACGGCGACCAACCTTTCGATGCGCTTGCTTTCCTTGCCCATCTGGGCGCATTGTCCTCACCCTGTGACGTCTCGATTTTGTCGATGAAAACTAAAGTACATCGACATCTAGAATTCTTCGTAAACATTTACAGCAGATCATCGCAATCAACTATGATTTGATTACCTGTGGAATAACAAAATCTCGGGGTAAATATGCATAAAAAGGTACTCACCTCCGATTTTAGTCATTTAAAAATATGTTATTCTCGGCATCTTCTTGAGTAATTTTAATGTGTGTGTGTGTGCGTGTGCGTGCGTGCGTGCGTGCATGCGTGCGCGCGCGCGCGTGTGTGTGTGCGTGCGTGCGTGCGTGTGTGCGTGCGTGTGCGTGCGCGTGCGCGCGCGCGTGTGTGTGTATGTAATAGGCGGTCTTAATTAGTTTAGGAGATACAGGATTCTAAAAGTTATTATTTTAGCGTGGTCGAGTATGTTTATACTTGTAACAAAGACCAATGGAAAGAAAAAAAAATGGTCTTCTACTTTCAGATTTTTTACTCAATCCGTTCCTCCGTGAGAGCGGTTTGAAAAAAAAGCAAGCCTGAAAACCGTCATATTAGAGTATATAAGAGTGCGGCAGGGCTCGCGTTGGCGTTTTTTTTTTAAACTTGGCGTCGAGCCGCTACCGCGTCTCTTGATCTTTCCTCGCGTAACCGATATGGCACTTTGATGCAGGATTGCAAAATTTGTAATGAAAAAGTAAGCATTATTCATTACTTTTTGAATTTATAACGAAAAAAAAATCCATTACTCATTACATTGAATTTTGTAATGTAAAAAAATTCCATCACTCATTACATTGAATTTTGTAATGTAAAAAAAATCTATCACCTATTACATTGAATTATGTAATGTAAAAAAATTGCATCAGTCATTACATTGGATTTTGTAATGTAAAAAAAATCCATCACTCATTACATTGAATTTTGTAATGTAAAAAATCCATCACTCATTACATTGAATTTTGTTATGTAAAAAATTTCCATTACTCATTACATTGAATTTTGTAATGTAAAAAATTGCCATCACTCATTACATTGAATTTTGTAATGTAATAAATTTCCATTACTCATTACATTACATTTTGTAATGTAAAAAATTTCCATTACTCATTATAACTTGATGGGGATTCGTTGGTCCCTTTTTTAGTAGTAGTAGTAGTAGTAGTAGTAGTAGTTTTTTAGTAGTAGGGGTTTTTGCCCTGGGTCAAACTGACACAATGGCAGTAATCACGCGTTACTTAGTCACCAGCGGCAGTAGCGCTTCAGCTCGGGTCGAAATTACCCAATGGTAGTAACGACGTGTTACTCGGCTGCCAGTACGGGTAGCATGGTTTGCCCTGGATCAAACTGACCCAATGCTAGTAACGACTCGTTACTTGGTCACCAGCGGCAGTAACGGTTTCGACTCGGGTCAAAATGACCCAATGGTGGTAACGACGTGTTATTCGGTGACCAGTACGGGTAGCGTGGTTTGCCCTGGGTCAAACTGATCCAATGGTAGTAACCACGCGGTACTTGGCCACCAGCGGCAGTAGCGCTTCAGCTCGGGTCAAAATGACCCAATGGTAGTAACGACGTGTTACTTGGCTACCAGTACGGGTAGCGTGGTTTGCCCTAAATCAAACTGACCCAATGGTAGTAACGACACGTTACGTGGTCACCAGCGGCAGTAGCGGTTATGGCTCGGGTCAAAATGATCCAATGGTAGTAACCACGTGGTACTCGGTTACCACCAGGGGTAGCGTGGTTTACCCTGCATCAAACTGACCCAATGGTAGTAACCACGCGATACTTGGTCTCCAGCGGCAGTAACGGTTTCAGCTCGGGTCAAAACGACCCCATGGTAGTAACGACGTGCTACTCGGCTACCAGTAGGCGTAACGATACTTGCCCTGGGTCAAACTGACCCAATAGAAGTAACCATGCATTACTTGACCACCTGTGACAGTAGCGGTTTCGGCTCGAGTCAAAATGACCCAATGGTAGTAACTAAGTGTTATTCGGCTACCAGTTGGGGTAGCGGTCTTTGCCCTGGGTTAAACTGACCCAATAGTAGTAACCACGCATTACTTGGTCACCAGTAGCAGTCACGATTTCAGTTCGGGGCAAAATGACCCAATGGTAGTAACGACATGTTACTCAGCTACCAGTGCGGGTAGCGTGGTTTGCCCTGGGTCAAACAGACCCGACGGTAGTAATCACGCGTTACTTGGTCACCAGCGGCAGTGGCGCTTCAGCTCAGGTCAAAATGACCAAATGTTAGTTACGACGTGTTACTCGGCTACCAGTACGGGTAGAGTGGTTTGCCCTGGGTCAAACTGACCCAATAGTAGTAAGCACGCGTTACTTGGTCGCCAGCGGCAGTAGCGGGTTCAGCTCAGGTCAAAATGACCCAATGGTGGTAACCAAGCGTTACTCGGCTACTAGTAGGGGTGGTGGTGTTTGCATTGGTCAAACTGACCCAATGGTAGTTACCACGCATTATGTGGTCGCCAGAGGTCATACCGGTTTTGATCCGGGTCAAAATGACTCAATAGTAGTAATCAAATGTTATTCGGTTATCAGCAGAGGTGGCGGTGTTTGACCTGAGTTAAACTGGCCCAATGGTAGTAATCAAGTGTTACTCGGCTAACAGTAGAGGTAGCGGTGTTCGTCCTGGATCAAACTGACACAATGGTAGCAACGACGCGTTATTTGGTCACCAGTGGCAGTAGCGATTTTGGCCCCGGTCAAAATCACTCAGGTAGTAACCAAACATTACTCGACTACTAGTAGGGGTTGCGGTGTTTGCCCTGGGTTTAACTGACCCAATGTAGGTAACCATACGCCATTTGGTCACTAGTGACAGTAGCGGTTTCGTATCGGGTCAAAATGATCCAATTATAGTCACCAAGTGTTACTTGATAACCAGTAGGGGTAGCGGTTTTGGCCTAGGGCGAAATGGGGCGAAATACTGGCAAAACATGTTGCGCCGAAAATTCTAAAATGTTCGAGAGTGAATAAAAATCTCATACCAACACCTGCATTATTCTGATGAACATTTTTGTTGTTTCTTTTTTTAAGAGCGTTCTTTTTACGAAAGCAAAATTTCAATATTCATTTTCTTCATTGCATCAAAAATTGAATACTCCTCTTCATCACCATAATCTCATTCCATTCTTACCGCCGTTTCTTTACACAATTTCTCCTACCTGGCCAAAAATCCCCACCCCGGGGAAAAATCCTTGGACAAGTACATTTGTTGACCCCTGTTTCCATTTGTTTTCATAGAAAAAAACCACCCAAAAAAGTACAAAATTTTTAAAAAATTGGCAAGATCGAGACAGGAAAAAGAAGATTGTTTCTATAAAATAACTATACTCCAAATGACAAACAGAACTGAAAAACTTCACATATTTTATCGAGATCCCAAGAAAAAAAGCAATCCCATCGTGAGTGTCCGGTAAAAAACACAGAGTCTACAAGTAAATGATCAATTTGCGCATAAAAAAAATAATTACTTTACAAAAACAGAAATGGAAAAGCCAATGATTTACGTTCAGCACTAAAATTTATAATATCAATAATAGGACAAGTATTTTATTGTCGCTTGAGGATGAAGTATTTAAAAAAAGCAAAAATTAGTTGGTTATTGAAAAAAGTCACCAATGTACAAAAATAAAAATCGGTCAAAAGAACAGAGTCCAGAAAAAAAAAATCGGGATGAAAAAAAACTTGAAGAAAAAAATTTCAAACGAAAAAAATTATATTGAAAAAAAAATTTCGGCCAAAGTACTTGGCGAGTTTTTTTGCTTAGCTTGGATCACGTAATGTATTTCACGTATTGTTGTATGTGTTGAAAATGGGTCATGATGGGCATCAAAAGCCCTTTGATTGTGTCATCTGAGCGCATATACAGATACACTGAATCTTTCAATGTGTTGGCGCTTTTGCATAACTTTGCCTGTGCAAAGTTTTTTCTCAGCAATTACGGCATCAATCGTGCTAATTTGAGGCTCAATCGAGGGAGTCTCGCGTATGTAGTCTCCAGTTCAATTTTCAGATCATAATATTTCTTCTGGGCCCCACAATTAAAGAAAATGATTCCCCCCACCACCGAATTTGCTTTATTCAGAGATAATATACTCGGGTGAGTCTCGGGCCAGCAGACGACAGAGCTGTCAAATGTACTTGTCCCGAAACTCTACCGAGTCTCTTGATAACTGCCACCTACAGATTTGAAAAATTGAATGTGTATTCCTGCGGTTTTGTAGCCACTTTAAAGTAACAGTTGAAACTCGTAATGTAGGCTCCATGATGAGTGCATACAAGTAGAAAGATGCTAGCGTTTCTGCTTGTATGTAGAGCATCTTCTGCTCTATTAAAAATGGAACAGAGTGGTTCTCGTTGTTTGTTTAAAATTTCATCTGTACATGGGAAAATGTGGATGTAAGATCTTTACCAACCGAACGTTTGTCACATTGCCTTAACCCATTAACGCCGAAGAATCGTGTTTTTTTCTTCTCATGTTCAAGCTAGATTCTTATCATCGAAAAAAAATCATTTGCAAATAAAAAATATGTTTCCTTGTACTTTCGAGTGTCCCCTTTCTGAATCCGGAGTCAAAATTGAGTTTTGTCCATTAGAAAAAAAATATGGCCGTTTTTAAACAAAAAAACCGAAAAAATCGAAGACATTTTTTTTTTCAATATTTTTTTTCTCATTGAAGACGCGCGAGGACCCCCCCTTTTTCTTCAACCATGAGTGCACAAAATAGTTGTAGTTTAAGAATATATTTTTTTAATTTGTCGACATTGACATTTTCACCCCCAAAATGGCGCTTTTCATCCCTTCAGCAGGAAGACAATTTTCACTCTCGGTGCCCGACAAAAAAAATATTCAAATCTTAACGAAAATTGGTATCCCGGGGTTTTCAAGGTCGCTGATTACGATTCCGCTCTCAAAATTCGAAAATTCAGAATGGCGGATCCAATATGGCGGACCCAAATTCAAAAACTTACTTGAATCGGATGAAATGTGGCACTCGGGGGTTTTCGGGGTCGCTGATTACAAATCTGCCCTCAAAATTCGAAAATTCAAAATGGCGGATCCAATATGGCGGACCCGAATCCAAAAACTTACTTGAATCGGATGAAATGTGGCACTCGGGGGTTTTCGAGGTCGCTGATTACAAATCTGCCCTCAAAATTCGAAAATTCAAAATGGCGGATCCAATATGGCGGACCTAAATTCAAAAACTGTATGAATCGGATGAAATGTGGCACTCGGGGGTTTTCGAGGTCCTTGATAACGAATCTGGCATCATCATTTCAAAATTCAAAATGGCGGATGCAATATGGCGGACACCTTCCCGTTAACACCCAGTTATTATCTAACGTTTATTGAAGAATTGACAACTTTATATATTGACAAATTGACAAATTTATAGAAATTCATCACTCCGCATTACTCAACGGATAAACTTATAATTCCTTATTCTACTTAAGAGTATTACCCAGAGAATTACTTAAGAGCATTACCCAGAGAAAACGACATGGACGTGGTAGAAATCCTTTCTCCTTTGGGGTGCTTGATTTGAGTGAGTCCCCTTGCCTCTCACTTTTTGGGGTGCTTGATTCGAGTGAGTCCCCTTGCCTCTCACTTTTTGGGGTGCTTGATTCGAGTGAGTCCCCTTGCCTCTCACTTTTTGGGGTGCTTGATTCGAGTGAGTCCCCTTGCCTCTCACTTTTTGGGGTGCTTGATTTGAGTGAGTCCCCTTGCCTCTCACTTTTTGGGGTGCTTGATTCGAGTGAGTCCCCTTGCCTCTCACTTTTTGGGGTGCTTGATTCGAGTGAGTCCCCTTGTCTCTCACTTTTTGGGGTGCTTGATTCGAGTGAGTCCCCTTGCCTCTCACTTTTTGGGGTGCTTGGTTGTAAATGCGCCCTTTGCTTATCCCCGAAGCCTGATTACGTGTTTCGCTTTCATACAAGCACTACAGAAGTAAGCATTACAGTCCTTACAGTACGTATATGTTCTTATTGGACAGATTGAACAACGAGCTTGTTTGCTGTGACGGAAAGTATCGTGTGCTTTGTTCCGTTTTAGTTTTCCCCTCTCTAAGTAATATTTAGCAATCGAAATTGCGAATTGCTTTGAACCAATTTTTTTTGTTTTATCTCCAGTTGCGTTGAAAATCACGACTGAGTTCACAATGGCGGCCTGTATAAATCTAATAAAGACGACCCATGTCCATTTTTTTGAACGGATACTTGGAAGCAAGTTGTTGCAATGTCCATCGTGAACGTCTACTCCGCCCATGAATTTATTGTAGAGATGAAATGCTTGTGGAAACGGAATCTCAATTTTTGAATGTGCACTCGAGCTAAATCTCTTAGACGGTAATAGAGGAGTCACCCCTGCAGCGGTAGAAGCGATCGAAACTGGTTTCGAGTCTACGATAGTTATGTAGTTTATTCCGCTGTTTTGATCATGCTTTACAACATACGTACCTCGTGGAGACTTTTTGTCGATTACATTTTTTTCTTTGACTCGATTTTCTCTTATAGTTCCTGTACATTGTAAACCTAACTTTTTCAAATGTACTAGGAGATCGAAATTCGTAAAAAAATTGTCGCATTAAAGATGGAACTGAGATATCTTCTTAGGAGGGATAGATTTGAGAAATGGATCCAATAATTGCATCACTACACGAGAACCTAGAGCACATTTACCCAATTTATCTCCAATTGATGAATTTTTTCCACAATATAAATCGAGATTCAACAGGTACCCATCGGCGGTGCAAAGACCCCAAAATTTTAGTCCGAATCGTATGGGTTTTCCCCGGATAAACTGTTTTAGCGATGTTCTTGCATATGATTTGGCCATCATTTCGTCAACAGATAACGCAGTCTTCCACAAGCCAAACTGACGAATATTTCTCTGAAATAATTGTAGTAATTTACGAACGCGCCATGCCTTATCACTGGGATCATTGTCTTTAGGCATCGAATACTTTAATTCTGATTTGATTTTCTCAAATGTATCGCGTTGCATTGCAGAAGAAACCACCTCACATAATAAGAAGGGATCAGATGACCAATAGTCTCTTTGAGATTTTCTTTTATTGAACGAGCTTACAATGATGATGCCAATGAAAGTATTCAAATCATCCAACTGCAATTCAAACCCATTCTCTTTACATGAGTCAATAATGTATGTTTTCATTTCCATGCAGAAAAACTTTTCAAACAGTTGTATCGGCTCACTTTTTTGAATACTTTTTTTTACACCGTCAGTTAGTAATAATTTGTCTTCAGTCTCATTCGGGTAGCTCTTTTCACCAACCATCCACTTATATTGGTGATCTCCTTCCAATTTACATTGATTATCTGTGTAATTTTCCGATGCTTGTTTATAAGTGATACTCGAAAGGTGATCGTTTGATTCAAAATCAGAATCGGAATCACTAGAACAACCAGAATTGTCTGGATTCGGAATCGCGACGAGCTCGTCACAATTATCGTCAGAAGTATCCATTTCAAACTCTACATGAGAAGGAATAGATTGCCTTGGTCGTTTTCGAGACATAATGGTAATATTGTCAATATGCTCACGCTGCCGATGAGATAAAAATTATCAAAGAAGTGAATTCACTCAGGAGCAATAAAGATGATAAAACAATATTTTATGAATAAATTTTGTTGAGGTACTGAGCTGAAATTTAGGTATATAAGTGAGTTCGATTTAGTCTCAAGACAAGTTCTACGAAAATAGAAACCAAATTATTCAGATAAGGAATATTGGCAGACCTAAAATGAACACAAAAATTCTGAGCTAATATTTTTTACAGAAAATAAAATATCATTAGCAATGTGAACGATCCGCACTCCACAAACGTGAAAAATTGAAAAAAGATGTGATAGGCATATACAAAACTTATTTGCAGACAGAAATATTCATGGATAATAAATATATTTGTATCAGGGATAATATTCAATGATGACCCGTATAAACAAAAACAAGATGAAATGTAAGAAAATCGGAGATTTCTCAGCCTCTGCAACGTCAATTTTTATTCGACACATGAAAAATATAATATATGATCATAAAATGTGAATCAATTGAATGATTATTATTTACATTTATATAAAGTTGTCAATTCTTCAATAAACGTTAGATAATAACTGGGCGTTAATGGGAAGGTGTCCGCCATATTGCATCCGCAATTTTGAATTTTGAAATGATGATGCCAGATTCGTTATCAAGGACCTCGAAAACCCCCGAGTGCCACATTTCATCCGATTCAAGTAAGTTTTTGAATTCGGGTCCGCCATATTGGATCCGCCATTTTGAATTTTCGAATTTTGAGGGCAGATTTGTAATCAGCGACCTCGAAAACCCCCGAGTGCCACATTTCATCCGATTCAAGTAAGTTTTTGAATTTGGGTCCGCCATATTGGATCCGCCATTCTGAATTTTCGAATTTTGAGGGCGGAATCGTAATCAGCGACCTTGAAAACCCCGGGATACCAATTTTCGTTAAGATTTGAATATTTTTTTTGTCGGGCACCGAGAGTGAAAATTGTCTTCCTGCTGAAGGGATGAAAAGCGCCATTTTGGGGGTGAAAATGTCAATGTCGACAAATTAAAAAAATATATTCTTAAACTACAACTATTTTGTGCACTCATGGTTGAAGAAAAAGGGGGGTCCTCGCGCGTCTTCAATGAGAAAAAAAATATTGAAAAAAAAATGTCTTCGATTTTTTCGGTTTTTTTTGTTTAAAAACGGCCATATTTTTTTTCTAATGGACAAAACTCAATTTTGACTCCGGATTCGGAAAGGGGACACTCGAAAGTACAAGAGAACATATTTTTTTATTTGCAAATGATTTTTTTTCGATGATAAGAATCTAGCTTGAAAATGAGAAAAAAAAACACGATTCTTCGGCGTTAATGGGTTAATATGAAAGGAGAAAATGGACAAAATGTAATATTGAATAAAACGATATATGGTATTGTGACCAAACAATAAAACGTTCATAACTTGTTGCATTATGACGTCGTGCCTGTGACTATATTGAAAATGTCTACAAATATAACTGCTTTTAAAAATGTTTTTTAAATGTGTGACCGATTCGTGACCTTAAGAAAATGATTGATATTTTACAACTACATAGACGAATTTCGTCATTTGATGCGGACAAATAACGTTAAACAAAATGATGGTTATTTTGACTTCAAAAAATGCTTTGAAAAAAATGACGTTACTAGACCGTCAAATAATGGTAATTTTAATGTCATTTGGCCAGAATTGAAAATGACCGCCATTCGGCATCTCTGTCGCGAGTGCATAAAATCGGAAGCGACGCTCGCGATCCTAGCGCCATCTGGTGGAAGGAATGAAGTCTCGTATTGTTGTCTAATTGGTTTCGAGAAACGGTGTTCATGAATGCGCAACTACCATTGATACCGTAAATGGTACTCACGTAAAAAACCATTCACGTATTAATCAATTGAAATCAATGGTTTTTGCGCTCAAACAAAAACGACGATCACGACCCTAGTGCCATCTGATTGCGAGGAGCGCTTATGTTGACACCGAAATTTGCTCCGTACCAAACAAAAACGACGCTTGTGATCCTAGCGACACGCTACCAATACTGGTAGCCGAGTAACACGTCGTTACTACCATTCAGTCATTTTGACCCGAGCTGAAACCGCTATTGCCGCTGGAGACCAAGTAACGCGTGGTTTCTACCATTGGGTCAGTTTGACATAGGGCAAACCACGCTACCCCTACTGGTAGCCGAGTAAAACGTCGTTACTACCATTGGGACATTTTGACCCGAACTGAAACGTTACTGCCGCTGGAGACCAAGTAACGCGTGGTGACTACCATTGGGTTAGATTGACCCAGGGTAAACCACGCTATCCGTATTGGTCGCCGAATAACACGTCGTTATTATTATTGGGCCATTTTGACCCGAGCTGAAACCGCTACTGCCGCTGGAGATCAAGTATCGTGTGGTTACTACCATTGGGTCAGTTTGACCCAGGGCAAACGACGCTACCCGTACTGGTAGCCGAGTAACACGTCGTTACTACCATTGGGTCATTTCGACCCGAGCTGAAGCGCTACTGCCGCTGGTGACCAAGTAACGCGTGATTACTGCCATTAGGTCAGTTTGACCCAGGGCAAAAACGGTTACCCCTACTGGGGACCGACGAATTCCCATCAAGTTGTAACGAGTGATGGAAATTTTTTACATTACAACATGTAATGTAATGAGTGATGGAAATTTATTACATTACAAAATTCAATGTAATGAGTGATGGAAATTTTTTACACTACAAAATTCAATGTAATGAGTGATGGAATTTTTTTACATTACAAAATTCAATGTAATGAGTGATGAAAATGGTAATGCATTACAAAAAGTAATGCATTACTTGCAACCCTGCTTCGATGTCTCTCATCAAAATACCCACCGTGGGAAGAATTTTTTTTTTCTTAGAAAATTTATGAAAATAGTATAATGTGATATATTTGTGATAAGCTTCGATATATCGCAAAGTATCTACCAAATTAGTCTTAAAATGTACTAGCACATTGTGGATATATTAAGTTCTGATTGATCTCGTTTATGTTTTTAAAAAGATCATCGATAGCACATGATTAAAAAAAAGGTACTATTGTGTCACTTTCGAAGACATATAACGGTCGAAAATTTTCTAGAAACAATCTTTTGTTGTACTTTAAAATCTATTAATAGTCCATTTTTATGAAATTCGGAGTCACCGAAAATTCATTTTCTCAAGAAGCATATTTACGATAAAATTAGAATGTCCACGAAAAGTCCGCCGAAAATGGCTTGTAAACGTATTTTACGAAAATAAAAAAAATACACCAAAAGTTCAGGATTGTTTCACCAAACGGGTTTTGAAACAGATTTTTTGGTGAAGTCACCGCGGATCCGTCGCGGACTAAAATTTTTTTACATGGGTATATATGGGGCGTTCCACGCCAAATCGGACGGTTTGAAGATTTTTGATTTTTGATTTCCTCAATTTTTAGATATTTTTTAGTACCCCTCAAAAGAGCCGCTCTGGTAAATTTTGAGATTTTTTTGATTACTTTTTAAAAAAATATCAAATTTAAAAAAAAATCGCTCTTTTTTGGTTTTTTGTTCATAACTTTTTTAATAATGGTCCAAATTGAAGCTTTTTTTCTAAATCTTTGTTTTTGATGGCCTTTACAGAAAAAAATACAAAAAAAATATTTAAAGGGTTTTTCATTAAGATTTTTGAGTTTGACATTTTAAATCGTGTTATTGAAAGTGAGTGTATCTTTCGATTTTTTTGAAAATTTTTTATTTCAAACTATTATTCTTTTAACAACTTTTAAAACCGGTCCGCTCGTGGGCCCTCCATAATTACTATTTTTTTCGATTTTTGAATATTTGAAAATTTTTTTTTCTCCATAAATCATTATAAGTACCGATCTTTGTCACTGTATACTCTTTTTTTTACTTATTTTAAATAATTGTAATACTTTTTAATTATTAATAGCTGTTTAAAATCAATAAGTAAACGTTAAGTCTATTTATAAACAATTATAATAAACATTTACATTTATTTTCGTGTTCTTTTAAAAATTGTTTAAAAATTATGTTATCAATGCTATTTTTTGTTGCAAAGTATGTTTTTTTAATTTAAATAATAGTATCTTTATGAATTTCTATTCAATTTAAAAAGAGCGGCACATCTCAATGAATGACTTTCTCACGTGGTGGCGCTGCTGACTGTTTCCAAGAAGCAGCGGAAATATATTAACTAAGAAGTATTCTAGTTCACAAAATAATCGTTTATGTAAAATTTTTAAAAGAACATGAAAATAAATAAAAACGTTTGTTATAATTGTTTATAAATAGACTTAACGTTTACTTATTTATTTTAAACACCTACTAACAATTAACGGGACAGACCTAGTTGGAACGTCAAAAAAAAAGGCCTTTTTTCCGATTTTTTTTTGGTCAAACGATAAAATAATTCACAACAAAAGTTCTTCCGTTTAAAAGATATATATGTAATGTATATGTTGCAATTTTTTCAACGCAATACATATCGAAATAAGCTGGTGACCGTCAATTGCCGAGGACGCTGCAAAAAAAAACACGGTTTGCGGTGATCAAGCTCACGCTGCAACGGCTCATCTGAAACAAAAAAAACGGAGGGGATTTTTAGTTAATGATATAATGCTCCAGTTGAACGAAGGGTTTTGAAAAATTTCCATTTTTCACAAAATGGCGGCCGTTAAAAGTCAAAAGTGTTTTTTTGACCAAAATATCAGTTCCATTTTTTGCTATTAAAAATAAAAATAATTATCCAAAAAAAAAATCCTTCGTTCATATGGAGGACTACCATGTATAGAAGAAGTGATATAAATTTCAACCCGATCGGTAAAGCCGTTCTCGAGCTACAGTGATCACCGACTTCAAAAACATGGTTTCGAGAAAAACGCACTTGAAGTCCGCTACCTGCTTACCTATGGCTCAGACACGACGTGCTACAAAGTCTTGTATTTCGGCGAATAATGGTCCGATTTACATTTACCTGGGCGGAAAATGTTCGTAAGAGATTCTACTTTTTGAAAATGAAATAAAAAAAAATCGATTTTTCGAAAATTCTAACTAGGTCTGTCCCGTTAAAAAGTATTGAAATTAATTTAAAATAAGTAAAAAAAGAGTATACAGTGAAAAAAATCGGTACTTATAGTGATTTATAGAGAAAAAAAAATTTCAAATTTTCAAAAATCGAAAAAAAATGGTAATTATGGAGGGCCGGACCGGTCTTAAAAGTTGTTAAAAGAATAGTAGTTTGAAATTAAAAAATTTCAAAAAAATCGAAAGATACACTCACTTCCAAAAACACGATTTAAAATTTCAAACTCAAAAATCTTAATCAAAAACACTTTAAACATTTTTTTTGTATTTTTTTCTGTAAAGGCCATCAAAAAACAAAGATTTAGAAAAAAAGCTTTAATTTGGACCATTATTAAGAAAGTTATGAACAAAAAACCAAAAAAAGAGTGATTTTTTTGAAAATTTGATATTTTTGGAACAAGTAATCAAAATAATCTCAAAATTTACCAGAAAGGCTCTTCTGAGGGGTACTAAAAATATCAAAAAATTGAGGAAATCAAAAATCAAAATTTTTCAGAACGTCCGATTTGGCGTGGAACGCCCCATATACAATCAGTCTTAATAAGATAATCACCTGTATCTCCTAAACTAATTGAGACCGCCTATTACACCTATATATATGGGGCATTCTATGCCAAACCGACCAGTCCATGACCTCGATCATTTTTGATTTTGTCGAATTTTTTTCGTTTTCACGTAACTACTGAAAGGAGTTTAAAAAAAAAAATTTTGGGTTTTTATCTCAAAAAATAATGAATTTTTCAAAATTTCGCACGAAATTTTTTTAAATGCTCATAGCTTTTTCAACAACAGAGATATGAAAATAAAATAGTAGGTCATTTTTTTCGTCTTGAATTGTAGTTTCATAAAAAAAAATCAAAAGTCAATTTCATATGTTTTTTTTAGTTTCAATCCAAAAATATTTTTTTTTTTAACTTGGAACGTTTTGATTTTTCTTTAAATTCACCATTTTTATAGCCATATTTTAAGATGTCTCAAAAAATTCACAGCCTGCGATATCCATACCGTGTATTTTTTTCTTATTTTGTACCATGTGTAAACCAGTTTGGCATGGAATGCCCCATATATATATATGATAGATGTGTATTTATATCTATAAACATTCCTACCCTTAACATAACGGAAAGGAAACTATTTCCTTGACGGGAAGAGCGAGACCCGAGTTTTTTTTCATTGTCCACAAGACACCAATGATGTCTATACAATCCTGGAAGATATATATACACACGAAGAATCGAGAAAAGAGAATCTTGATCCTCCGATTAAGTCTACGGATTTATAATCGAGTGACAGCGGAGAAATATCCATTTATCATCCTCGATCAGCCATTCAACATCCAAGATGAAACTTTTTACTACAAACGTACTATACATGTGATAATGTTACTGAGATTTTCTCACAAAAAAATTCATCATTTTTCTAGACATATTTTTACATGTCTCCAAAAATTCACAGCTTGTGATATCCACACCTTCTATGTTTTTCTTATTTTTTATCACGTGTAAACCTATAATTATTGGTTGTCAATTCTGAATTACATTTTTTTATTATTTTGTTTTACTCATAATTCCATTTGTTAAGAAATTGTGAATAGAAAAAAAAAATAAAAAAATATTGGAAGTGCTTTTCATGTTTTTTTTTAGTTTTCAACCAAACATTTTCTTTCACAACTTGGGCCATTTTGAATTTTCTGAAAAAGTTCACCACCTTTTACGATACATTTTACACGTCCCAAAAAATCCGCAGCTTGGGGTATCCATAAATTCTTTTTTTTTAATTCTCTCCCACATGTAAACCTATGATTATCAATTATTAATCCTTATTCATGAATATCACAAGCTGCGGATTTTTTAGAACGTGTAAAAATATGTCGTGAAAGATGATTCATATTTTGAAAAAAACTCAAAATGGCCTAAGTTGTGAGAAAAAAATTTTTTGGATTAAAACTAAAAAAAAAACATATGAAATTGAATTTTGCTTTTTTTATATTTTTTTAATGAAATTGCAATTCAAGACTAAAAAAATGACCTACTGTTTTATTTTGATACCTCTGTTGTTGAAAAAGCAATGTGTATTTAAAAAATTTTCGTGCGAAATTTTCAAAGATTCATTATTTTTAAACGGGTTGGGATAAAAATATAAAAAAATTCCTAAAAACTCCTTTCAGTAGTGACTTGAAAATAAAAAAAGTCGATAAAATAAAAGTGATCGAGGTCACGGACTGGTCGGTTTCGTATGGAATGCCCTATATATATGAGCAGATCCATTGGTTTTCGAGCATTTTCTCGGGAGGGGTCTTTCGAATTTGCTGAAAATTGGGTACTTCGAAGTACCTCAAAAACTATCACCAAATACCAAATGTCAACTGTCTAAGTGTCCAAGGTCATGAGAACGAACCTTTTAAAAGTCTAAAAATCACCATATTTAGCCTATCTTCAAAAAGATGATTCACGAAAACCTCACGTTCAAATTGAATGATACAAGTCACATTTTGTTCAGTATGCCATCTAGTTTGTAGAAAAAAAATTTGAGTCACCTAAGCCAAAAGGCCTTTTATCCCGACTACGTTAAATAACTTGAATTTTTCAATAATATGATGATTTTAAAATTGTCGCCACAATTTCATTTTTAATCTCACTGACTTCTAACATGGCTCATTTTTTTCGTTCTTTTATACCCTTCAAGCGAATGTAGCTAAAAATTTCATTTGCATAAAGGAACTCAGAGATATTTCATTTCAAAGTTAGTCATTTTTGAAATATTACGAAAAATCGCTGACTTTTACCTTACACTACGCATTTCTATCAACTTCAATCGTTACCAAAATTTAGGTGAGAGTAGTTTTTTATATCTAGAACGACTCCCCTTAAGGAATTTCTTGGCCCGAACTTTCATCACTCTCTACAGCCTGCTGAAGATCACAATAATTCTGATTACTGTTGAGTTAAAAAATTAATAATGGAGTGTTCATTACTTTTTTTTGAAGATTATTTTACACACATTTCAATACGGTCACACTAAATTTAAGCTAATATTGCGTTAAAAACTATAAAGAAATTTTTAACATTATTATCACGTTATAAAAAGCATATTTAAGTCAAAATTTTTACTTTAAATTATTTTATGTTTATTTCTTTTAAAATAAAAACATCTTTTCAATACTTCAATTAAAATACATAAATTTTTCCAATTATGATAGACAAGCTCTTAATTTTTACGAATCTCATAGTTTAGATTCGTTCAGAAACGTTATTTTCTCATAATTTAAAATTGAATCATTTTCGTAAAATAAGTAATGTATTATTAGCATCATCTAGTTATCAGTGAAAAAAGCAATAATTATTCGAGTGTATCTACTGAACCCCCATAGGGGCTGTGCGTGGTGCTTACAACGCCACGAAGTGGGCAATTTCTACATTAGTTAAGTGTTAAGTAATCAAGCGCGTAAACGCGGGCGACAAGATTTTTTAATTGATTTACGACACAAAATTGATTTGTTTGTTTTGCTTCATCAAAAAGATATTGGTAAATGCAGGGCAGCTCTCACACACCATTTTGGTTTCGAGAAGATTGACCATTTTTGAAATACTGTTCTTTTCCCGAGAGCGCTGCCCATTTCGCATGAAAGAGCGAGAAACAAACGGAATGAATTATATGGCCGATTCGTCGCCCGTGCTTTGTGTTTCTACGACATTTGAGATATATCTTGAGCCACATTTTTTTAAAATTTTTATATAATTTTAGCCCCCAGCACGATTGTTAATCACGAGCTGAGAACCTTAATTGCTCATTTTTAACATTATTAATCGTAAAATTTGTCTTTATTCCTATCATTCAAAGCCAAAATAACACCGCACAAATTGCACATTCAGACACGAGAGAGCGCGCACATCGGCGGTGGTGCTGCTGTCTATAGCTCACGCACGGTCCCTATTGGTGAGCTGTGTCTCGTTATGTTACTCCTGGATACCGGTGTCTAGGCCAGGGAGACTAGAGAGAAGGAGTGAATACACCGTACAAGAAGTGTACCCAAAAATCGGTAGAAAATGAGAGGCGCTGCGATCGCAAAGTACAATTTTGTAATATATATATGCCATGTCAACACCTCTCATAACCTCAATTCAAAAGTGTAGTATAACCTCAATTCCTCAATTGATACAATTATAACCTCAGTCTTTTTAAATTGGGCTGCGTCAACGAAATGGATATTGCGTAGACTGTGTGTGGCGTAAACATTGAATTTTTCATGTGTATTGATATAATCGTAAAAATATTAATTAAATCTAGTATACATTTGATGCTCCTGAATGAATTTAGGTAAATGGAAATTTCCATTTGGAGTTTTATATATTCTTGTGATTCTGAGTCGAATTAAATAAAAGGAAATAACCCAATGAGTGGCGTTTAAGAGTCATCGAGCTCACGTGACCAACTCAAAATCGAGGGTAGCGCCTCTCGTTGTAAAAGCCTGAATTAGTTGCGAATCGGTACTAGCGCACCTAACGGTAAATCTTTCAACTAAACTGAAACGTTAGTGTTGGTACGGCAGAATATTGATTTTCACCGTTGTTATGCCAGATCAAGTGAGTACGACAGAGATAGCAAATAAACAGCTGATTGCTTCCCTATATCATATTGAAGTTCTAAAAACCATGTCAGACCCGTCGCCGTCGTATCTCATGACAGATTTTTTCTAAGTGTCGTGATTTTTTTTCAAGGCACTTTTTTTTCGGTCCCGACACGTATAGACTATTCGATAGAGAATCGAATGAAACGTGTTTCTGACCTATCGTGGGAGTTTTTTTTTTTTTTCTAAAAATTTCAGAGTCCAAAGATCCTCGATTTTTTTCTAAGTGTCGTGATTTTTTACAAAGGTACTTTTTTTCGGTCCCGACACGTATAGACTATTCGATAGAGAATCGAATGAAACGTGTTTCTAACCTATCGTAGGAGAAGATTTTTTTTTTCTTTTTTCGAAAAATTTCAGTCAAAGGGCCTCGATTTTCTTCCAATTGTCGTGATTTTTTATAAAGGCACTTTTTTTTCGACCCCGACACGTATAGACTATTCGATAGAGAATCGAATGAAACATATTTCTGACCTATCGTAGGAGAAGATTTTTTTTATGTTTTCGAAAAATTTCAAAGTCCAAAGATCTTGGATTTTTTTTTAATCATAAGTGTCGTAATTTTTTATAAAGATTCTTTTTTTCGGCGCTGATACGTATATGACATTCGATAGAGAATCGAACAAAACGGATTTCTCGCCTATCGTAGAAAAGTTTTTTTTAATGAAAATTCGAATATTTTTAGAGTACGAAAACCAGTTTTTTATCCGTGTCGAGATTTTATTTGCAAGGACTTTTTATCGGCTCAGACACCTAAATGTTATTCGATAGAGAATCACCGGATATGGATTTCTCGCCCATCGTAGAAAAGGATTTTTTTCAATAAAAATTTTAATATTTTTAGAGTGCGAAAACTCGCTTTTTTCGGTGTCGAGATTTTTGTCGAAACGACTTTTTTTCGACCCTAACACGTACATACCATTCGATAGAGAATCAGCGAAAACGAACTTGTAGCTTATCGTAGAAAAGGATTTTTAAAGATGAAAATTCGAATATTTTCAGAGTACGAAAACTCAATTTTTTCCCGTTTCAATATATTTTTTGGAAGGATTTTTTTTGGCCCTGACACGTATATGCCATTCGATAAAGAATCACCAATAATGTATTAGTAGCCTATCGTGAAAGAAGATTTTTTTTTTGAAAAATTGTAAAGTAGACTTTTTTTTACATATTTGAGAAAAAGAGAGAGAGAGAGACATACACAGGGATTATGATGATGATAATGAGTATTTTTTTATGCGTCAGTTTCAAAACTAAGGATCAAAAGGAGACACGACAAAAGCGTCTCACAGTCTTCAATCTCGTAGTTTCAAAAAATTACAAATAATTAATTTTGGAAAAGGAAAAACTATCAATTTTCGAGTATAATTTTACATTCAGAGCAGTAAGTATTAAGAGTCGCGGTAGCGACTCGTGACAAATACATTTACGAAGCGAGTCGCACAAGACACTTTTACCAGAAGGGCCGTGATTCTACTTGTTCTCGAAAATTATTTCTTTAATATAAACTAAATTACAGCATTTTGGAGGTTCATTTAAGTTCACATATTTTTTATTTTTTTTTCTCTTTCGATCGCCACTAATTAGAACCTCGTAGCTTAAATAGTATTAAAAATATTAATATTTTTTTTTTCGTTGTGCCGAAAAATTGAGCATTTTTTCGCACACATTTTGATGCGCAACTGTCTTTTTCGCAGTCGCTGTCTAGTGACACTAGTGATATTGGTAAAACTCTGGTAATATTCAAATGATCGCTGGATATGACAGCTAACCGACAACCGTAATATATTTTTCAACAGTCATGAGGTTATAAAGATCGCGGTTAGTTTCGATCGATTTTTGGTTACAGTGACTTTTATTATAATAAGAAAGTGATAGTGCGAAAATAATAAAGTGCAATTCATTTCAATCATCTTCCGAACAATGCTTGAACAAATATGAATTTTTTATTATTTTTTAGCCTGTAATTTTTATTTTCCACATCTCACTCTACAACGGAGTCGAAAACGATACCTTTTCTCTTTTACTATAAAATGTTCCTCGAATGCAATAATAAGGTTTATTTAAAAACAATTTTCCGTTTTTATTTTTTATAACTAAGAGAATGGTGTATGATAAACTCGTATTCGATGATTATTTAATATCTTTGTCGTGAGGTTATAAAGACCGGGGTCAGTTTCAATTTTTGGTTAAAGTGACTTTTATATATATATATATATAGATAGAAGAGTGATAATGCAAAAATAAAATGTAATTCAATAAATAAACTTTTGCGTAGTGCCTAAATAAATCATTTTTTTTATTAACCCTAGCCCCAACAATCTATTTTTCTGAACGTAAACTCTAGAACGGAGTCGAAAACGGTGCCTCTTTCCTCTTCTCTTTTACCATAAAATGTCCCTTGCATGCAATAATAACGTTTATTTGGAAACTACTCTCTTTGTTTTTATATAACTGAGGGAATGATGTATGATACCACCCTAGGTTTCAATTATATATGGTTTTGAATCACCCCAGAGTGGTAGAGACCTTAAATATATGAAAATACTATTTGCACTTGCAACCCAAAACGGAATCAAGTGATGCGAAATAATTTTGAGCGAAAATATATTTGATTCCAGAAAAAAAAAATTCATAAGTACTTCACCAATTTGTTTTACCTATTGCTCATAAGATATAATTCGTGATCAATAAACGTTATAAAAGAAAAACTCGCGTAGTAGTTCGGCCAAAATTCTTGTTTCTAATCAAACGTTTGCTCTCGAAATTTCGTGCGCATACTTTTTTGTTTCAAAATCTCGTTTCGTTATGAGTACTTTTATTTAAAAACTTTCAATGCATTCTGATGCTATTGGAGTATTTGTTCGGTATCATTTTTTATGAAATATTTTCCTATCCGTTGATCCGTTGGCACGCATGTTTCGGTGTAATATCTTTAAAATTTTTTTTTTAATAAAATTTAAAAAATTCAAGTTTTTACTTGTTCGTCGTTCGTTTATGCGTCGTATCTTCTCAGAACTACTGTACGTATTAAATAATCTAATAATTTTATAAGTATTGACGGTTAATTACGAAGATTGAATTCATTTGAACACTTCTTAGATCAATATTTCACATTGCATTTTTAGTCCGAATATAGTCGCGAGACACCAGCTCGAAATTCGATCATGTATCCATTTTTAGTTAGCCGAAATCAGAAAAAAATCGTTAGAGCGGCCTTTAAAATTTTTATTAAGGGTCGAATTCTTGACAGAATCACTTTTTGATAAAATATTATTATATTTTGCTGCAGCACCGAAAAAAAATGTTGATTTTTTTGTATCACCCAAGTACGTACACAATACAGACATATTTAATTGAT
Organism: Rhimphoctona megacephalus; assembly: GCA_963989365.1. Lineage (NCBI taxonomy): Eukaryota > Metazoa > Arthropoda > Insecta > Hymenoptera > Ichneumonidae > Rhimphoctona > Rhimphoctona megacephalus. The sequence goes on from OZ022415.1 coordinate 19,281,827, forward strand.
AAGGTATGAATTCCATACAAAAAGTCAACAAATCCCCGCAAAAAACAGCATAAATGCTGTAAAAAAAGTTGAGACAAGTACATTTACTCCCCCCAAATAGTTTGTCCGGTAACAAATCTCAGTTTCGACACAAAACCTTCACTAAAAATTATAATAGAGATTTTCTCCCAAGAAAACCAACCTTGCAAAAATTCTCTGATTCATAGCAAATCTCTCAAAAAATGATAGGAGAACCCCACAAAAATTTTCTCAATAAATTAGAAACTCACAAAAAGTTATAAGAGTCTCTCAAAAATTTATAAATTAAATCATAATTTCACAAAAGATGTCAATTCAAACCTGCCCAAAAATTAAGTCTAAACTGCACAAAAAGTTATTAAATAAATAAAAATGATAAAAGCATTAATAGTCAAATACATTAAAACCTATTAAAATTCAATAAAAACACTTTCAACGAATTGAAAATACAGTTGTTCTACCCAACAAGAATAAGAATAAAAAATAATTATGAGAAAAAATTTTAATACAAAAAAGATTTCAAACGCAAAAAATTAGATTGAAAAAAAAATTTCGGCCGAAGTACTTGGCGAGGTTTTTCGCTTAATTTATATAATATATCACTTATGGTTACAAACTCGCCAAGTACTTCGGCCGAAATTTTTTTTTCAATCTAATTTTTTGCGTTTGAAATCTTTTTTGTATTAAAATTTTTTCTCATAATTATTTTTTATTCTTATTCTTGTTGGGTAGAACAACTGTATTTTCAATTCGTTGAAAGTGTTTTTATTGAATTTTAATAAGTTTTAATGTATTTGACTATTAATGCTTTTATCATTTTTATTTATTTAATAACTTTTTGTGCAGTTTAGACTTAATTTTTGGGCAGGTTTCAATTGACATCTTTTGTGAAATTATGATTTAATTTATAAATTTTTGAGAGACTCTTATAACTTTTTGTGAGTTTCTAATTTATTGAGAAAATTTTTGTGGGGTTCTCCTATCATTTTTTGAGAGATTTGCTATGAATCAGAGAATTTTTGCAAGGTTGGTTTTCTTGGGAGAAAATCTCTTTTATAATTTTTAGTGAAGGTTTTGTGTCGAAACTGAGATTTGTTACCGGACAAACTATATGGGGGGAGTAAATGTACTTGTCTCAACTTTTTTTACAGCATTTATGCTGTTTTTTGCGGGGTTAGTATTTTCAGTACTATAAGTATTGTAGCAGTTTGCTGTACTTGGAGCTGTAATATAATATAAATATAACGTTAGCAAAGAGAGAATTAGGGAGAGGGAGACTGATGTAATCATTCTGGCTGAGTCCCGAACAGACGAGCACTTTCCTCGGATATCCGAAGTGCTGTCAGTTGTTTGAAAATTTGAACATCACGGTGAGTCTTGTACTGTTTCGTCGGAAAACAAAGAACATACTGTGAATAAAAATTATAATGTAGATAATAATGAAAAATATTGTCGTTTGCTTTTCATTTGTCAATTTACAAGCTACTGCAATCATTATGGAGAAGACCAAAGATCTTTGATCAGTTTTCTCCCGAATCGATTGCAGAAAGCAGTGACGGTCGCCCATATATATTGATTCACGGCTCCGGAAGATGTATCCCAGAAAATGGAAAACAAGAAAAGCACATTAAATAATATACACTATCCACGGACAATTTACAATTTCATTTTCAGCGACTTCAAAACTCACTATTGGATGCAGAAGCGTTTCTTTCGGTATGATAGATTTCTTGTAACCTTTCATGGCGTAATAGTTTCTGGAATATGAAATAATGTTATTATAATGTTAAGAGGCCCTCCACCACCCCCGCTAATTCTATAATTCATAGCGGTCCTCTCGAATTATTAATCGCATATGCAGCTGGGTATGCACAACACTGTACTCGCAAAACGACCCCAAGTTTTTATAAAGGCACACGGCTTACGCCACAATTGAAAGTTAGACCTTTATATAATCAGATATCCATCAAGTACAGGTTCCAAAACGGAACCCCGCACTCGCTAAAAGACGTCTAGCATGTATTAAGTTTTGTGGTTTACGCTATTATTCAAAGTCTGACTTTTACATAACCAGATATCCATCAAGTACAGATTCCAAAACGGAACGCCGCACTCACTAAAAGACGTCCAGTATGTATAAAGTGTTGTGGCTCACGCTATTATTCAAAGTTTGACTTTTACATAACAAGATATCCATCAAGTACAGATTCCAAAATGGAATGCCGCACTCGCTAAAAGACGTCCAGTATGTATAAAGTTTTGTGGCTCACGCTATTATTCAAAGTTGGACCTTTACATAACCAGATATCCATCAAGTACAGGTTCCAAAACGGAACTCCGCAATCGCTAAAAGACGTCTAGCATGTATTAAGTTTTGTGGCTTACGCTATTATTCAAAGTTTGACTTTTACATAACCAGATATCCATCAAGTACACATTTCAAAACGGAACGTCGCACTCGCTAACAGACGTCCAGTATGTATAAAGTTTTGTGGCTCACCTTATTATTCAAAGTTAGACCTTTACATAATCAGATATCCATCACGTACGCATTCCAGAATGGACCGTCGTATTCGCTAAATACCTCAATCATATATAAAGCCACTGGGCTCACACCATAATACAAAGTTGGACTTTTATACAACCGTATATCGATCGAGGTCTGATTCCTCAGATCAGGATACCTCAAGCATATAAAAACATATATGATTTGTGCCATAACCATATGAGGTTGGAATCCCATCCAGGATTAACTTTAGCCCTCCTGCGTGTCCAATTGTTCTGGACTGCCGTTGTTGGTTACAACCTCAATATCTTGCGAATCATTTACTCGCACGCTTTTCGTGGCTGTCCGTTTTGCTATAGCTTCCAATATGTATGGGGGATCCCTTATGGGCATCGATCTCACATATCGGGGATCAACAATTTCCGGAATCATGCAGTTTTCATAAAACGCTACTAGCGGGATTTCCATTTTTGTTTTCCAAAATACATCGTCTCTCTCCACTTCAACTATTACGAATTCATTAGGCGTCCACACCATAAAGATACAACGCTGTCTTTGCGTCACGCGGAGTTGCCCTTGTATCTGGTAATGGTACTCATGTTCAGGATTGATGTGTTTAATATCAATGCTACTGAATATTCGGTGAACATTTCCTTTTTTTTGCGTCACAGCTTCAGTAATCGTACAATTTCTGGCTGAATAAGGACATTTGATTTCGACAATCATATCATCGCCAACGAGACCGTCAGGCGTTGCTCCTAGGCCGAGAATTTCGGCATCTACGAATAATCCACACGGCTCAATTGTAATTTAAAAATATTGCTCTAAAGTTTTTTTGCAACATCCTCATTTTGTTTGCCATATCGAATAGACGCGATGTGGTCTAATTCTTTGGGATATATAAGCCGTTGGACGATGTTTGAGCATGATGTGTACACCTTCATGTGACAGATAGCGCCAAAATTTGATGCAGTGATGAGTTTTCGTCGTATTGACTGCCAAAGGGAGCTATCACTTTGCAGCAATGTATCTATTTCGATTTCTTTGCGTTTTTCCCTAAATTCCTCTAATTTCTCTATGTGTCTTGAGTATTCTGCCATGTATGTGGCTCCATTCACATCCGGCTTTTCTGCTTGAGGCCCATAATCTTTGTCAGGACCAGAACTTTTGCAGGCCGTTTTCTTTGACTTATAGTTTCCAGAATTTATTCGACGCTGTCTTAGTTCATTCAAACGAACTCGTCGTTCTTCTAATGTGACAACCAGTTCAGATGGTTTTTTTTTATTTGCCACTAGAAATGAGCTCATCACCCATTTCGCGTTGAATTGAACGACCGCGCCAGAAACGCGGGCGTTGTACGAACCACGCTTTCCCCAATGTACTCGTTTTCCACCTACAAATTTGGCGATAATATTGTGGAAACTTTCCACAACATTGTTGTTGACACTGTACAACAAGCTATCAGTATTATCAGCCAAGCGACGGACACAGTCTTCAATATCATTGAATTTGCCAATATTTTTTAGAGCTGTCGCATAATTTTGTTCTTCATCTATAATCATCATACGGTTACAATAGCCAGTCCCCGCACATTTCGCGTGCTCGCCAGACACATGACTCGGTATACCCATGATGTCCTTTCTTAGGGCAACTATCTTTGAAGCCCAAGTACTACCTTCATTTATTCGATGTTGAACTGCTGTGCGCGTACAGCGTATGATGTTTTCCACGTTACTCTTTACAACCTTTTTCAGATGGCCCAATTTTCCAGAATTTACGACTTTCGTTAGATTTCTCCGGGCATTCCGGAACATGTGATTGCGGCATTCAATTTTTTTCACAATGACATCGAATTTTCTGTACGGTGCCATTTCGCAGATTTTATTATAAACACTGCTATCTCCGTCGGCGATGATGACGGAATAGATGAGCCCATGCTGCTCGATACTAAGTCTGAAGCCTTCGGCAATTGCATGGGCCTCCATACTGGCTGAACTCTGATTGTTACCCCAATTTTTGTAGCAGTTATGGCTTGGAGGTTCTGTATTACGGCCGGAGGCAATGTTACACACAGAACAAAACTTATTACGTATTCCAATGAATAGGACTTTACCCGTTTGTTCACCAATGATGGCACCAGTACTTGAGGGGGAATCAAATTTACCAGATTGGTACGATCTTTTCATCCAACTTCCATCAGCTATTACACGTATATGCGGAATTCCTGAAACTACATCTCCCCGTGCAATTGCCATTTGACATTCTTTCTCTCCGGCTTTTTTCATTTCAAGTAAGGCGGTTTCCGACAAACCCGCCAGGACTGATTCGTGATGTCGTTGATAGGTTGATTCAGCCATGCAGGGAATATCCATTGCAGCAAGGAAGCTTTCTGCTTGAAAGAATCCAATGCCATTCACAACGGAACCGAGAACCATTGCGCTGTTGACATCTAATTGACCATCGTCAGAAGGTTCACTTGATATTTCGTCTTCATAATTGCACATGGAACATTTGAACCTTAGAACAAATCTAAGCCCGGACCGCCGTGAGCTTAGAAAAAGAAGGTTTTCAAAATTACATTGATACATAGTAGAGTGGTTGTCAAAGCTTTTGTGTAGCTGCTTCCAAATGTGACCGAAATTATAAATTCCTCTCCCACTGTCATCTTGGCTTTGCAACTCTTCAATTGGTGAATTTCTTTGTATCAAATTGTGCGCCTCGACGGATTGCTCTTCCATGCAAATACTTCCAACTTCCTGTAATGTAGACAACTCATCATTCGTACTCATGCGTTCTGGAACAATCGGTTCCTCGTACTCATAGGATTTCTGTTGTTGTTCCACATCATCTGGAGAACCGGGAGGAGTTACTTTGAGAGCAATCTCTGGAACCTCTTCGCATGACATGCTTTCGGAATCTACTTTCTTTTCATCGTTTGCAGTGGTGACTGTAAATCCCGCGTCAATGCTGACCAGTGTTAGCATATATTGGTCTCCAAATGGGTCTGCAAGATCACCCCTCGGTAAATTTTTCATCACCATTTCTAGAAGATTCTGAATATCAGGAAAGCCGATCAAGCAAGCTTTACCGTCATGACACACTTTTCCAAATTCGTCTTGCGAGTGTGAGTCGAATATCCAAACAAGACCATCAAGTAAAAAGATGGCGATGGACATGCCATTGCATGTCAAAATGGCTGCAGGTGGATACGGTTCCTCGTTGACAGCTGTGCCACTGAGGAATACATCGAGCGCTGTTGCTAAATTTGGGAAACCATCTGCTTGAAGATCGATGCGAAGGTGACCGAATATTTCGTGTCCCAACGTAAATGTACAGTTTGTGGAGAGGACATCGACCACGCCGGGCAATTCTTGAGATGTTAAATATTGTGAGTGACGTTCCGCTACATAGACGGGTCCGCGAGCCATTATCGCTGATTGAAAAATCTTGTCACCTGCCAATAATACGGTGTCGACAGTCTCCGTGGTCCATTTTGAAGGGCAGATCAAGTGTGCCGTTGCAATAGCTGCTGCAGGCATCGCGGTACATTGTTTCCCTCTTGAATTTACTGCAAAAACATTATCCCCTTGGTGATATGAACCATGAACAGAGAACTTACCTGCCTTCAAAATCAGGGCTTGCGTAATCCGGATGGATTTCGGCGCGACTTGAATTCCATCCTCAACCATTTCTTTGCTTAAAATCATATCAGACTCTGCCGGTGATTCTACAATGCTGGCCGATGATTGGAACTTCTCGTTATCAGAAGCATTCCTCATGCGCTCAAGACGTCGTCTATCGAAGGAAAAAATGAGAAAGGGTCACTACATACGGTCCTAAACACTACTGACTGACAACATCGTTAGGACCGCTACAACGTAAGATCAGCCGTACGTTGATTGTTGTTAAGTATTGTTAACTAGTTGAAACAGTTTCCCCTCAAACGCGGCTTTGAAGCACTCTTATAATGGGGGACGAATTATAGATGAAAATTTCCTACATGTTTGATTGCGACTATTTGTTGCAAGAACTTGAAAATTGGTGAGTTATTCACCAAAAACAAATTCCTGGCAGAAGCCGTTCGAAAAACTCATTTTAGTCTACTCATGACTCCCTCTTCATCCCCCTCCCCGCCCCAGCGAATAGATACAATTGTAAATGTCCGCAGCGACGAGCAATACATGAAATAAAAAAAGATGAGAATGCCCATACAGCTGGTGTTAGAATATTTTCAAAATTTCAACCCCCTTGAACGGTGAGTTGTTTACCGAATTTTTTTCTGAAATCGTTATAATCTCAATTCTTCGACCTCCCTGAGCGATACATGAAATAAAAAAGATGACAATGCTCATACAGCCGGTGTTAGAATGTTTTCAAAATTTAAACCCCCTTAAAGATTGAGTTGTTTACCGAACTTTATTCGGAAATCGTTCTAATCGCAATTCATCGACCTCCCTGAGCGATACATGAAATAAAAAAGATGAGAATGCCCATACAGCCGGTGTTAGAATGTTTTCTAAATTTCAACTCCCTTGAAGGGTGAGTTGTTTACCGATTTTTTTTCTGAAATCGTTATAATCGCAATTTTTCGACCTCCTTGAGCGATACATGAAATAAAAAAGATGAGAATGCCCATACAGCCGGTGTTATGTTTTCAAAATTTCAAGCCCCGTAAAGGGCGAGTTGTTTACCGATTTTTTTTCTGAATTTGTTCTAATCGCAATTCTTCGACCTCCCTGAGCGATACATGAAATAAAAAAGATGAGAATGCTCATACAGCCGGTGTTCGAATATTTTCAAAATTTCAACCCCATTGAAGGGTGAGTTGTTTACCGAATTTTTTCTGAAATCCTTCTAATCGCAATTCATCGACCTTCCTGAGCGATACATGAAATAAAAAAGATGAAAATGCCCATATAACTAGTGTTAGAATATTTTCAAAATTTCAACCCCCTTGAAGGGTGAGTTGTTCACCGAATTTTTTTCAGAAATCGTTCTCATCGCAATTCTTCGACCTCCCTGAGCGATACATGAAATAAAAAAGATGAGAATGCCCATATAACCGGTGTTAGAATATTTTCAAAATTTCAGCCCCCTTGAAGAGTGAGTTGTTGACCGAATTTTTTCTGAAATCCTTCTAATCGCAATTCATCGACCTCCCTGAATGATACATGAAATAAAAAAAATGAGAATGCCCATACAGCCGGTGTTAGAATGTTTTCAAAATTTCGAACCCCTTAAAGGGTGAGCTGTTCACCGAATTTTTTTCAGAAATCGTTCTAATTGCAATTCTTCGACCTCCCTGAGCGATGCATGAAATAAAAAAGATGAGAATGCCCATACAGCCGGTGTTAGAATGTTTTCAAAATTTGAAGCCCCTTAAAGGGTGAGTTGTTCACCGAATTTTTTCTGAAATCCTTCTAATAGCAATTCTTCGACCTCCCTTAGCGATACATGAAATAAAAAAGATGACAATGCTCATACTGCCGGTGTTAGAATGTTTTCAAAATTTCAACCCCCTTAAAGATTGAGTTGTTTACCGAACTTTATTCGGAAATCGTTCTAATCGCAATTCATCGACCTCCCTGAGCGATGCATGAAATAAAAAAGATGAGAATGCCCATACAGCCGGTGTTAGAATGTTTTCAAATTTTCAAACCCCTTAAAGGGTGAGCTGTTCACCGAATTTTTTTCAGAAATCGTTCTAATCGCAATTCTTCGACCTCCCTGAGCGATACATGAAATAAAAAAGATGAGAATGCCCAAACAGTCGGTGTTAGAATGTTTTCAAAATTTCAAGCCCCTTAAAGGGTGAGTTGATCACCGCATTTTTCTCAGAAATCGTTCTAATCACAATTCTTCGACCTCCCTAAGCGATACATGAAATAAAAAAGATGAGAATGCCCATACAGCCGGTGTTAGAATGTTTTCAAAATTTCAAGCCCCTTAAAGGGTGAGTTGTTCACCGATTTTTTTTTCAGAAATCGTTTTAATCGCAATTCTTTGACCTCCCTTAGCGATACATGAAATAAAAAAGATGACAATGCTCATACAGCCGGTGTTAGAATGTTTTCAAAATTTCAACCCCCTTAAAGATTGAGTTGTTTACCGAACTTTATTCGGAAATCGTTCTAATCGCAATTCATCGACCTCCCTGAGCGATACATGAAATAAAAAAGATGAGAATGCCCATACAGCCGGTGTTAGAATATTTTCAAAATTTCAACCCCCTTGAAGGGTGAGTTGTTTACCGAATTTTTTTCTGAAATCGTTCTAATCGCAATTCTTCGACGTCCCTGAGCGATACATGAAATAAAAAAAGATGAGAATGCCCATACAGCCGGAGTCAGAATGTTTTCAAAATTTCAACCCCTTTAAAGGGTGAGTTGTTTACCGATTTTTTTTCTGAAATCGTTCTAATCGCAATTTTTCGACCTCCTTGAGCGATATATGAAATAAAAAAGATGAGAATGCCCATACAGCCGGTGTTATAATGTTTTCAAAATTTCGAGTTGCTTACCGATTTTTTTTCTGAATTTGTTCTAATCGCAATTCTTCGACCTCCCTGAGCGATACATGAAATAAAAAAGATGAGAATGCCCATACAGTCGGTGTTAGAATGTTTTCAAAATTTCAACCCCCTTAAAGATTGAGTTGTTTACCGATTTTTTTTCAGAAATCGTTCTAATCGCAATTCTTCGACCTCCCTAAGCGATGCATGAAATAAAAAAGATGAGAATGCCCATACAGCCGGTGTTAGAATGTTTTCAATATTTCAACCCCCTTGAAGGGTGAGTTGTTCACCGAATTTTTCTCAGAAATCGTTCTAATCACAATTCTTCGACCTCCCTAAGCGATACATGAAATAAAAAAGATGAGAATGCCCATACAGTCGGTGTTAGAATGTTTTCAAAATTTCAAGCCCCTTAAAGGGTGAGTTGTTCACCGAATTTTTTTCAGAAATCGTTCTAATCGCAATTCTTCGACCTCCCTAAGCGATGCATGAAATAAAAAAGATGAGAATGCCCATACAGCCGGTGTTAGATTGTTTTCAAAATTTCAAGCCCCTTAAAGGGTGAGTTGTTCACCGATTTTTTTTCAGAAATCGTTCTAATCGCAATTCTTCGACCTCCCTTAGCGATACATGAAATAAAAAAGATGAGAATGCCCATACAGCCGGTATTAGAATGTTTCCAAAATTTCAACTCCCTTGAAGGGTGAGTTGTTTACCGAATTTTTTTCTGAAATCGTTGTAATCGCAATTCTTCGACCTCCTTGAGCGATACATGAAATAAAAAAAGATGAGAATGCCCATACAGCCGGAGTTAGAATGTTTTCAAAATTTCAACCCCTTTAAAGGGTGAGTTGTTTACCGAATTTTTTTCTGAAATCGTTCTAATCGCAATTTTTCGACCTCCCTGAGCGATACATGAAATAAAAAAGATGAAAATGCCCATACAGCCGGTGTTATAAGGTTTTCAAAATTTCAAGCCCCTTAAAGGGCGAGTTGCTTACCGATTTTTTTCTGAATTTGTTCTAATCGCAATTCTTCGACCTTCCTGAGCGATACATGAAATAAAAAAGATGAAAATGCCCATACAGCCAGTGTTAGAATATTTTCAAAATTTCAACCCCCTTAAAGATTGAGTTGATTACCGAACTTTATTGGGAAATCATTCTAATCGCAATTCATCGACCTCCCTGAGCGATACATGAAATAAAAAAGATGAGAATGCCCATACAGCCGGTGTTAGAATGTTTTCAAAATTTCAAACCCCTTAAAGGGTGAGTTGATCACCGCATTTTTCTCAGAAATCGTTCTAATCGCAATTCTTCGACCTCCCTGAGCGATACATGAAATAAAAAAGATGAGAATGCCCATACAGTGGGTGTTATAATGTTTTCAAAATTTCAAGCCCCTTAAAGGGCGAGTTGCTTACCGATTTTTTTTCTGAATTTATTCTAATCGCAATTCTTCGAACTCCCTGAGCGATACATGAAATAAAAAAGATGAGAATGCTCATACAGCCGGTGTTCGAATATTTTCAAAATTTCAACCCCCTTCAAGGGTGAGTTGTTTACCGAATTTTTTCTGAAATCCTTCTAATCGCAATTCATCGACCTTCCTGAGCGATACATGAAATAAAAAAGATGAGAATGCCCATACTGCCGGTGTTAGAATGTTTTGAAAATTTCGACCCCCTTGAAGGGTGAGTTGTTCACCGATTTTTTTTCAGAAATCGTTCTAATCGCAATTCTTCGACCTCCCTGAGCGATACATGAAATAAAAAAGATGAGGATGCCCATACAGCCGGTGTTAGAATGTTTTCAAAATTTCAAGCCGCTTAAAGGGTGAGCTGTTCACCGAATTTTTTTCAGAAATCGTTGTAATCGCAATTCTTCGGCCTCCCTAAGCGATGCATGAAATAAAAAAGATGAGAATGCCCATACAGCTGGTGTTAGAATGTTTTCAAAATTTCAAGCCCCTTAAAGGGTGAGTTGTTCACCGAATTTTTTTCAGAAATCGATCTAATCGCAATTCTTCGACCTCCCTGAGCGATACATGAAATAAAAAAGATGAGAATGCCCATATAACCGGTGTTAGAATATTTTCAAAATTTCAACCCTCCTTAAGGGTGAGTTGTTTACCGAATTCTTTCTTAAATATGGTATGGGCGTGTCGGGGCCGAAAAAAAAGTTTCTTTAAAAAAAATCACGACACTTAGAAAAAAATCGAGGACCCTTGGACTCTGAAATTTTTCGAAATTATAAAAAAAAAAATCTCCCACGATGACAGAAACACGGTTCATTCGATTTTGTATCGAATAGTCTATACGTGTTGGAGCCAAATGAAAGTGCCAAAAAGAAAATCACACGCCGAAAAAAATCGAGGACCCGTGGGCTCTGAATTTTTTCGAAATTATAAAAGAAAAAATCTCCTCCCACGAGAAGATAGGAACACGTTTCATTCGATTTTCTATCGAATAGTCTATACGTGTGGAGGCAAAAAAAAGTGCCTTGAAAAAAAATCACGACACTTAGAAAAAAATCGGGGACCCTTGGACCCTGAAAATTTTCGAAAAAATAAAAGAAAAAATCTCCTTCCATGATAGGACAGAAACACGTTTCATTCGATTCTCTATCCAATAGTCTATACGTGTCGGGGCAAAAAAAAGTGCCTTGAAAAAAAATCACGACACTGAAAAAAATCGAGGTCCCTTGTCCAATTTTTCGAAAATATAAAAAAAAAATTCTCCCACGATAGGATAGAAACACGTTTCATTCGATTCTCTATCGAATAATCTATACGTGTCGGGGCTGAAAAAAGTGCCTTTGAAAAAAAAAATCATTATATATCTTACCTGATAAATAATTATGGGAAAAAAATAATAATTAATAATAATAATACTTCATTTCTTAAATAATTATTAATGTTAATTAATATTAGTTGAATTATATAAAAAAAAGGTTACGGAGTGAGAAATCGAACTCACGACCATCGGCGCCAGACTTCGGACTCACCCAGTCTGCCATGGGCCACTTCGGTTAACAATAGTAGAAAATGGTACAGGCTCATCAGGACCGCCTAATATACGCAGGTTTTACACAGCAGATAGCAGTGGTTGAATTTTTTTTTTTTACATGTAACAATAATTACTTTTTCGGGATCAAAAAAAAATCACGACAGTTAGCCAAAAATCGATGACCTTGAGATTGAAATTTTTCTAAAAATTTTTATTTTAATCGCCTTTCACAATAATATAGAAACACGTTTCATTCGATTCTCTATCGAATAGTCTATACGTGCCGGGGCCGAAAAAAAGTGCCTAAACAAAATCACGACATTTGGGAAAAAATCGAGGACCCTTGGACTGAAATTTTTCGAAATTATAAAAAAAAAAATCTCCCACGTTAGGACAGAAACATGTTTCATTCAATTCTCTATCGAATAGTCTATACGTGTCGGGGCCAAAAAAAGAGTGCCTTTAAAAAAAATCACGACACTTATAAAAAAATCGAGGACCTTGGACTGAAATTTTTCTGAATTATAAAAAAAAAAATCTCCCACGATAGGCTAGAAACGCGTTTCATTCGATTCTCTATCGAATAGTCTATACGTGTCGAGGCAAAAAAAGTGCCTTTGTAAAAGATCACGACACTTAGAAAAAAATCGAGGATCTTTGAACTGAAATTTTTCGAAAAATCATAAAAAAACCTCCCACGATAGGACAGAAACATGTTTCATTCGATTCTCTATCGCATAGTCTATACGTGTCGGGGCCAAAGAAAAGTACCTTTAAAAAAATCACGGCACTTAGAAAAAAATCGAGGACCTTGGACTGAAATTTTTCTGAAATATAAAAAAAGAAATCTCCTCCCACGATAGGACACAAACATGTTTCATTCCATTCTCTATCGAATAGTCTATATCGAATAGTCGACGCAAAAAAAAAAGTACCTTTAAAAAAAATCACGACACTTAGAAAAAAATCGAGGACCTTGGACTATGAAATTTTTCTGAAATATAAAAAACAAAACTCCTCCCACGATAAGACACAAACATGTTTCATTCGATTCTCTATCGAATAGTCTATACGTGTCGGGGCCAAAAAAAGTACCTTTAAAAAAAATCACGACACTTGGAAAAAAATCGAGGACCTTGAACTCTGAAATTTTTCTGAAATATAAAAAAAAAATCTCCTCCCACGATAGGACACAAACATGTTTCATTCCATTCTCTATCGAATAGTCTATACGTGTCGGGACCGAAAAAAAGTGCCTTTAAAAAAATCACGACACAGAAAAAAATCGAGGACCTTCGGACTTCGCAATTTTTCGAAGTGTCCTCAATTTCATGCTACCGACGGTACTGCCTGTCCGCTTTTACCGACAAACAGAACTAGCGAACCTGTCGTCAAAAGCTTGAACCCGCAACCCACGGCGTAGAGTGCCAATATAGCCGCCGGTACGCGTTAGACGCCTCGTGTCCAATTTCCCGGATTTCTCTTTCAGTTTTCATTGAAATCGCGCAGGAAAATTTTTGAAAAGTGCAGTGAAGTGGTATAAATCTGGGGCTGGTCCGTTTCATTGTGCGAGATGTGTGTGAAATTCGTGATAAAACAATCCTTGTGACTGATGTAAAAGTTGTCATGCTCCGAGCATATCGCCTCGTATTTTCGTGAATTTATTATGGTAGTAATAAACATCTGGGATAAAAAAATGGACCACACCCAGAATCGCGTAATTAAAACAAATTTATTTATATTTCTTTTAATTGCGTAATCTCAATATTCGCGACGAAATCCGGGAAATACGATTTTCAGTTTGTTTTTTTGCCACCTGGCGCTGCATATGCTATCGCTCGATGACTCTTAAATTTACCAGCATTCACATTTATAAAATCAGATTAGCATAAAAGCGATGAGCTGCATTGAAAGTAAATTGCGACGAATTTTGGCTTCTTGTATTCACGTATAAAAATTATTTTCTTGCTTTGACCCTATTGAAATGTGCGTAAAATAATCTCCAAAAAAAAAAGTAATGAACAATGCATTATTAATTTTTTAACTCAAAAGTAATCAGAATTATTGTGATCTTCAGCAGCCTGTAGAGAGTGATGGAAGTTCGGGCCAAGAAATTCCTTAAGGGGAGTCGTTCTAGATATAAAAAACTACTCTCACCTAAATTTTGGTAACGATTGAAGTTGATAGAAATGCGTAGTGTAAGGTAAAAGTCAGCGATTTTTCGTAATATTTCAAAAATGACTAACTTTGAAATGAAATATCTCTGAGTTCCTTTACGCAAATGAAATTTTTAGCTGCATACGCTTGAAGGGTATAAAAGAACGAAAAAATGAGCCATGTTAGAAGTCAGTGAGATTAAAAATGAAATTGTGGCGACAATTTAAAAATCATCATATTATTGAAAAATTCAAGTTATTTAACGTAGTCGGGATAAAAGGCCTTTTGGCTTAGGTGACTCAAATTTTTTTTCTACAAACTAGATGGCATACTGAACAAAATGTGACTTGTATCATTCAATTTGAACGTGAGGTTTTCGTGAATCATCTTTTTGAAGATGATTCACGAATCTTCGACAGGGCAGATCGCAAAGTGAACATCGTCATACACGGTCTCAAGGTCGAATGGCAGGACACCAAAGGCAGGGTGGAGGATTTTCTACAAAGACTGCTACAGGTGAGAGTAAAAATCAAGGAGGCATACCCTATTGGAAAAAGAGGGAAAGATGGAAACTCAGGGATTACCTTGGCTCAACTCGAGGAGTTTAACGACAAGAAAAGGGTCATGGACAGCAGACATCGCCTAAAAGATTCGCCATATTATATCACACATGATCATACGCCACGAGAACGTGAAATCCAGACAAACATTGCAGCGATCGCTTGAACTGAAGAAAGCAACGGTCGCCAAATCAAAATCGGCTACGAAAAACTGCAGATTGACAGCAAAAATTATATTTGAAAGTTTGATGGCCTTACAGAAGACCCACAATACCCAAAATTACCATCATTACAAGCCGCGTCATCTATCCGCAGCCGCAAAACGAACGAACAACAGCGTTCCTAATGTCGCAGAACAGGGGAATGGAGGAATCTACGATGCTGACACCTGGCGGAGAGGAAATCACAACAAGATCGACATCTTTTCCAAAAGAAGGAATGAGATAACAACAACTGATGACACCGAGATGGCGCTACAGTACTATTCGATACAAGACGACGAAGGACTACAACCAATCGTAACTAATCTGACAGTTAGAGAGGTTAACAATAATAATGACAATGAGAATGCGAGGCTAATACAAAAAACTGAAACATCTACAAAACAGAGTATTATTTTTTGGAATGTCCACGGGTTAAAAAATTTATTTGAGCTTTCAGTCGAGGAATTTGAGAAAGATGTTGAATGTTGCGTAATTATAGGCGCTTGCGAAACTTGGAGACTTGATGACACTATTTCCATTTCGGGTTCCTTTTTTGATATGTACGACGTTATAACTAGCCCGGCATCTAAAGACTATACAGTAGGTAAAGCCAGTGGGGGGATATGTGTATTACTTAACCAAAAACTAGTCTCAAAATACTCAGTGTTAAATATAAGTAATATGTGGATAGTGATAAAATGTACTATCAACACACTTGAGGTAATAGTAATTACGGTATACTTAAGAGATCATCATTACAACGAAAGGATAACGATGTTAACAAATTATATTCAAGACCTTATGGAAATTTACGACATTCCAATAATTCTCGGGGGCGATTTTAATGGACGCATCGGATTGAAAAATCAAATAGATGAAAACATAGTATGTTCATAAAAAATCTCACACATAAAAAAATAATGCGATAATCATAATAATCGTAATGGCTCGGTTTTCGTAAACAGCCTTGTTGGACTAGGATTATTTTCACTTAATGGGCGAACTCGCACCGATCCAAACGGGAATATAACCTATATTGGTAAAGGTAATAGTGTGATTGACTTGGTTTGGATTAACACGGCCTGTATAGACTGGATAAACGACTTCCCAGTATTGGACATAGGCAATTGGAATAGGCCCACCATACCCAATGAACAAAATAATATAAACGAGACTACCTCAATTTTAAAATGGAAGGCTGAAAAACATGAGAAATTTTGGGAACATATGAATAAGAGGGCAATAGTACATAGCGAAAACCCAGATGAGATAAGCCATCTCCTTACAAATACGATCCGTAGCAGCGCCCTTGAATTAGAAATGTACATCAAAAGGCCAAAAACAGCTCAAACCAAGCGAAGAGATAAATCATGGTTCGACAAAAAATGCAAAGAAATAAAAAAGAAAATCAAAAAACTGCATAAAGTTTGGCTAAAAAACAAAACGATAGTTAATGAAATGCAATTTAAAGAACAACGGAAAATATATGCTAAACTCGCAAAAACAACTAAAAAACAGTACTTCGATTCAATTACAGAAGCAGCTTTGAACGTAAAAAGTGCAAAAAAATTTTGGTACGTGAAAATTTCGGAAGAAAAAAATAAATGGGTGTCCGATACCGTGTGAGGAGTGGGAAGCTTTTTATCGATCAATACTCCCGAATCGAGAAGATAGTTTAGAAATTCCATTGATAGCCAGAAATGCACTGCTAGACGACCTGATCACAACAGATGAACTACTGAAAATTATTAAAAAGATAAAAACAAACAAAGCATCAGGGCCGGATGGTATACCAAGCTCTTTTTATAAAGCCATGCCCCTCAAATGGAGTGAGTATATTATCCACCTGTTCAATAAAATTTTAATCACGGGAGTAGTCCCGAGAGATTGGGGCAACTCGGAGGTTGTAATGTTTTATAAGAAAGGCGATACCAAAGATCCGCTTAACTATAGAGCATAGCATTGGCGAACACACTAGCAAACATTTTTACAATAATATTAGCCAATAGACTTAATCAGTGGGCAGAGCACAATAACATAATCCCCGAAGTACAGACAGGTTTCCGAGCGAATCGCTCCTGTGAAGACAATCTATTTACCCTGAGTACAAAAATAAGTGTAGCATTGAGCAAACCAAAAGGAAAACTTTTTCTAGCATTTGTAGACTTCAGAAGAGCCTTCGACTCAGTAATGCTATGGAAAGAACTATTAAAACTAAGAACCTCGACACAAGTGGTTACAGTATTTCAAAACTTTTACAAAAACGCCCGATTTCAGGTACGAATCAATAGAAACAATAGAACTAAAGAAATTGAGTCCACGCAAGGGGTACTGCAGGGGGACCCTACCAGCCCGATTTTATTCTCACTATTACTCGCGGATACAGAAGAATTTTTCATAAAGAAAGGTTGAAAAAAAATTAAAGAAAATATGGAGCTATTATTATTTGCAGATGACCTCATTATAACTGCAGATGATGCCATTGGCCTACAAAACAAATTAAATATTCTTGAACTATACTGTGATGACAATGAGCTTGAGGTCAATACAAAGAAAACGAAAATAATGATATGTCAAAAAGCAGGAAGAACCCGAAAGACACGGCCTTTTAGATATAATAATGAAGTTCTAGAAGTTGTATATTTTATTTCCTATGTTTATCTAGGTGTTCCCTTTTTCCGCTCAGGCTTATTCAGTACTGCCGCATCATACTTCATTTCGAAAGTACAACTCGCAATTGGTAGTATTCGGTCCTCAATGATTGCCACGCGCATGAACAGTTGGAGAGCAAGTATAAAACTTTTTAAAGCAGTGGTGGAATTAACAATTCTCTATGGCGCAGGGATATGGCGTTTAAATTACGCCAATCAAATCGAAATAATACAACAACGTTTCTTCAAGTCTCTCCTCGCAATATCTCCAACCACCCAGAAATATATGGTCACAATCGAAACAGGTAGCCCCCGATGGAACTACATATTATCAACAGAGCACTTGGCTATCTTGTGAGAATCCTCAACATGCCCGCAAACCGTTATCCGAAAATCAGTATAGACAAATTAATAGCACTAGATTTTTCACAAGGGAACATTAAAAAATACAATTGGTTTACCACCCTGAAATCGATATTGGAACAATTCAATCTAGATCCCAGCAAACACACTTGGATTATTTTCGCAAATTTTATGTAAACTTTACATAAACTCGTAACTATAATGTAAAAGTTACAAAAATGATCCAAATTGTGTTTGCTGGGATCATATTCTCACCGACATGTAGTCAGACACACTAAAAAAAGCAATATAAGATTTCGAACTAATGCTGTAAAAACAATGCTATCATCGTATAGTTCAGTGTACATGGAAATTAAACAACTAAATGTATTAGCCTGCGAAAACTATTTGACACAACGCATTCCTCTAGCACATAAGAGAATTATGGCTCAATGCAGGCTAGCGGGCAAACACTTCTTTTTGTTTAAATTTAAAAATTATCGATATAGCTTTTCCGGAGAAGATACATGTTTATGCTGCGATGAAAGGGTAAAAGACTCTATTAAACATCTATTGACCGAGTGTAAGCTACATAAATCTCAATGCGATAGATATCTAACGAACATCAATTTCGTGTATCCCTCAGGTTTGGAAATACTTCCCACGGAATTTATAAAAAATTTGTACACCTTCATAACTTTAAGTTGTAAAAATCGATCCTTTATACTTAGTTAGTAAGATAAACTATGGACAACCAAACTGGCGATTTGTAATAGATATAATATCTTAAAACAAATAAATATTATATATATATATATATATATATATATATATATATATATATATATATATATATGGGCAGATCCATTACTTTTCGACCGCAGCCTGCGCGCTTGGGTCAGCGATTTGGCTGCCGATTTTTTCTCGAAAAGTAGGTTATAAAAAAAGACGATCCCCCAAATTTGAACTCAATTTAGCAAATTTTGACGGCTGTAGAATTTTTTGAAATTCTTGCAAAGTCAATTTATTAGCCATTTTCACGATTTTTTCATGCGAACTCTATGAAGCTCAAAGACTCGTATGAAGCGGCATTTTTCTTCGTCAATCTTCCACTTTTGAGAAAAAAATAGTATTTCACTCCAAACGAAAATCTGGTTAAGTTAGCACCCTTTTTTTTAATTACTTTTTTTTACCAAATTTCCCGTATTTTTTAAAAGCTGCCGGAGCGATAATTTTTCAAGTAGACGACTTTAAGACGGCTTAAATTTTTCATCTAAGTATATTCTATCACTACATATACTAATTTTTATATATTGCCACGTTCCATCGTATACACGGCCTCTCAAAGCTACTTGATTTCTGAAAAATCGCTGTTTTCTAACAGCTGTAACTTTTTTCTACCACAACGAAATTGCTTGAAATTTTCAGGGAATATGCCTTATTCTATACCCAAACAACACTGAAATTTTTTAGAATGTATTTTAGCTGGTTAGTGAGCTGTGAATTTTCGAAATGTCCCAGTTTCCCGCTTTTTTTCATATTTATGGCACTATCGATGACTTTTTAAATTGCACGGAATAAATTTACTCTCATCTTTTATTAAGATGAGATAAAAACATAAAAAATGTACAAAATTATATGTCAAATTTACATTGTCTCAATCCATTTTTTCCCCAATAAGATGTGTCATCACTTAAAACCGATTCGTACATTATTTTTGTTGACGAAATCATAAGCATTGAAATGATGATAATCATATTGACAGGGATCAATAAACAATATCAATTTTCAATAAAAAGTTCACTCATAAAATAATCAACTCTGAATTGAACATGAATTTTTTTTCTATATTTTATATTTAACAATTATGTTGAAAATATCAATAAGACAGTGTTTAAAAACTGTTTCTGTATTCTCTTTTACTAATTATTTTGTTTAATCAATTATTGAAGCTTTTTCCTGATTTGTCACGTCACCGATTCCAAGCAGAGATTGGCAACTCCTTGGCGGTGTAAGCGCCGTGCAGTTCCTACCTGACCGATATAGTAGTGGCACTCTCTACATCTTAGATCTGACACTAACCGTCTCATGATGTCATCCAGATGAGAACCTTTCGCTGTTATCCTTATCCCTAGTATAAACTGTGGTTTGGAAGTCTACATTTTTTGTGTTTTTATCTCATCTTAATAAAAGATGAGAGTAAATTTATTCCGTGCAATTTAAAAAGTCATCGATAGTGCCATAAATATGAAAAAAAGCGGGAAACTAGGACATTTCGAAAATTCACAGCTCACTAACCAGCTAAAATACATTCTAAAAAATTTCAGTGTTGTTTGGGTATAGAATAAGGCATATTCCCTGAAAATTTCAAGCAATTTCGTTGAGGTAGAAAAAAGTTACAGCTGTTAGAAAACAGCGATTTTTCAGAAATCAAGTAGTTTTGAGAGGCCGTGTATAAGATGGAACGTGGCAATATATAAAAATTAGTATATGTAGTGATAGAATATACCTAGATGAAAAATTTAAGCCGTCTTAAAGTCGTCTACTTGAAAAATTATCGCTCCGGCAGCTTTTAAAAAATACGGGAAATTTGGTAAAAAAAGTAATTAAAAAAAGGGTGCTAACTTAACCAGATTTTCGTTTGGAGTGAAATACTATTTTTTTCTCAAAAGTGGAAGATTGACGAAGAAAAATGCCGCTTCATACGAGTCTTTGAGCTTCATAGAATTCGCATGAAAAAATCGTGAAAATGGCTAATAAATTGACTTTGCAAGAATTTCAAAAAATTCTACAGCCGTCAAAATTTGCTAAATTGAGTTCAAATTTGGGGGATCGTCTTTTTTTATAACCTACTTTTCGAGAAAAAATCGGCAGCCAAATCGCTGACCCAAGCGCGCAGGCTGCGGTCGAAAAGTAATGGATCTGCCCATATATATATAAATTACTCGGGAAGATGTCCAGAATAACATATTCAAAATAACTAAAATCGGAGGTGAGTCCCATTTTCTGAATATTTACCAATTACGGTTAAGCTTCATTTGATGCTGATTTTAAATTCTTCTCTCCATACATAAAGCCAATACCGTTGCAAGAATTATAATTTTGTTCTATTCAATTACGTTGAAAGTAATAAAGTAAAATTTTGTATCTATTCTCTTCTAGAATAAAGGGCATTTTCGTTAGTTTATTGAATCATTACTTGCTATGCAAAATTGACTATGATCCTTTTCTTTTTTGTGAGAAACTGATAAGTATCATTATCCCTTACGGTACAGACCTATGTATTTCAAACGTTCCGCACATATGGGGTTACGGATGACCCCAATTGTTTTTTCAACTATAATTATAAAAAGAAATAGTTTTGTTGATTTTAATCGTACATGAATCGAAAGTATAGACTCTAAGCAACACGTTTATGAAAAACGTATTCATTTAGGGGGTACAGTTTGCACCAAATTAGACTGAAAGTAAAAGGTGCAGTAGAATGTCAAAATATTCAACTCGAATCTTATAAATTTTTTCATGCAGTACAAGCCATTTTAATGAGCAAAATCGAATGTTTTCTCAAAGTAGAGGTTAAATATAACAAGAAAAAAAATGTTACGCCTCCCTGCATTGCAAAAAGTTGAAAAGCTTCGTTCGTGGGTGACCCTAGAATAAATTTTTAAAAAGGATTCGCGTGTAACCACAGTCAAACTAACTACGGGACATGTAACATCTTATCAGTAAAGATTTTTACCACTAGAGAAAGAAAAGTCGAAATGCTCCTCCTACGAGCTCACAACGCAAAATAACACAGGCTGGGGTCACCCGTGACTCCACTGTGTACTGTAAGGGTTATATTTGTTTTTTTTTTTTCAATTGCATATTATTAATTATTTATAACTTCAAGGAAAATTCTCATCACAATCATATTTCATTATAAGGTACGACTGCTAGTTTGACTTGTTTTATGACATTCCCTGATCTCATAGCAGACCAAAAAGAAATTTGAATCCTTCGAAATTGGGGCGAAAATGGGATTTTGATCCTCATTGTCTTACTCGTAGCATATAACAACCGTTTGCTCAGACTGAAAGACCTAAAGTTTAAAGAAATTCCACGTGAACAGAAGAGGAAGAAGAAGAAGATGAGAGGTAGAAAAAAAAACGAGGAGAGTGGGATGTAAATCCAGCAATGGAATTTATGCGACTGGTCGCTTTGAACCGGAAGTGTTGAACATGGGGCTTCATATAACCACTTTTCTTTGTCTTGATCGTTTTATTGTCTTCGTTCATTTTTATTTTATGCAGCGAGAGCTTGTCCTTCTTCCTCATCGTCTCCTTCCCGCTTCGTTGTCTCGTCATTTCGCCACACGTCTTTCTCGCTACATCGTCTTGTGTCTCTTTTGTTGAATTACCCGTCCCGCGGTTCTCGGTGGGTTGAAGACTGTCCGATTTGAACCTGTGTTTAAATACGCGAGTGAGTCTCGTGTTCGGCTATACAGGATTTTTTAAAAGTTATGGCCAAGTTGTATACAGATTAGTTAGATAGGGCAATTTTGAAGATATTAAGCGTCATGGTAGCGACTCGAGACAAGTACAATTAAAAAAGCTATCTGCATGTGTCAAAGTCAAAGTCCAAGACGAACGGTTGCTACAAGACTCTTTTACTCCGAGCACCGCGTTTCCAATTGTTTTCGAATTATTTTGAACATTGTTTCTTTAATATTTATTTAATCACACAATTTTGCAGGATGTTTCGAATTCACGTATTTTTTTATTTCTAGGGTTCAGTACCCAAAGGGTAAAACGGGACCCTATTAAGAGTCGCGGTAGCGACTCGAGACAAGTATATTGACGAAGCGAGTCGCACAAGACACTTTTACCAGAAGGACCGCGATTCTAATGGTTCTCGAAAATTGTTTCTTTAATATAAACTAAATTACAGCATTTTGGAGGTTCATTTAAGTTCACATATTTTTTATTTTTTTTTCTCTTTCGATCGCCACTAATTAGAACCTCGTAGCTTAAATAGTATTAAAAATATCAATGTTTTTTTTTCGTTGCGCCGAAAAATTGAGCATTTTTTCGCACACATTTTGATGCGCAACTGTCTTTTTCGCAGTCGCTGTCTAGTGATACTAGAGATATTGGTAAAACTCTGGTAATATTCAAACGAACGCTGGATATGACAGCTAACGGACAACCGTACTATATTTTTGAACAGTCATGAGGTTATAAAGATCGCGGTTAGTTTCGATCGACTATTGGTTACAGTGACTTTTATTATAATAAGAAAGTGATATTGCGAAAATAATAAAGTGCAATTCATTTTAATCATCTTTCGAACAGTGCTTGAACAAATATGTATTTTTTATTATTTTTAAGCCTGTAATTTTTATTTTCCACATCTAATTCTACAACGGAGTCGAAAACGATACCTTTTCTCTTTTGCCATAAAATGTTCCTCGAATGCAATAATAAAGTTTATTTAAAGACCATTCTCCATTTTTATTTTTTATAACTAAGAGAATGGTATATGATAAACTCGTATTCGATGATTATTTAATATCTTTGTCGTGAGGTTATAAAGATCGGAGTCAGTTTCAACTTTTGGTTAAAGTGACTTTTATATATATAGATAGAAGAGTGATAATGCAAAAATAAAGTGTAATTCAATAAATAAACTTTTGCATAGTGCCCAAATAAATAATTTTTTTTATTAACCCTAGCCCCAACAATCCATTTTTCTGAACGTAAACTCTTAGAACGGAGTCGTAGAAACGGTGCCTCTTCCCTCTTCTCTTTTACCATAAAATGTCCCTTGCATGCAATAATAACATTTATTTGGAAACTACTCTCTTCCTTTTTATATAACTGAGAGAATGGTGTATGATACCACCCTAGGTTTGAATTATATATGGTTTTGAATCACCCTAGAATGGTAGAGACCTTAAATATATGAAAATACTATTTGCACTTGCAACCCAAAACGGAATCAAGTGATGCGAAATAATTTTGAGCGAAAAGATATTTGATTTGAGAAAAAAAAAATTCATAAGTACTTCACCAATTTTTTTTATCTATTGCTCATAAGTATAATTCGTGATCAATAAACATTATAAAAGAAAAACTCGTGTAGTAGTTCGGCCAAAATTCTTGTTTCCAATCAAACTTTTGCTCTCGAAATTTCGTGCGCATACTTTTTTGTTTCAAAATCTCGTTTCGATATGAGTACTTTTATTTCAAAACTTTTGGTGCATTCTGATGCTATTGGAGTATTTCTTCGGTATCATTTTTTATGAAATATTTTCCGATCCGTTGATCCGTTGGCACGCATGTTTCGGTGTAATATCTTTTGAAATTTTTTTTTTACAAAATTAAAAAAATTCAAGTTTTTACTTGTTCGTTGTTCGTTTATGCGTCGTATCTTCTCAGAACTACTGTACGTATTAAGTAATCTAATAATTTTATAAGTATTAATTACAAAGTTTATTAATTAATAAAATTGTAATTAATTACAATTTTATAAGTATTAATTACAATTTTATAAGGGTTAATTACAAAGATTGAATTCATTTGAACACTTCTTAGATCAATATTTCGCTTTGCATTTTTAGTCCGAATATAGTCGCGATACACCAGCTCGAAATTTGATGATGTATCCATTTTAGCAGAAAAAATTAAAAAATCGCTTGAGCGATCTTTCAAATTTTTATTCAGGATCCAATTCTTGAGAGAATCACTTTTTGATACAATGTTACCATATTTTGCTGCGATGCCGAAAAAAATGTTAATTTTTTTATATCATTCAGATACGTTCACAATATAGACATGTTTAATTGGCAAGCTATGAATTTCATACAAAAAAGTCAACAAATCCTCGCAAAAAAACAGCATATATGCTGTATAAAAAGTTGAGACAAGTACATTTACTCCCCCCAAATAGTTGTTCCGGTAAAAAATCCCCTTCTGAACGTGAACCCTAACAAAAGTTATAAAAGAGATTTCCTCCCAAAAAAACTAACCTTGCAAAAATTTTCTCATTCACATCAAATTTCTCAAAAAATTATAGAACCCCACAAAAATTTTCTCAATAAATTAGAAACTTACAAAAAGTTATAAGACAGCCTCACAAAAATTTACCGATCAAATCATAATCTCACAGAAGATGCTAATTCAAATTCGACCAAAAATGAAGTCTAAACTTTACAAAAATAAATTAAAACTATAAAAGTATTAATAGTAAAAAACATTAAAGCTTATTAACCTCTTATAAAAAATCTTCCAATTAATTAAAAATATGGATGTGTACAGTACAGTTGTTCTACGCAAAAAGAACAGGAATAAAAAATTAGATTGAAAAAAAATTCGGATACAACAAAAAATTTCAAAAGAAAAAAATTAGATTGAAAAAAAAATTTCGGCCGAAGTACTTGGCAAGTTTGTAACCATGAATGAATTAAGCAAATTGAATTGAATTAAGCACATTGTATAAATTATAATCAAAAAAACTAAATAATAATTTTTCAATAAAAAAAATAATTTTTATTGGAAAAAATTTGGCTTAAAGTAGTTCGCTCATTTTTTATTGCTAAATGTACACAATGTACTATGCATAATTGATAAACGTTGTCATAACCTCGCTATGTACTTCGGTCGAAACTTTTTTTCCATCCAAATTTTTTTAGTCGGTAACTTTGTCAGCATAAATTTGGTTGTTTCGCAAATTCAAAAAGAGATTAAGTATATGAAGAAATATTTTAATAGAAATAAAATGCACCTGAATTTTTGAAATGAAAAAAAACAATCAGAATGAAACCAACTCAAAACGAAAGTAAGTGATGCGAAACCATTTTGAGGTAAAAGAAAAGAATTTCATAAGTACTTCAACAATTTCTTTTTTTTTACCAATTGCTGATGATATAAAATTCGTAATCGATAAACGTTATAAAAAAACTGGTGTAGTACTTCTGCCGAAATTCTTTTTTCTAATCGAACGTTTGCTCTCGATATTCTATGCACATACCTTTTTTGTTTCAAAATATCGTTTCGTTTTGATTTCTTTTATTCAAAAACTTTAAATGCATTTTGATGCTATTGAAGTATTTTTTCGGTGTAATTATTTATGGAATATTTTTCGATACGGAATTTTTTTTCCTAACAATTTTTTTTTTAATTCGACGTATAATTTACATGCTTTATTTTACTCCGAGAATTTTGTTTTATTTAGATTTTTTATTAACGGGACAGACCTAGTTAGAATTTTCGAAAAATCGATTTTTTTTTTATTTCATTTTCAAAAAGTAGAATCTCTTACGAACATTTTCCGCCCAGGTAAATGTAAATCGGACCATTATTCGCCGAAATACAAGACTTTGTAGCACGTCGTGTCTGAGCCATAGGTAAGCAGGTAGCGGACTTTAAGTGCGTTTTTCTCGAAACCATGTTTTTGAAGTCGGTGATCACTGTAGCTCGAGAACGGCTTTACCGATCGGGCTGAAATTTATATCACTTCTTCTATACATGGTAGTCCTCCATATGAACGAAGGATTCTTTTTTTGGATAATTATTTTTATTTTTAATAGCAAAAAATGGAACTGATATTTTGGTCAAAAAAACACTTTTGAATTTTAACGGCCGCCATTTTGTGAAAAATGGAAATTTTTCAAAACCCTTCGTTCAACCGGAGCATTATATCATTAACTAAAAATCCCCTCCGTTTTTTTTGTTTCAGATGAGCCGTTGCAGCGTGAGCTTGATCACCGCAAACCGTGTTTTTTTTTGCAGCGTCCTCGGCAATTGACGGTCACCAGCTTATTTCGATATGTATTGCGTTGAAAAAATTGCAACATATACATTACATATGTATCTTTTAAACGGAAGAACTTTTGTTGTGAATTATTTTATCGTTTGACCAAAAAAAAATCGGAAAAAAGGCCTTTTTTTTGACGTTCCAACTAGCTCTGTCCCCTTAAATTCGAAAACTTAGTGCATTTTATTTCTGTTGGTATGTATATTTTGGTCTAATATTTTTTTGAGCAATTTTTTTTTTACATAATTAAAAAAAAATGAGTTCTTATTTGTTCGTGGTTCTTTTATACGTCGTATCTTTTCAGACCTACTACAAGTTTTTAAGCAATCTAATAATTCTATAGTTCTGACGGTTAATTACGAAGTTTGAATTCACTTGAACACTTCTTAGAGAACTATTTCACAATGGGTTTTTAGTCCCGATATAGTAGCGATACAGTAGCTCGAAATTCGATCATATATCCATTTTTAGTTAGCCGAAATCAGAAAAAAATTGCTAGAGCGGCCTTTAAAATTGTTATTAAGGATCGAATTCTTGATAGATTGCTTGATTCGGTGCATTCTGATGCTATTGGAGTATTTCTTCGGCATCATTTTTTATGGAATATTTTCCGATCCGTTGATCTGTTGGCACGCATGATTCGGTGCAATATTTTTTGAAATTTTTTTTCCAAAATTAAAAAAAAGTCAAGTTTTTACTTGTTCGTTGTTCTTTTATGCGTCGTATCTTCTCAGAACTACTGTACGTTTTAACGGCGTCATCCCACGTGACAGCTATTTTTTTCGCTTTTTTGGGAATTTTTTTTTTGACGAACCATTAAAACACACTATCTTTGAATTTTTACCACACCTTTATTAACATTTTTAGTCCTCATAATTTTATCAAACAAAAATAACAAGCTGAATCAACTTTACACCGTTTAGAAGACACTCGTGTGTTGGTTGACGGCTGCCATGATTCCGGAGGTTTTGCTCATCTAAAATCAAAAAATCAAACGGCATTTGCATTTGTAGACGTGTGGCTATCGCTGGAACTAGAATAAAGTGAAAATATCGAAAATTGAATTTTTGGCACGGTTTTAAATGTTAAGTTCCAAGTTTCGTCGTTTTTTTCGACTTTTAAAACCGTGCCAAAAATTCAATTTTCGATATTTTTACTTTACTCTAGTTCCAGCGATAGTCTCACGTCTATAAATTAAAATGCCGTTTGATTTTTTGATTTCAGATGAGCAAAATCTCCGGAATCATGGCAGCCGTCAACCAACACACGAGTGTCTTCCGAACGGTGTAAAGTCGGTTCAACTCGTTATTTATGTTTGATAAAATTCTGAGGGACTGTAAAAATATTAATAAATGTGTGGTAAAAATTCAAAGATTTTGTGTTTTAATGGTTCATCAAAAAAAAATTCTCAAAAAAGCGAAAAAAAAATAGCTGTCACATGGGATGACCCCGTTAAGTAATCTAATAATTTTATAAGTATTGACGGTTAATGACGAAGATTGAATTCACTTGAACACTTCTTAAATCAATATTTCACATTGCATTTTTAGTCCGAATATACACCAGCTCGAAATTCGATCATGTATCCATTTTTAGCCGAAATCATTAAAAAATCGATTGAGCGACGTCTAAAATTTTGATTCAGGATTCAATTCTTGAGAGAATCACTTTTTGATAACATGTTACCATATTTTGCTGCAATGCCGAAAAAAATGTCAATTCTTTTGCATCACTCAGATACATACATAATATAGACATGTTTAATTGGCAGGCTATGAATTTCATATCCGAGTACATACACAATATTGACATGTTTAATTAACAAGCTATGAATTCCATACAAAAAGTCGACAAATCCTAGCCAAAAACAGCATAAATGCTGTGAAAAAAGCTGAGACAAGTACATTTATACCCCCCAAATAATCATTCCAGTTAATCCCCCCTACCACCCAGCGCCAAAATACCGATCCCCACCAAAATTTACAAAAACCCGTCTAAGTCGTTCATGCAAAGATCTCCGCACAAAAATCCTTTCTAAAAACCAACTCATCATACAAAGTTTTATGAGTAACCGCTCTCATTATCTTATCAAATTAAGTCAAATTGTACAGAGGTGATAATTTCATTCTCGTAAATGTTGTGAGTTCACAAAAAGTTGATAAATAAATAAAGATATACTGAAGTATATATGATCAAGTACATGGGATTTAATTATGTTTATAAAATCTTCAATTATGTTCATATGCCATTTCTCTAATTAATGCTTTATTACAATGAATTATTATCCTATGACTTGGAACTACAAGGGCTTTAAAAAAAAATACAGAATTGCATTAGCCTGCGTGAGCTTGAACGCTGCCACACTCTCATTTGTAATATTTGTAGTATAGTTTTATTGGTAACCAATTGATAAAAGTTTACTATCGTACGTAGAGCGGATACGCACAGAGTACTTGTCCGGCCCGAAAATTTTTCATAAAATTTGTCACATAAGTCAACATTAATCTACCATACATTTTGGCATTAACTAGTAAAGTAAACACAGCTAATTTGGAATCACAATATGCGGATTGTTTTGTATCCCAAATTATCCTCCTTTCCTTTAACCAATTGTTATCGATGAATTGATGCTCGTATGGAGCGTATCTCACGTTAATACACGGCACGTTTATTCCGGTTTTGTAACATCCGGGGGAAAACTGAAGTTACAGAGCATCTAAACGGTGCTGTACACCCGAAATAAGTAATCCGGTACAATTTACACGCACTTTTACACCGGTTTTTACTACAACAGGTTTTACAAAACGGAATAAGCCTGCCATGTAAGAGCCGTCATCAATTAATTGCATTCCAAGGCGGGTAAGATTCAAATCTGCGTCAGGAGATCCGAATGTTCGGAGTGGTTGAAAAATTTACCGTGAACAAAAAAGCATATTTTTCGCTGACTAGTCGAAAAATTTTCGGGCCGGACAAGTACTCTGTGCGTATCCGCTCTACGTACGATAGTAAACTTTTATCAATTGGTTACCAATAAAACTATACTACAAATATTACAAATGAGAGTGTGGCAGCGTTCAAGCTCATGCAGGCTAATGCAATTCTGTATTTTTTTTTAAAGCCCTTGTAGTTCCAAGTCATAGGATAATAATTCATTGTAATAAAGCATTAATTAGAGAAATGGCATATGAACATAATTGAAGATTTTATAAACATAATTAAATCCCATGTACTTGATCATATATACTTTAGTAGATCTTTATTTATTTATCAACTTTTTGTGAACTCACAACATTTACGAGAATGAAATTATCACCTCTGTACAATTTGACTTAATTTGATAAGATAATGAGAGCGGTTACTCATAAAACTTTGTATGATGA
Organism: Rhimphoctona megacephalus; assembly: GCA_963989365.1. Taxonomy (NCBI): domain Eukaryota; kingdom Metazoa; phylum Arthropoda; class Insecta; order Hymenoptera; family Ichneumonidae; genus Rhimphoctona; species Rhimphoctona megacephalus. Next base: position 19,311,964 of record OZ022415.1, read on the forward strand.
GTTGGTTTTTAGAAAGGATTTTTGTGCGGAGATCTTTGCATGAACGACTTAGACGGGTTTTTGTAAATTTTGGTGGGGATCGGTATTTTGGCGCTGGGTGGCAGGGGGGATTAACTGGAATGATTATTTGGGGGGCATAAATGTACTTGTCTCAGCTTTTTTCACAGCATTTATGCTGTTTTTGGCTAGGATGTATTTGACTATTAATGCTTTTGTCATTTTTATTTATTTAATAACTTTTTGTGAAGTTTAGACTTAATTTTTGGGCAGGTTTGAATTGGCATCTTTTGTGAAATTATGCTTTGATTGATACATTTTTGAAAGGCTCTTATAACTTTTTGTGGGTTTCTAATTAAATGAGAATATTTTTGTGGGGTTCTCCTATCATTTTTTGACAGCTTCGATATGAATCAGAGAATTTTTGCAAGGTTGGTTTTCTTGGGAGAAAATCTCTTTTATAATTTTTAGTGAAGGTTTTGTGTCGAAACTGAGATTTGTTACCGGACAATCTATTTGGGGGGCGTAAATGTACTTGTCTCAACTTTTTTTACAGCATTTATGCTGTTTTTTTGCGTTACTAAGACTCCGCTGTCCGTCCGTCTGTCTGTCTGTCTGTCTGTCACCAGGCTGTATCTCATGAACCGTGATAGTTAGACAGTTGAAATTTTCACAGATGATGTATTTCTGTTGCCGCTATAACAACAAATACTAAAAAACAGAATAAAATAAATATTTAAAGGGGCTCCCACACAACAAACGTGATTTTTTGCCGTTTTTATAGATAATAGTACGGAACCCTTCGTGCGCGAGGCCGACTCGCACTTGGCCGCTTTTTTTTCTATCGATCGTGATTAATTTAAACTCTGTAGCTTGATTGTTGTAATTTGACTTGATGTAGCGTTCGGAAGACACTCATGTATTGGTTGACGGCTGTCATGATTCCGGAGGTTTTGCTCATCTAAAATCAAAAAATCAAACGGCATTTTAATTTGTAGATCTGCGACTGTCGCTGGGACTAGAATAAAGTAAAAATATCGAAAATTGAATTTTTGGAACGGTTTTAAAAGTCGAAAAAAACGACATTTAAACATTTCAAAAAACATTTAAAACCGTGTCAAAAATTCAAAACCTCCGGAATCATGGCAGCCGTCAATCAACACATGAGTGTCTTCCGAACGGTGTAAAATCGATTCAACTCGTTATTTTTGTTTGATAAAATTCTGAGGGACTGTAAAAATGTTAATAAATATGTGGTAAAAATTCAAAGATATTGTGTTTTAATGGTTCATCAAAAAAAATTCCCAAAAAAGCAAAAAAAAATAGCTGTCACATGGGATGACCCCGTTAAAGATATTAATTTTTTCTAGTTTTGAGGCTTCCGGATAAATAAATTAAAACGATAAAAACATTAATAGTCAAATACATTAAAACCTATTGAAATCCAATAAAAAAACTTTCAACTACTTGAAAGTACAGTTGTTCTACACAACAAAAATAAGAATAAAAAATAATTATGAGAAAAAATTTCGATACAAAAAGAATTTTAAACGAAAAAAATTCGATTGAAAAAAAAATTTCGGCTGAAGTACTTGGTGAGTTTTTTCGGTTAATTTACATAATATATCTCTTATGGTTACAAACTCGTGAAGTACTTCTGCCGAAATTTTTTTTTTAATCTAATTTTTTTCATTTGAAATTTTTTCTCATAATTATTTTTTATTCTCATTCTTGTTGTGTATTACAACTGTATTTTCAGATAGTTGAAAGTTTTTTTATTAGATTTTAATAGGTTTTATTGTATTTGACTATTATTGATTTTATCGTTTTAATTTATTTAATAACTTTTTGTGAAGTTTAGACTTAATTTTTCGGCAGGTTTAAATTGGCATCTTTTGTGAGATTATGATTTGATTGGTAAATTTTTGTGAGGCTCTTGTAACTTTTCGTGAGTTTCTAATTTATTGAGAAAAATTTTTTGAGATTCTCCTTTTATTTTTTGAGAGATTTGATGTAAAACAGAGAATATTTTCAAGGTTGGTTTTCTTGGAAGAAAATCTCTTTTATAACTTTTTGTGGAGGTTTTGTGTCGAGAAGGGGATTTGTTACCGGAACAACTATTTGTGGGGAGTAAATGTACTTGTCTTAACTTTTTTTACAGTATTCATGCTGTTTTTTTCTGCGTAAAAGTCTTTGGTTTACTCCTCCTATGATGCACCATTTCTTAGCTATTAATTGATGTAACATAGCTGATTCGGTGCGTTGATAGAAAAAAATAGGTGTCGAGGAACCGGATGATGGGGAAGCGCCGCTTCTTTTATCCACTGCTTTCACTCCCAGTGCAGTAGATTGGCTGAACCTGTGTTCAATAAGGAGATTGGAGCGTTGCTCACAATCCAAGATTTTTTTTTTGAAAAAATGTCATTCTGTACATTATACTGCGTCTTTTTAAATTTTTTCAAATTTTTTTACCATCGAACACCGGAGATATAAAAAATAGCAAAAATCCCCTCCCGGGGAAAGAAAACCTGGACAAGTACATTGGTGGTTCCTCGTTTCCCTATAATGTCACAAAAAATCCAAAACCCCACATAAATTTTTTTTTTTAATCTTTACTAATTTTATTCATATCCTGGAGGGAAACCAACCATATAGATCACAAAATATCCGGCCAAAAAACCAGACTTCACAATAAATGTTATTTTGAATTTATTTCCACAGAATAAAACAAGAATGAAAACATTAAAAAATCAGCGTTATCAAGATGAGAAAAATACCTCTTATAATTGGTGTGTAAGAAGTATCAATAATCTAGAAAAAAATGAAAAAAGGTCGACATCTAAGTTACGTGCAGCAGTAAAATTTATGATATCAGTACTAGGACAAGTATTTCTTTGGTGACTGAGAATATATCAATATGGACGTACCGGCAACGTAGGGCATGCAGTTGGTGCATTGCTTCTGGGATCTCCTAAGTCGAGTAGCTACTATTGTTTTAGCTATGGCGCGACCAATGTTGCCAAATAGTATTTACTTATATGGCCTCATGAAACAACATTGCCCGCGCGGTGGCTAAAATAACGAAAAACAAGCAGGAACAGGAAGCTTCGCATAAGATCCCATGCTTTTGTAATGTTAAAAAAAAACTTTAATTTAAGCCTGTACATGATAGCGCAGTTTTGTTTGATTGGTAATAATTTGATGAACATTCACCACCGTACGTTGAGCGTATACGCACAGAGTACTTGTCCGGCCCATAACTTTTAATTAAAATTGCTCATTCCAGTAAAAATCAGGGGTCTCTCTCAAAAATCAAGGGTTATAAATACGCACTTTTTCATTGTTGGTATTGTCTTATTTAATTTTTATTTTTTTATGATTAACCCATTAACGCCGAAGAATCGTGTTTTTTTTTCTCATTTTCAAGCTAGATTCTTATCATCGAAAAAAAAATCATTTGCAAATAAAAAATATGTTCCCTTGTACTTTCGAGTGTCCCCTTTCCGAATCCGGAGTCAAAATTGAGTTTTGTCCATTAGCAAAAAAATATGGCCGTTTTTAAACAAAAAAAACCGAAAAAATCGAAGACATTTTTTTTTCAATATTTTTTTTCTCATTGAAGACGCGCGAGGACCCCCCCTTTTTCTTCAACCATGAGTGCACAAAATAGTTGTAGTTTAAGAATATATTTTTTTAATTTGTCGACATTGACATTTTCACCCCCAAAATGGCGCTTTTCATCCCTTCAGCAGGAAGACAATTTTCACTCTCGGTGCCCGACAAAAAAAATATTCAAATCTTAACGAAAATTGGTATCCCGGGGTTTTCAAGGTCGCTGATTACGATTCCGCCCTCAAAATTCGAAAATTTAGAATGGCGGATCCAATATGGCGGACCCAAATTCAAAAACTTACTTGAATCGGATGAAATGTGGCACTCGGGGGTTTTCGAGGTCGCTGATTACAAATCTGCCCTCAAAATTCGAAAATTCAAAATGGCGGATCCAATATGGCGGACCCGAATTCAAAAACTTACTTGAATCGGATGAAATGTGGCACTCGGGGGTTTTCGAGGTCCTTGATAACGAATCTGGCATCATCATTTCAAAATTCAAAATTGCGGATGCAATATGGCGGACACCTTCCCATTAACGCCCAGTTATTATCTAACGTTTATTGAAGAATTGACAACTTTATATAAATGTAAATAATAATCATTCAATTGATTCACATTTTATGATCATATATTATATTTTTCATGTGTCGAATAAAAATTGACGTTGCAGAGGCTGAGAAATCTCCGATTTTCTTACATTTCATCTTGTTTTTGTTTATACGGGTCATCATTGAATATTATCCCTGATACAAATATATTTATTATCCATGAATATTTCTGTCTGCAAATAAGTTTTGTATATGCCTATCACATCTTTTTTCAATTTTTCACGTTTGTGGAGTGCGGATCGTTCACATTGCTAATGATATTTTATTTTCTGTAAAAAATATTAGCTCAGAATTTTTGTGTTCATTTTAGGTCTGCCAATATTCCTTATCTGAATAATTTGGTTTCTATTTTCGTAGAACTTGTCTTGAGACTAAATCGAACTCACTTATATACCTAAATTTCAGCTCAGTACCTCAACAAAATTTATTCATAAAATATTGTTTTATCATCTTTATTGCTCCTGAGTGAATTCACTTCTTTGATAATTTTTATCTCATCGGCAGCGTGAGCATATTGACAATATTACCATTATGTCTCGAAAACGACCAAGGCAATCTATTCCTTCTCATGTAGAGTTTGAAATGGATACTTCTGACGATAATTGTGACGAGCTCGTCGCGATTCCGAATCCAGACAATTCTGGTTGTTCTAGTGATTCCGATTCTGATTTTGAATCAAACGATCACCTTTCGAGTATCACTTATAAACAAGCATCGGAAAATTACACAGATAATCAATGTAAATTGGAAGGAGATCACCAATATAAGTGGATGGTTGGTAAAAAGAGCTACCCGAATGAGACTGAAGACAAATTATTACTAACTGACGGTGTAAAAAAAAGTATTCAAAAAAGTGAGCCGATACAACTGTTTGAAAAGTTTTTCTGCATGGAAATAAAAACATACATTATTGACTCATGTAAAGAGAATGGGTTTGAATTGCAGTTGGATGATTTGAATACTTTCATTGGCATCATCATTGTAAGCTCGTTCAATAAAAAAAAATCTCAAAGAGACTATTGGTCATCTGATCCCTTCTTATTATGTGAGGTGGTTTCTTCTGCAATGCAACGCGATACATTTGAGAAAATCAAATCAGAATTAAAGTATTCGATGCCTAAAGACAATGATCCCAGTGATAAGGCATGGCGCGTTCGTAAATTACTACAATTATTTCAGAGAAATATTCGTCAGTTTGGCTTGTGGAAGACTGCGTTATCTGTTGACGAAATGATGGCCAAATCATATGCAAGAACATCGCTAAAACAGTTTATCCGGGGAAAACCCATACGATTCGGACTAAAATTTTGGGGTCTTTGCACCGCCGATGGGTACCTGTTGAATCTCGATTTATATTGTGGAAAAAATTCATCAATTGGAGATAAATTGGGTAAATGTGCTCTAGGTTCTCGTGTAGTGATGCAATTATTGGATCCATTTCTCAAATCTATCCCTCCTAAGAAGATATCTCAGTTCCATCTTTAATGCGACAATTTTTTTACGAATTTCGATCTCCTAGTACATTTGAAAAAGTTAGGTTTACAATGTACAGGAACTATAAGAGAAAATCGAGTCAAAGAAAAAAATGTAATCGACAAAAAGTCTCCACGAGGTACGTATGTTGTAAAGCATGATCAAAACAGCGGAATAAACTACATAACTATCGTAGACTCGAAACCAGTTTCGATCGCTTCTACCGCTGCAGGGGTGACTCCTCTATTACCGTCTAAGAGATTTAGCTCGAGTGCACATTCAAAAATTGAGATTCCGTTTCCACAAGCATTTCATCTCTACAATAAATTCATGGGCGGAGTAGACGTTCACGATGGACATTGCAACAACTTGCTTCCAAGTATCCGTTCAAAAAAATGGACATGGGTCGTCTTTATTAGATTTATACAGGCCGCCATTGTGAACTCAGTCGTGATTTTCAACGCAACTGGAGATAAAACAAAAAAAATTGGTTCAAAGCAATTCGCAATTTCGATTGCTAAATATTACTTAGAGAGGGGAAAACTAAAACGGAACAAAGCACACGATACTTTCCGTCACAGCAAACAAGCTCGTTGTTCAATCTGTCCAATAAGAACATATACGTACTGTAAGGACTGTAATGCTTACTTCTGTAGTGCTTGTATGAAAGCGAAACACGTAATCAGGCTTCGGGGATAAGCAAAGGGCGCATTTACAACCAAGCACCCCAAAAAGTGAGAGGCAAGGGGACTCACTCGAATCAAGCACCCCAAAAAGTGAGAGACAAGGAGACTCACTCGAATCAAGCACCCCAAAAAGTGAGAGGCAAGGGGACTCACTCGAATCAAGCACCCCAAAAAGTGAGAGGCAAGGGGACTCACTCGAATCAAGCACCCCAAAAAGTGAGAGGCAAGGGGACTCACTCGAATCAAGCACCCCAAAAAGTGAGAGGCAAGGGGACTCACTCGAATCAAGCACCCCAAAAAGTGAGAGGCAAGGGGACTCACTCGAATCAAGCACCCCAAAAAGTGAGAGGCAAGGGGACTCACTCGAATCAAGCACCCCAAAAAGTGAGAGGCAAGGGGACTCACTCAAATCAAGCACCCCAAAGGAGAAAGGATTTCTACCACGTCCATGTCGTTTTCTCTGGGTAATGCTCTTAAGTAATTCTCTGGGTAATACTCTTAAGTAGAATAAGGAATTATAAGTTTATCCGTTGAGTAATGCGGAGTGATGAATTTCTATAAATTTGTCAATTTGTCAATATATAAAGTTGTCAATTCTTCAATAAACGTTAGATAATAACTGGGTGTTAACGGGAAGGTGTCCGCCATATTGCATCCGCCATTTTGAATTTTGAAATGATGATGCCAGATTCGTTATCAAGGACCTCGAAAACCCCCGAGTGCCACATTTCATCCGATTCATACAGTTTTTGAATTTAGGTCCACCATATTGGATCCGCCATTTTGAATTTTCGAATTTTGAGGGCAGATTTGTAATCAGCGACCTCGAAAACCCCCGAGTGCCACATTTCATCCGATTCAAGTAAGTTTTTGAATTCGGGTCCGCCATATTGGATCCGCCATTTTGAATTTTCGAATTTTGAGGGCAGATTTGTAATCAGCGACCTCGAAAACCCCCGAGTGCCACATTTCATCCGATTCAAGTAAGTTTTTGAATTTGGGTCCGCCATATTGGATCCGCCATTCTGAATTTTCGAATTTTGAGAGCGGAATCGTAATCAGCGACCTTGAAAACCCCGGGATACCAATTTTCGTTAAGATTTGAATATTTTTTTTGTCGGGCACCGAGAGTGAAAATTGTCTTCCTGCTGAAGGGATGAAAAGCGCCATTTTGGGGGTGAAAATGTCAATGTCGACAAATTAAAAAAATATATTCTTAAACTACAACTATTTTGTGCACTCATGGTTGAAGAAAAAGGGGGGGTCCTCGCGCGTCTTCAATGAGAAAAAAAATATTGAAAAAAAAAATGTCTTCGATTTTTTCGGTTTTTTTGTTTAAAAACGGCCATATTTTTTTTTCTAATGGACAAAACTCAATTTTGACTCCGGATTCGGAAAGGGGACACTCGAAAGTATAAGGGAACATATTTTTTATTTGCAAATGATTTTTTTTCGATGATAAGAATCTAGCTTGAAAATGAGAAAAAAAAACACAATTCTTCGGCGTTAATGGGTTAATCCCGCATAACGGTTTAAATTCTCATTTTCAAAACATAAAGGGCTATTTTGATAGCTGGCGCCCAAGAACGTCAAAATGAAACGAACGGAGGGGGATTATTTTGTGTGAAATTTGCGTGATCTTAAAACTTTGGATGCAAATTTGACGGTGCATTCATAGTCTGCATTGATCTTTTCACCATTCACCAGTGGTTACTTAGATCTTCTACTAATAAATAGTAGCTTTCCAAAGTATAATAACTTTTATTGCTGGCAATAGTAGTTTTCGAAAGTATGATACGTTACATTGCTGGCAATGGTTTACTGAGTCGCATTTTCAGAAATTTCATAACTGACTGCACTTTATGTTAATGCAATTTTATGACGACTACGAACACCATTTTATTCCGATTGAATCGACGTTGAATGTTGCGTATGATACAAGGCCATTCTGCAATTCACAGAAGAATTGATTTTCTTATAAATTTCTGACGGCGAAAAGCAACGCATGCAACGAAAAGCACCTCCAATTTGATTTTCACTTGAATGAGCAATTCTAATAAAAAGTTATGGGCCGGACAAGTACTCTGAGCGTATACGCTCAACGTACGGTGGTGAACGTTCATCAAATTATTACCAATCAAACAAAACTGTGCTATCATGTACAGACTTAAATTAAAGTTTTTTTTTTAACATTACAAAAGCATGGGATCTTATGCGAAACTTCCTGTTCCTGCTTGTTTTTCGTTATTTTAGCCATGGCGCGGGCAATGTTGTTTCATTAGGTCATAAAAGTAAATACTATTTGGCAACATTGGTCGCGCCATAGCCAAAACAAAAGTAGCTACTCGACTTAGGAGATCCCAGAAGCAATGCACCAACTGCATGCCCTACGTTGCCGGTACGTCCATATTGATATCTTCTCAGTCACCAGAGAAATACTTGTCCTAGTACTGATATCATAAATTTTACTGCTGCAAGTAACGTAGATGTCTACCTTTTTTCATTTTTTTTCTAGATTATTGATACTTCTTACACACCAATTATAAGTGGTATTTTTCTCATCTTGATATCGCTGATTTTTAACTCCCGACTGCCCGCAGGGCAAAAAGTCGGGAGTTCTGCGTTTCACTGCGATCAGCTGATTGGGGCTATTTCTTTGTCACCACTTTTCTCCGAAACGGTGACAATTGTCTTGACCAATTTTCGCTTGTACTTTCCATGTGTGACAGACAGTGTTCTTAGACATAGTTTGTTTAATTCTATTGCAAACTCGCTGAAATAATTAAGAATGATTAATATTCACATTCAAACGCATTTTGCCATATCGAAAGGGGACCTTTATTCGACTATCGCCAAATTCACACCCTTGTGCGTTGCTAATTTCAATCCGAACCGGCGCGCCTCTGTCTATAACCAACGAAGTCAGGTTCGTCTATATACATGTATATATTGTTTTTATGTGTTATAATTGCACGTATTTTCTGTGTGTGGCAGACAGTGTTCTTCGACATAGTTTGTTAAAATCTATTGTAAACTCGCCGAAATTATTAATATTCACATTCAAACTCATTTTGCCATATCGAAAGATAAGATAATCCTCGACTTTTTTTTTAGGTTATGCGTTTCGCTGTGATCATTATTTTTATTTAATATAATAAAGTTTTGTGTTATAGTGATTTTCTTACTCTTATTTTTTTTAAATTTATTATTTTTTATTACTGCGTGACACACAAAGTGAATTTAAAAATAAGAGTAATAAAAAGCCGTGTAAAGTGCTACGAACTCAAAGCAACAACAATGAACGAAATCGACAACGGAAATATATAAACATGAAATTTTATTGCGTTATTGAAAGTTACAGTGATTTTTTTAATTTTTTTAAGTAGACTGATCAATATATAGATTTTAATAGTAAATTTGACAAACGAACAAATTGGGAAGAACAAAACTTTAAATTTTTTAATTTAGCAAATGTACAAGTGAACAACATTATATTTTTAATAAAAAGATTCCAATAACATTTTTTGTGAAATTTTATTAGTAATTTTATTTTTTAGTGCGTACAAAGAATGAGCTTATAAATAAAACCGTGTTTAATTTTTTCATCACGCAAAGTGAATTTTAACAAAACTTTATAGCATTATAGAAAATTACATCATTTTTTTTTATGAGCGAACTTGTCAATATTTTATTAGTACAAATTTGAAAGAAAACAAGTTGTTTGAGTGTCAGTTTGACAAAAAACAAGTTATTATTACTACGCACACAAACTGAATTAAAAAAGAAATACATAAACATGAAGTTTGAAAAATTATGGGTTACAATTTTTCAACTAATCGAACTTAGCAACAGTATTTCTTTTAAGTATGAATCTGACAAAAAAATGAATAAAGTTGGGAAAAACAAAACTTTAAATTTATAAATTCAACAAACGTAGAATGGAGAAAATGTGTAAAAAAAAGATAACTTTTTATGGAAGTACATATAAATCTGACAAAAAATCACAATAAAATCGGGAAAAACAAAACTTTGGATTTATATATTCGATGAACGTTTACTGAAGAAAAGCTGTATTTATAAAAATAAACATTTATAATAAAAAATATATTTTTTTAATTTAATTTTTTTTAAATGCTTCAAAAAAGAATGAAGTAAATATTTAAAAAATGAATTAACTTAACACCCACCACCAAAAGTAGATACTAGTGAATTTTAAAAAGTGTGAAATAAAAATTGTTTTAAAAAACAAAAAACTTCCGACTGCTATAATATATATAACTTCATAAAAATATATTTCTATAAAATATTTATAAAAAAGAATGAAATAAATTTCCAAAAAAGCCAAAAATAGATACTAGTGAATTTTAAAAAGTGTGAAATAAAAATTGTTTTAAAAAACAAAAAACTCCCGACTGCTGTAATATATATAACTTCATAAAAATTTATTTTTATAAAATATTTATAAAAAAGAATGAAAGAAATTTCCAAAAAAAGATTTATTTTGAACCCCCCCCCCCCCCCCCCCCCCGCGCCAAAAGTAGATAGTAGTGAACTTGAAAAAGTGTGAAATAAAAATTGATCCGAAATAATACATATAGATAAAAAATCATTCAATTGGTAGTGTAACTCCATCGAAATTCATTTTTTATGGTTAATGTTAATTGACGGTAGGATAAGTTATTTACATGCGAAAAATAAAAATCAAAAAGTAATTATCAAAGTTAAATAATTATACGAAAAATGTAGATGATTAAAAAAATGTACAATTTACATAAAATTAACAAATGTTATAATTAAAATCGAATTTAATTGTGGTCGGGAGAAGTCTCTAAGTCATTAAATGAGAAATGGAGACGTCTCCCGACCACAATTAAATTTGATTATAATTATAACATTTGTTAACTTTATGTAAATTGTACATTTTTTTAATCATCTACATTTTTCGTACAATTATTTGACTTTGATAATTACTTTTTGATTTTTGTTTTTCGCATGTAAATAACTTATCCTACCGTCAATTAACATTAACCATAAAAATTGAATTTCGATGGAGTTACACTAACCAATTGAATGATTTTTTATCTATATGTATTATTTCTAATCAATTTTTATTTCACACTTTTTCAAGTTCACTACTATCTACTTTTGGCGGGGGGGTTTCAAAATAAATCTTTTTTTGGAAATTTCTTTCATTCTTCTTTATAAATATTTTATAAAAATATATTTTTTTAATGTATTGATTCTTGTTTTGTTCTGTGGAAATAAATTCAAAGTAACATTTATTGTGAAGTCTGGTTTTTTGGCCGGATATTTTGTGATCTATATGGTTGGTTTCCCTCTAGGACATGAATAAAATTAGTAAAGATTTAAAAAAAAAAATTATGTGGGGTTTTGGTTTTTTTGTGATATCATAGGGAAACGAGAGACCACCAATGTACTTGTCCAAGTTATTTTTCCCCGTGAGGGGATTTTTGCTATTTGATATCACTTCTTTTTTCTATAGTATTTTCATATATTTCGCTTTATATAGACTCCAATAGAGTATGTATATAACAAAAAACTTACAAAGTGTTTGCATCATTACATCATCGATTTATTTCAATGTCAGGAATCAGTACTGCTCACACTACTAATTCGACATAAGAGAATGAGACAGATTTTCTACCATAAATTCATTGTTATTGAGGTTGCTTAAATATAGCAGCGTTTCGTTCCTGTGATAAGAAAAAAGTTATAATGTTTTCAAAAGAGTTAACTACAGACTCGAAGTATTTTCGAGATGTTATAGTAATTCGTTGATAGGTTATTATTCGATTATAGCTTAGCAGGAAAGTGTTATAGAAGAGACCTCAAGTACCAGTTTTTCCCCAAGGCAAAATTTCAGAAAATTAAATACTTTATCATTAGCTTTCAAGTTGTGTATTAGAATAAGTCATTCAGGGGCGAAAAGGCAGCGAGGATATTTGCAATTTCGGTCTAAGCTATAAATAGATAATTATATTTACCATTATTGTCAGAAGGAGCCTCAGAATTATTATTCTTTCAAAGATGAAATGACGGAAGAATATGATGCATCGTCCTTGACTTACAAATTGTTTTATAAAACATAGAAAAAAATTAGATTAAAAAAAAATTCGGCCGAAGTACTTGACGAATGTTTTTTCACTTAATTTACCTAATGTATCGGTCATGGTGACAACCTCGCCAAGTAATTCGGCCGAAATTCTTTTTCATCTAATTTTTTTTCGTTTGCAATCTTTTTTTGCTTCAGACTCTTATTGCTACAGAATTGTTATTTTCATTCTGGTAGGTAAAACAACTGCATTTTCGAACTTGATTCTTTTCTCTATCAACATTCAACATTATTTAAAGATTTTGTCACACGATAAAGCCTCCCATATTTGGCCACATATATTTTAGTATAACTCAATTTATTTTATAACTTTTTGTGAAACCCAACCTTAGCTTTTCGCGAGGATTAACTCATTTTGTTTTGTGTGATTTGAATTTATTTGATACATTTTTTGAGAGTGGTCTCTTTTCTTACTTTTTGATAGGATTTAATTTTCTCAGGGATTTTTGCGAGAAAACGTTTTTGCAGTGTATGTATATTCGTGGAAAAATATGAGAACGGCGGTCAACAAATGTACTTGTCCAGGTTTTTTCCGCGAGGGGGATTTTTATGCATTATATGATTCGTTTTTTCTCGTTCTTTTCGAACATCTCGTTTTATATAGATTAGAAAAAGGTTATATTCAGAAATTATCGCTTTTTCATTTCCAAACCCTGATCCCTTCTACTTCGAGTTTGGTTTTTTCCCCATGAAATAAAGGGACACGTATTTTGAAATTTTCAATTTGGCATTTTTTTTAATTCTCGAGCCAGTCAAATTGTTTTCACATTTCGATTTACCTTTCTGGAATCAGGCTAAAATAAGTCGGGAACTGGGAGTCCGATACAAAAATTTACAAAGCTTTTGAGGGCAAGATTAGAGCAGTCAGAGCTCTTCCATAGAATTTGTAGCAATTTGAATTTGTGCTTATCAAAGAAACATATTAAGTAGCAGTATCTCCTTGTTATATTTGTATGAAAAGTGAAAAAACATACTGCATTTTAAGCCCAACAAAGTTCAGAAAATTGGAATGTATCTATTGCGTTCCGAGGACAGAAATTTTAATCCCATCCAAAAATGAGCAGCAGAAGACTTTTGGTAATAAATTATTCAATTCATAATGCCACAATCAGAGACAAAAAGTGGAAATACTTGGCGCACATGTCGCTTCACAAAGTGTTAAAAGTTTGTAGGTATCGGCTACATTCCCATGATAAAAATTTTGATACAAATTTTGATATTTATAACAATAATGGCCGTGAAAGCCTCAAAACTAGAACTTACAGATATTTTAATATTATTTTTGAATATTGAAAAGTTCAGAAAGTATGTTATGGACATTTTAAAACAATAAATTCAACAAAGCGGGCAAACTTAGATCAGTACTGTGCCCAAGAAAATGGATCGAGTTGAGTTGTACCAGTTGCATTATGTTCGTGCAAATTTTTGTACCATCACAACCAGAGCATCCGTAGAGCAAATCTTTTTCAAAATATTTTTCAATTCGTTATGCCACAATAGGAGCCAAAAAGTAGAAATACTGAGCACACATGTTGCTCCAGGAAATTTCCAAAGTTTGTAAGTATACCTATGAAAGCCTTCCAATGAAACGAATTTTTATACTTCCAGAAAAAAAGGAACCAAAGACTTTCTGACAATTTTTTTAATTAATCATGCCACAACTCAAGCATACCACACATTGGGCTCAATAAAGTTTATGAGCATTGAAGGTCCTACAATTTTTTGAATTAATTACAGGAGATAAAAGCAACTATCGTAAACGTAATTCCGGCAATCGACCATAAAATGTGATGTGAATAAATATTCGTCCACATTGGTTTCATCTCGATACGTAAAAAGTCATTCATTTTATGCGTATTGATCTGGGTTATTGTGAACCAAATATCGCATCTTTTTGTCGGGATAATTTTTTCGTTAAGATTTTAATGAATCCAAGTAGAACTAATCGCAGTACTACTTGGATTCATGTAAATGTCAACGAAAAAATTATCCCGACGATAGAAATGGAAGGCAGATTTTTTTCCGAAATTTTTCGCTCTAGATAAATGAAACATCAAAGAATCAGTTTTACGTAATTGGACAGAAAACGTATCGAATCCATTGTAAAAAAAGTTTATGCATTTCTTCATTCCTATTTTTATCAACAAGGTGAAATTATGATATTTGCAAATACCATTTATAATAATAATGGCTGTGAAAGCCTCAAAACTAGAACTTACAGATATTTTAATATTATTTTTGAATTTTGAAAAGTTCACAAAGTATGTTATGGATATTTTAAAACAATAAATTCAACAAAGCGGGCAAACTTAGATCAATACTATGCCCAAGAAAATGGATCGAGTTGAGTTGGACCAGTTGCATCACCTTCGTGCAAATTTTCGTACCATCACAACCAGAGCATCCGTAGAGCAAATCTTTTTGAAAATATTTTTCAATTCGTTATGCCACAATAGGAGCCAAAAAGTAGAAATACCGAGCACACATGTTGCTTCAGGAAATTTACAAAGATTGTAAGTATACGTTGCGTTCCAATGAAACGAATTTTTATACTTCCAGAAAAAAAGGAACCAAAGACTTTCTGACAATTTTTTGAATTAATCATGCCACAACTGAAGCATACCACACATTGGGCTCAATAAAGTTTATGGATTTTGCATGTAGCCATTACTTTTCGAAGCCAAATTTTAATCTGATCCAAAAATGAGCAACCGAAGAATTTTCATAATAAAATGTTCAAGTCCTAATAATGCCACTATTCGAGCCAAAAAGTGGAAATATTGGGGACACTTGTCACTTCACAGATATTTCAAAGTCCGTATGTATCTGTTGCAATTCAATGATACAAATTTTGATAATATCAGTAAAAACACATCCTTCCTGAAACTTCCTGACACAATTTTTCAAAATTTATTATGCTGCAACTAAAGTGGGGAAGTGATAAAATATAGCTCAATAGAGCCAAATGAAATTCTGAAATTTTGCATATATTCATGGCGTTCCGAAGACAATAATTTTGATCCCATTGACAAAAAAGCAACCACAGAATTTTCATAACAAAATTTTTAATTCATAATCCAACAATCGGAGCCAAAATGTGGAAATACTTAGTACATTTGTTACTTTACAGAATTTTCAAAATCTGTAGGTATCTGTTGCAATCCAATGATACAAATTTTGATAATATCAGTAAAAAAACATCAAAAGACTTCCTGAAACAATTTTTCAAAATTCATTATGCTACAACTAAATTAGGGAATTGAAAAAATGTAGCGCACATTGGGCCCAACAAAATTCTGAAATTTTGCATGTATGCGTGGCATTCTGAAGCCAGCAATTCTTAACCCATCGACAAATGAGTAGTCGAAGAATTTTCATAACAAAATTTTCAATTCCTAATGCCATAATCGAAACCAAAAAGGGAAAATACTTGGCACATCTGTCGCTTCACAGAATTTTCAAAGTCTGTAGGTGTTCATTACAATTCAATTATACACATTGTGATAATATCAGTAAAAACAGATCGGAAAACTTCCTGAAACAATTTCTCAAAATTCATAATACAACTAAAGTGGGGAAGTGAAAAAATAGAGCGCATATTGAGCCCAACAAAATTCTGAAATTTTGCATATATTCATGGCATTCCAAAGATAATAATTTTGATCTCATCGACAAACGAGCAGCGGAAGAATTTTCATAAGAAAATTTTCCATTCATAATGCTAAAATCGGAGGCAAAAGTAGAAATACTTGGTACATTTGTCGCTTCACACAATTTCCAGAGTCTGTAGGCATTCGTTGCAATCCAAAGATATAAATTTTGATAATGTCAGAAAAAACACATCGGAAGACTTTCTGAAATAATTTTTTTAAATTCATTATGCTACAACTAAAGCGGGGATGTGAAAAAATATAGAGCATATTGAGCCAAACAAAGTTCTGAAATATTGCATATATCCATGGTGTTCCAAAGACAATATTTTTGATCCCATTGACAAATGAGCAACCGAAGAATTTTCATAACAAAATGTTCAATTCATGATGCTACAATTGGAGCCAAGAAGTGGAAATACTTGGTACATTTGTCGCTTCACAGAATTTTTAGAGTCTATAGGTATTCGTTGCAATCCGAAGATACAAATTTTGATAATACCAGGATATGGACTATATACCGCCATAGTCTTTTGACATAAGGATATATTATACAAGCCATTTTCACATAAAGATATATCATTACTTACTACGGTTATCATCCAGAGGCATCCATATATATCCAGATGCAGGTTGACAGTGTATTTGTCTATTAATTCATCAAACGCGAGATGATTTTACACCATATTTTGGATAGAAGAACAACGTCGAAAATCTTTTGAAATGGACCAACAATTATCATGCAAGGAACATTTTATGATGTACAAATCTTTATTATGGCAAGCGAGGAACATTTTATAATAAAGAGGAAAGGGTCCAATAAAATAAATTGTCAACGGTGTAGAGTTAAAAAAAATATTCATTAGACACTGCTCAAAACTCGGCATGATAATAACAAATTTTGCCATATACATTTTTTTAACACTCATTATTAGTTTTATAGTTTCTTTTCTAAATTTACATCGATTCACACCAATCATGATTAACAGTTCAACGTACACCATTTCATAGTTATCAAAGAAACGAAAAGAATGATTTCTTAAGAAATCTCATACGGGGAACATTTAATCGCGAAAGAGAAAAGAGATCGCTTTCGTTTCCGTCGTGGAGTTAATTGTGGAAAATAAAAACTGCAGATCTAACGAGAAAGATCTAACGGAATGGCCAATCACAAGCTCGGAAGGCGTCAACAGGCGTTTCATTGCGTCGTATACAGACATGCAAATACTTCGATGTTAGCATAATTTTGAGCCTGTGCAAAGTTTTTTCTCAGCAAATACGGCATCAATCATGCTGATTTAAGGGGACAGAGCTAGTTGGAACGTCAAAAAAAAGGCCTTTTTTCCGATTTTTTTTTGGTCAAACGATAAAATAATTCACAACAAAAGTTCTTCCGTTTAAAAGATACATATGTAATGTATATGTTGCAATTTTTTCAACGCAATACATATCGAAATAAGCTGGTGACCGTCAATTGCCGAGGACGCTGCAAAAAAAAACACGGTTTGCGGTGATCAAGCTCACGCTGCAACGGCTCATCTGAAACAAAAAAAACGGAGGGGATTTTTAGTTAATGATATAATGCTCCGGTTGAACGAAGGGTTTTGAAAAATTTCCATTTTTCACAAAATGGCGGCCGTTAAAATTCAAAAGTGTTTTTTTGACCAAAATATCAGTTCCATTTTTTGCTATTAAAAATAAAAATAATTATCCAAAAAAAAAATCCTTCGTTCATATGGAGGACTACCATGTATAGAAGAAGTGATATAAATTTCAACCCGATCGGTAAAGCCGTTCTCGAGCTACAGTGATCACCGACTTCAAAAACATGGTTTCGAGAAAAACGCATTTAAAGTCCGCTACCTGCTTACCTATGGCTCAGATACGACGTGCTACAAAGTCTTGTATTTCGGCGAATAATGGTCCGATTTACATTTACCTGGGCGGAAAATGTTCGTAAGAGATTCTACTTTTTGAAAATGAAATAAAAAAGAAATCGATTTTTCGAAAATTCTAACTAGGTCTGTCCCGTTAATGCTCAATCGAAATATTTTATCGTAATAAATCTCCAGTTCAATTTTCAAATCATCATATGCCTCCTGAGCTTCGTAATTAAAGAAAATGATTTTCAGTTTTTACCCCCACCACGGCGAATCGTTTTATTCAGAGATAATATACTCGGGCGAGCCTCGGGCCAGCAGACGACACAGCTGTCAATGTACTTGTCCCGAGACTCTACCGAGTCTCTTGATAAAAGAACCACGAACAAGTATCAAAACTTTAATTTTTTTTGATTTTGTAAAAAAATTTGAAAAAATATTACACTGAAACATTCATTCCAACAGATCAACGGATCGGAAAGTATTCCATAAAAAATGACACCGAGAAATTACTCCAATATGATCAGAATGCACCGAAAGTTTTTCAATAAAAGTAGTCATAACGAAACGAGATTTTGAAACAAAAAAAACCGGCCAAGTGCAAGTCGGACTCGCGCACGAAGGGTTCCGTACCATTATCTATGAAAACGGCAAAAAATCACGTTTGTTGTATGGGAGCCCCCTTAAAAATTTATTTTATTCTGTTTTTTAGTATTTGTTGTTATAGCGACAACAGAAATACATCATCTCTGAAAATGTCAAGTGTCTAACTATCACGGTTCATGAGATACAACCTCATGACAGACAGACGGACGGACAGCGGAGTCTTAGTAATAGGGTCTCGTTTTACCCTTTGGGTACGGAACCCTAAAACGTATGCGCACCAAATTTCGAGAGCAAAAGTGTGATTGGAAAAAAGAATTTTGGTCGAAGTGCCACATGAGTTTTTCTTTTATAACGCTTATTGATCACGAATTATATCTCACGAGCAATAGGGAAAACAAAATTGGTAAAGTATTTATGAATTTTTTTTTCTCGAATCAAATATCATTTCGCACAAAATTATTTCGCGTCACTTGATTCCATTTCGGGTTGCAAGTGCAAATAGTATTTTCATATATTTAACCACTCTAGGGTGGTTTAAAACTATGTATAATTCAAACCTAGAGTGGTATCATACACCATTCTCTCGGTTATATAAAAAACGTAGAGAATAGTTTCCAAATAAACCTTATTATTGCATGCAAGGGACATTTTATGGTAACACAGAAGAGGCACCGTTTTTGACTCCATTGTAGAGTTTACATTCGGAAAATTGGAATATTGAGGCTAGGGTTAAAAGAAAATTATTTATTTAGGCACTGTTCTAAAGTTTATTTATTGAATTACACTTTATTTTTGTACTCTATCACTCTTCTATCTACATATTCAAATCACTTTAACCTAAAGTTTCACTTTAACCAAATAAAACTGACCGCGATCTTTATAACCTAACAACTATTCAAAGATATTAATTATTCACCGAATATGAGTTTATCATACACCATTCCCTTATGTAGTTATAAAAAAAAAAGAGAATGGTTTCTAAATAAACCTTGTTATTGCATCCGAGGAACATTTTATGGTAAAAGAGAAGGGGCACCGTTTTCAACTCCGTTCTAGAGTTTACGTTCGGAAAAATGAATTGTTGGGACTAGGGTTAATAAAAAAAAAATATTTATTTAGACACCGTTCAAAAGTTTATTTATTGAATCACACTTCATTTTTGCACTATCACTCTTCTATCTATAACAAAAGTCTCTTTAAGCAAAATTGAAACTGGCCGCGATCTTTATAACCTCACGACAAAGATATTAAATATTCACCGAATACGAGTTTATCATATACCATTCTCTTGGTTAACAGAAAAAACGAAGAGAATGGTTTCTAAATAAACCTTGTTATTGCATTCGGGGAACATTTTGATGGTAAAAGAGAAAAGGGATCATTTTCGATTCCGTTGTAGCAGAGTTTACGTTTGGAAAAAAATTGTAGGGGCTAGGTTTAATTAAAAAAATATTTATTTAGACACTGTTCAATGGTTCATTATTACACTTTATTTTCCCACCATCACTCTTCTATCTATATAAAAGTCACTCTTTACTCGTCTATCTATAAACACCACTCTAACCAAAAGTTGAAATTGACCGCGATCTTTATAACCTCATGACTGTTATAAAAAAGATATTGGTCAGCTGTCATATGGACAATCGATCGAATATCACCACACTGAACCACGAAATGATTTTTTTTATAAATTTATCCATAAAATTGCTCACACGTCCCGCACTTCGTTATGTCAAAACAACGTTGAAACTTTATGTTGGCTCCGTACAGAGGAAAGACGAGTCGTCGTGACCAATCGCAACTCGTTGCTTCCGTTGCCGGAGACCGGCTTTTATGGAAATGGGTTTTGATGGGCATCAAAACCCTTTCCATAGGCCTTTGATTGTATCGTCTGAGCGCATATACAGACACGGCAAATTCTTGAATGTAGTAGAATCGAGCATAATCCTAAGCCTATGCAAAGTTTTTTCTCAGCAATTACGCAACCAATCGTGCTGATTTTAGGCTCAATCTAAAGAGCATCGCTCAATTAGTCAAAAGTTCGCTTTTCAAGCCGCCAAATGACTCCTAGGCTCTACAATTAGCGAAAACGTCATAAAATTTTTACCCCCACCACCACGAATCGTCTTGTTTAGAGATAATATAGACTCGGCGAGCCTCGGGACAGCAGACGACAGAGCTGTCAATGTACTTGTCCCGAGACTCTACCGAGTCTCTTGATAATTTCATGTGTGATTTTACATGGAGTTAGATGGGCAAAGTGTTGACATATACGAGTAATGTTATTTTTTGATAATATAACACCAAGATAAACGTTTGCAAATGGCGAATATACGTAAATTGGACCTATGTAAAGATACAAAAAAACATAAGTTGCCTATGGAATACCAGATATATTCATATTAAATAATCAAGATTTGCACGAAAATCACGAATTCTGACTAGCGATTGAATTGTTGTGACAACGCCGCACGCATATATTCTCAGCAATGTTTATGTTGAGCAGTTCACATCGTTTGCTACGCATTGCATGGTGTGAAGCGAGCGTTGCTGCTAATCTGAAAGGTTGACGTTGCAGCGATCTGACGACATTTAACATTAATTACTGGCAGTAATAAATTATCTGGTTGTTTATATGAACATAAGCAAAAATAATAGTTGGACTCGAAGTTTCATTCTTTGACTTGTAAAAAATTGACAGACGCAGTTCTTTGATTTTATTAATCGTCAATGTTGTACTTTCTCAAGTTGGTAGTGACGCAAACGCATTCCTTTTTCAGGTAATAATTGTATAAAAATGAATAATTGTGTACTCAAGCTATATATTTTATGAAACAATATCATCTAAAGAATAAGTCTATGTTTCATATATATTTTTTCGAAGCTTCATAAAAAAAAATTTCGTAAACCGTCATTTGACTCAACTGGACCGCTCCATCTTCCTTTATTAAGGTTTATTAATGGTTTATCAGAGAGGAAAATGGATAAGAATTTTTCTTTACAGAATTTTGTGATCTATGTAGACGTTTCATCTTGGACATAACGTTTGCGACACTCTATACACCCTACCAAACCATTACGCAGGGTTTGTTAAAGATTGTGCGCAAGTATGTGCCCACAGGGGTCTTTTCCAACGAATCGAAATCCGATCACGTAGTCGAAGCTCGATAAAATTGCGTGTCAAATGTACGGATAAAGAGGGAAAGAGCGAGGGGGAGAGAGAGAGAGAGAGAGAGGGGGGGGGGGGATGAGGAGGGGCGCGATCATTGCGAGAGAACGCTCAGTGCACGGTAACGTGTCCCGTTTGTGTAAGCGGGGATACGTGATCGAGGATCTTAAAGTTATTGTGCTCGAGGCTCTCGATGCATTAACACCAGGCAAAATAAAAAAAAAAATAAATCTCAATTACCCTGTCGTTTGAACTCGAGAATATATTCGTTCCCAAAATGGCAACACCCAAAAGGCATTCCAAGCCCTGTTACTTAAAATCAAAATTAGAATAGATAACTTTATAATATAGTTGCAGGGGAACTCTGAAACTTGTGAATTGTCAGGATACTTTCGGGAATACTAATAACTAGTGCTGTTTATACACATTTGCTATATGGATTCGGTTAACCTGGAAGAATTCTTCTCTTGTTGATTCGTTGTAAAATTTTATTAGCGAATATGGTGGCACGCAAGATTAGCAGTTAAGTAGTGATGGTCTTTTTTTTATGGGGATCTTTCTTTGGTCAAAAGACCATTCGAGGCCTTTCATCTCATTTTTAATTCGAACAATCGTACTCGTGCAGGAAAAATTAGTGTCAGCAGGATGCCCGGCGAGAGTCCTGGCAAGCTATCCCGGCAAGAGTCTTACATAGGCACGTTTCCGGAACTCTTAGGTCAGCGTTCCAAAGTTTCGCCGAGACTCTTTCTGATACTTTGCGGCACTTTTTTGGAGAATTTTGCCGAGACTATTTGCGATACTTTCTCCGAGTCCCGCCAAGAGTTCTGATACTTACCGAAATTCTTTTCAAGAGTCTCGCCGAAACTGTTCTCGAAATTTCTTTCGAGGGCCGGCTAAATTTTTTCCAAGAGTGAAGATATTTTTTTTTTCTTCACATTGATATATAGATTGATGGTTATAATGAATGATACTGAATGAGACAAAACTAGTTTATATTATTTCAAGGCCTTAGGCAAGACAAAGTGCATTTGTAGCAACGTCTATGGTCTTTGGGAGCAGACCATAGCCTGTGATTTAATAATAATCAGTCAAAATGTCGACGAGACTATATATAGAAATCGAGCGGACTATCAGTGGACGCGGAAGAAGGCCACCTGTGGAGTAAAATTGGAAGCTCTGCAAAATTTTGTTTTTTCGGCCGGTAGGCGGCATCGAGCCTTTGTTCTTCGCATCTTCATATAGCCTGCCTAATTCTTATATAGTCCGGTTAGGATTTTAACTCTATATAAAAAATCGCTTCACTGATCGCGTTGTATGATTTTATTCCGATCGGCACCAACATTTTGTCTTGCTTCAAAGCATCGGATATTTTTTCTATCTCTCAATATTAAAATTGTGTATAGACTATGCGAAATATCGCAGCGATCCCCAAAAAATCGCGCCATGATAGATTTTTCTGTCCGAGATTCATGGCTAGATAGAAAGTATTAGAAAGGGTCTCGGCGAAATTCTCGAAAAGAATTTAGGAGAGTCTCGGAAAGAGACCCAGCGAGACTGTTGAAAAAGAATTTGAAAAAGTCTTGAAAAGAGTCTCGGCAAGACTCTCGAAAAGAGTTTCGAAAAGCATCGGAAATAGACTTGACGGGACTCGGAAAAAGTTTCGAAAATAGACTCGGAAAGATTCTCCAAAAAAGTGCCGCAAAGTATCGAAAAAAAGTGTCGGTGAGACTTTGGAACGCTGACCCTAAGAGTCTCGGAAACGTGCTTATGCCGGATTCTTCTGGGACTCTTGCCGGAGTAGCTTACCAGGATTCTCGCCGGGCACCGGGATTCTGCCAAGACGAATGTTTTCTGCGCGGGTATTTATTCAACCAAGCAGGACTGTAAAAAATGTGGCTTATTGTACCAACTGCAATCAATGGTTTTCTATTGTTTCACGACGGAGCTCCATTTATCATTACAAAGATAAAAAAGCGGAAGACATCAGGAAGAAAATGACAAGATTGTTTCTCGTAATATTCAAATTTATCTACGAGGTTGCTGTCTCGAAGTAAACTTGGCTGAAAGGCTACGGGTAACCGGATACGAGGAAGTACGCGAAGAAGATGAGCAATTCATCCTTTCGTGCGGTGAAACGATCAATGGGAATAGCAAATACGAGATGTCCGAGTTCAAGCACAAAATTCATGAGTCTCTCTACTGTCAATATAACGTATTTCTATATATACACAAATATAATGTACATATATAGAAGTGAACTGCAGGAGACACACTGCCGGAAGAGCGAGGGACTTGAAGTAAATAAGACGTGAAGCGTTGTTCACACCGAAAAAACTTTCTGGTTACATGCAATAAGCTCGTCCAAGGAGGCCTTCGAAGAGGAAATGCAATTTCCGAGGCTTACCTTCACTTCCCGTATTA
Source organism: Rhimphoctona megacephalus (assembly GCA_963989365.1). NCBI lineage: Eukaryota > Metazoa > Arthropoda > Insecta > Hymenoptera > Ichneumonidae > Rhimphoctona > Rhimphoctona megacephalus. The sequence continues at coordinate 19,336,202 of OZ022415.1, forward strand.
TTGAGCTTCCTTTTTCTGCTATGCTATCTGGTATGTGAGCTCGCTTCTCTTTATTTTACTCTGGATAGTGTGTTACGTGATGCATAACGTACATATAAATATAGAAGGTGTCTCGCACTTGAATTTCCATCTGGTTGCTATAGATGTGAGACGAAAATTATGAAGGTAGCCTATCTTTTTAATCTTCTGAAATGATTTCCATGGGCAAGTATCAAAAAACATGTTTTTCTTTTATTTATTTATTCCTAAGATAAGGGTTATGATTCTGCGTAAAAAAAGTATTTGTTCATGTTGCAATTAGATGAAACACTGAGGAGTTCATAATCATAGAACTTCAACCAATCAGAAGTGCGTAAAGAGACGCCGTTATCTGCCATATGGTGCGGAGCGTGTGTCTCTGATAGCGCAATTTCAATCTTTAATAACTCGCTACGGCTTCGTCGCATTGAAAAGTTGCCAAATACTTTTCTATTCTTAGTTCCACCCAGAATAATATTTCATCGGATAGTGATTTATTTCTGGGACACCCAATGTGTTTATATCGAGGTTATAGAGTAAGTTTCCCTTGAGTGCTCTTATAGAGCGCGACATCCGGTGTGTATTCTCTGCGTGATGTAGTTCGATTCTCGCGTACTCCAATCACATCTTATTTCGATCGATCTGACGATATACCTAGTTTCATACTCGATCTATTAAAGCCGGACACACGCTTCGATAGTACTAGTGCATTTGTTTGATAATTCGATATGGCATTCAGCCCATGCACCAGAAAAAATAATTTAAAAAAAGAAAAAGAATAGACAGTAAAAAAAATGGAATTTATCCGGAGAAGTTTGTGGTATTGATACAAGTGGAAGGTATAAAAACCTCTCACAGACATCTACCGGAGATGATGGAGATCAACCTCCACAGGCTCCTTGCGCATGACCGCCCGTCAAAGGAAAGATCTCGATTGAGAGATGGATATTTCGATGGGTATCAGGGAACATTTCTGTAGCCATGAATTTTTCGAAAAGGGACCACTTTCGTTCGAGGAAATGATCCAAATATCTAATACTTTGGCCTTTTGCTTTTTGCTAGTACAATATCTTTTTTTCTCCAACCAAGATTCAGAGATTATGAAGAATACAGTCATGCTCGCACCTAAAATGCAACGATTGATTTTTTGTTGATTTCGGATGCAAATTGACTGAATCAGAAACAAGAAAGTCGTCAATTGTATCAAATTTTATCAGCTTTTGAATAAGCCTGGTCTCGTTTCGATCGAATGCGAACTGACCGATTGGTACCCAGGTTGGTGAAAAAGTGCGAAACGCAATGTCGCCAGATTATCGAAAACTTGATGTTTCAAAAAAAAAAATAAGTTGGATCAGCGAAACGGTATTGCAGCTACCAATTGCAGATACCAGTTGGCAGCTGGGCTCGTGAAAAAGTGCGAAACGCAACGTTGCCGGGATGTTGAAAACTTGATGTTTCGAAAAAATAGGCCCGATCAGCAATACGGCATTGCAAAGAGTATTCTTGCCATGAAAAATCCGACACTATTATTTTTTGTGCGATCGTTCTAGACCGAGTTCTAGACCCCTTTAAAACAAAAATCATTTTTCGATGATAGCTCAGGAATTAATCAGTCGATTTTGGCCAGATTTTGGGAAACATAATTTTTTATAATCCCTTACACCCTGGTGAGCTCACCTCTTTCGGGATATGCTTCTGAGGTAGAGATCTTGGACCTCCCACAATGCACCAAAGCGTTCCGATCGAGTTTATAAAATGAACCAAACCGAATTCGGCATTGCAACTTATCTTAAGTTGTAGCTGACATTTCAACAAAAAAAAATCTACTCGATAGTCCTGAGGACCCTAGAGGATATCGACCTCTTCCTGTAGGCTTTTCGGGATTATCGGAGTGTTTTTTTTTCGTTGAAATGTCAACTGTAACTTGGAATAAATTGCAATGCCCCATTCGACATAGTTCATTTTCAAAAATCGATCGGACCGTTTTAGTGCACTGTGGGACGTCGGTCTTCAATTATTTCGGTTTTCAATTATTAGTCACGTAATTATTGTTTTTTTCGCGAAACAAAATTCAATGGCTCTGGTTTTATTTCGATCGAAATTCTAAAGGCAATAATTTATTTTTTAAATCACGTTCACTGATTTAAAAAATATTATTATGTATCTTCAGTTCATAATTTTGTTGGATAGAAGAATGCGAGGCTCTAAAATCCTCAGTTCCTTTGGCTAGTCGCGCATGATCAAGTTACAAAAGAAAAAAGATCTTCCGCATCCCACCTCTCAATCTTCGATGCCGGACCACAAGATTTTGATCTTTACGATGAAGGATTCTCATGACGGTATAGAATTTGTCCGGATGAGTTGAACTTCCACGTTTTAAGATATAAATCAATTCTGGAGCATATTGGAGTACGGTAAAGCTGGAGATCTCCCGTTGAAATCTATTTATCTTAAATTTTGGTTTTGAGACGGTTCGACGCCTTTCTGATAAAATCAGAACCATCCAAATTTTTCTCAAATCAGAAACCGAAAAAATTCCCACGTATCAGAGTTCCAAAACAATCTTGAATTACATTAAATATATTCTTAGAACATTTAAGTCAATCAATACGGCTCGCATTTTGGCATCAACGAATGCATTTCGCACTTGACCTTAAATTTGATGCAAAGGACGCGAAAGCAGAGAAATAAATAATGCTTTGGGATTTCTATCAATAATTCAACAGAATAGAAACTGCTATCTAGAGGAAAAAGTTCCAAACACAAGACTTTCAAGTGTCCTGATTCCTGAATTTGCGGACGAATATTTATTCGTATGTACCGCGAGAGATGAAAAGGAGGGAGATTGAATACAAACACAAAATATGAAAATCAGGAGAGGCAAACAGGGTTATAAAAAGGAAAAAAGGAAGAAAACGACTATTTCTGGCATTAAAGTATATAGAGATTTTCTTCTCATGCTTTTTTTCTGTGGTAGGCAGTCCCAGGAGAGATCGATCGTTCGGTGTAAGCTTGCGGAAGTCAGAGTGGAAAGATGGGCTTAATTCCAGAACAGGACGAGTGGGTCGCAGCTTCCTCGTCTCCTTTGCTTGCTCGCTAAGCGAGAGATAGGTTATACGAGATAAGAGCTTGGAGGAAAAGAGCTCGAGAGAGAGAGAGAGAGAGAGAGAGAGAGAGAGAGAGAGAGAGAGAGAGAGAGAGAGAGAGAGAGAGAGAGAGAGTCGACAACGATTGAAGATACAAGTGAGAGAGCGCGGGCGGAAGAGAGAGGAGAGCGATATACGAGTCAGTGTAAAGAACCGGGGGGAGGGGGGGGGAGGCGCGAGGACGAGAATCGAGTGAGGCAGGAGCTGCTGCTGGTTGGATTTGTGGCTGGTATTGCCGGGAGCGTAGAGGAAGGACGTAAATCGCCGGATGCGCTGGAAATAAACGAGAAGAAGGAGGTGGAGGCAGTTTGAAAAGCAATTTGCGAGAGGCACCCCTTTGAATGAGCGAAACTGCGTTTATATATAAAGACAGAGAGAACTATATATAAATTTATATAAAATGAGACAGAGAGAGAGAGATAGAGTGAGAGAGAGGATGATAAAGAGAGAGAAAAAGGTAAAGAAAGAAAGAAAGAAGCAGAGGGGCGAAGAAATAAGTGAAATAAGAAACGAGAGAAAGGATACACTGCCACCAAGAATCCTTCGTGTATAATAGAGAAGAAAATCATGCGTGTGTATGTGCGTTGCCTCTCGTTCTTGAGTTTTCTCCGTGCGTGGATTGCGTGCGAATCGGTCCAGAATTCTGAGCCTCCTTGTCCCGTTGTTAGTTCTCGGTGTCTCAATGATTCTCCCTAAGATCAAGCATTCCGGACTACACGCATCCAAGAAGAAACACCGCTTTCAATTAAAGACTATACCTTGACGCATCACTTATCTCGTATTCACTTCAATAATAAACCTTCAATTGTCCGCTTCAAAAATATTGGCTGGCGGAATAATGCATTCAGTTAAGATTAAGAATTTTGTTTTTTCAGTACTCAATTGCGAGTTCAACTTCGCAATCAAAAAAAATTCAAAAATGTGTTGTGTTACGTCTGTCTTTAGGTTGACTAAATTTTATTTACATAACAAATTTCATCACAATAAGGAATATCCAATTTTGAAGTTTTTCTCAATCTCACTAGTATCTGCGGAAAAGGATTGGAACAATCTCAGACTTTTTTAAGCTCGGCCTAACGTTCATTTCCTGTATTAAAGAGGTACATAATGTGTGTTTTTTATATCTTTTTTCTATTGTCGATTCCCGTCAGCACGAGTTAGTTGTGTCAATCGTGGAGAGATATAATACAGTAACTAACGAAGTTCGTTAAGGATAATTCATTCGGAGTGCCGAGACTTAATATTGAGTTTAATTAACGAGCGACACGGTAAATGAAGAACTGATTGATATTCTTTTGACCACATACTTTATCAAAGAAACACATACTCATTTATATCGATACATAAAAAAATAGAGGTGAAAAGCAAGACGCAAAGAGAAGTATTATGGAATTATTAACAAGTCGTAGACAGCTAAGAACTATTTTTACCATTGCATATTAACCAAGCTGCCGCTCGTGGCGATTGCCTATTATGCAGATATTAAGTGACATAAGATCCTGCTAAGTACGTTTATATGTGTGTATGTGTGCGTCGCTTATCCCGTAGACACTTTTCTCATCCGGGGTGTCAAGACTCACACTGTAAAAACAAGTGTGTTGTTGTCAACACACATTAAGTGTGTTCTGTACTTAACGCGATAAGCAAACTATAGATTCTTTGTCGCCATTTTCTACACGTTTTAAAGTGTGTTGAAAATCTACAGTTTGCTTATGGCGTTAAGTACAGAACACACAAGTGTGTTGTTTTCGACGACACACTTGTTTTTATAGTGCACGCCCAGAAGCGTATCTTCACGTAAACCCTCCCCCCCCCCCCCCGCCCCCCCACGCCCCTTACTTCTTTTTGGCGATCCTTCGGCTCTTCAATCTGCTTCTTTTCCTTGTCGCTCTATATACGCATTAACATAATCTGTGAGGTGCTCTTATCCAAATGGAGCAATCATTAAACTTGACCTTTTTTGTTTCTCACCACATTGTAATCTTAATTTTTTAATAATTGCGTACATTTGTATTTTCTTCAAAAATAGTTCCAATTTTTCGCCAAAATCATCAAATCAGTCAATGTATTGCAGTCCCATATTATTATTATTATTATTATTATTATTATTATTATTATTATTATTATTATTATTATTATTATTTAAGAATAGCTTCGTTCGTTTGTATGTTGAAAAAAATGACCTAACTGGGAAATGATGAAAATGATTCGACTCCAACATTTCTCATTTCTCAAAAAGAAAGTACCCAAAAAATCTGAAAAAAATTATTTGTTTTCACCAAACTTACAAACAATATTATTAACAATTATGAATACAACGCCTCACAGAATTAAATATACGTACGTATATTTAATTCTGTGAGGCGTAAGCTCATCATGTAAGTACATCATTGTACTTACATGTACATGTAACATGATGTACTTACATGTAATGATGTAAGTGCATCAAAATGGCGTTAACATGCAAAAAAGTTCATATGGAAGTAAATAAACTATCATTGAATTTTTTTTGTGGAACCCAAAGCCGCGAGTTTGAAATGTCTCGAGGAGACGCATTGCAAACGGCAGTTAAGAACGCTGGATGAACTTTTCTGTAACGAGGACGTTGCCGCGATCCTCCCTCTTACGAAATAATATCTTACTCACTGCGCGTAATTATATATATATACATCATACATTATGCACCGTCTCGCGGCTTTTCTCTCACAACGCGTGATATTTACGTGTATGTAAACGTCTCAGAGTTCACACACTGTAACTCTTCGTAAGAGATCGGAAGAGTAGTGTGGCAAAAGAGAATGGGTCGTAAGGAGACGCGGTGAAGAGGAGAGGAGGGAAAAAAGCTATTTTTCCATTCCGTAAATTAATCGTCGTTGCGGCATCAATGCGCCAAGATTTATTGACCCAATTATTATGGACTATAAAGCTCTCGACAGTCTCTTATACCGTGGCTATTGGACAACCGACAATTTCCTCTTTCTTAAAAATCGATGGAACTTGATTTACTCTCGAGAGCTATTCCATTTATGTTATGTATATTTATAAATATGGGGGTGAGAGGGGTAAAATAGAACGAGAAGGCGAACACAACAACACTTTTGACTAATAAAGAAAAAGTATTTCCTTAATCCCTTAATTTTTTTTTTTGAAATTATGCCTGTATTATGATTAATACAATTAAGGGTACCATAAACTCGCAATTTCTTTTTATGATTTCGTAACGAGCTCTTATTTTACCTCCCTAGACTACGATTTTTCAGGTTTCACTATGCCACAATATCCCATTTTACCTCAATCTCCTCTATACATATGTCTTAGACACCACCTTAAATGTATACATATGTATATGAGGAAGTCGATAAGCCTCAGGCATTTTCTCAAGTACCACACGTAAAAGCTCATGCAAATATAATAATAATACCCGTTATCTTGAAGTGAATTTACCTAATTCACTGTAAAAGTTAAATGATCACATGTCAGTATCCGATGTACAGCCACAGCGCCACAGACTCACGACACCGACATATACATTTATTTTATACATAGACCATTGGTTAACCGTACACAAGCTTCACTCATGGTTTACACAGTCAATCATCATCGACCTAAAAAAACTAATAAATAAAAAATAAATAAAAATAACCAGATCTCTTTGCGAAACCTACAATTTTCATCATTGCAAAATGTTATTTGAATAATATCCGTGCGAAACCGAATGCCAAAGCCCCCAAGCCACGATATTTCGTGCGTCGTTCGATGACGTGTCAGTGTATTTTCGAGTGAATTTTTTATTAGTTTCTTTGCTCAATCTAGACTTACATATCCTAGGTATTTATGTAAAAAATGGTTAATTCCAATCAAGTATGTAGAAATCAGTGAGTAGATTCTCAATCCTTTAAATCGTAAGTTTTTCGAGATTTGAGGGCTTTAATTTTGGGAAACAGTCCGCGATTCACAATTTAGGAGTTATTGAATACTTTAAAACTGAGAACTCTCGTGATATTTTTCAACACAGTAAAAAAGAATTTTGTGATGTTTAAGGAACCATCTCAATGTGACGAGCATGAAAATTTCTGATTTCCATGTTATTATTTTTTCCAATGAATAAGATTCGGTACTCCTCTGAAAATATTTCAAAGCGAAAAACTCAAAAAGTTCATTAATCAGTATGAAAAACTGTAGAAGTGTATGGAGGATTTTTTTTTCGATGGAATTTAACAAAATGGCGGCTATTTCAAGATTAAGTGTCAAATTAGGCTTCTTTTTCGATAGATTTTCGTTCAAAAAATATCAAGTTTTTAATTTTAAAAAACTTCCACGACGCTCTAAAGAATGGCGTGAAGAATGATGTGGCAAAATTTGAGACGGCTACCTTGAAAACTCTTCGTTTAAAATCTTCCACCGTTTTGAAAAATGAGGTTTTCAGAAAAACGCGTTTAAAGTTTCGAATACGAGATTTTCATATGAACTCTCTACTTACGATCAATCGGCGATCCATCATTCCCATCATCATACATCATTCATTCCCTCACGATTTAATGATTTGATTATATTCATCCCTTTTCCCTTCTAATCCCTTTTTTATGTCTATTAATTGTAATCCCTTTTTCTGAGAAAGGGTGTAGCGACCGGAACAATTCGAATTTCTCGACCAAAATGTCACAGCATGTTCATAGAAGTCCGTATTTTTGGATAATGTAAAAAAAAAAAGAAAACAATAGGATTGTCAAAAAATTTTACACTGAGATGGTCCATTAAGAAAAGACAAAAAATTAGTTCTTCATACAGTTCATAAGTATAGAAAATCTAAATAACGATATATAAAAAACGCTGTGTATACTGTGCTCTGACAGACTCAAGTGCTATCAAGAGTGGGTAAAAATTAGAAAAGAAAATCCGAGGTGACCGAACTTTAACTTCTATTTTTTTGTATCACGAATTTTACATAAAAGTTGTATAAATAAAAGAGAATAAGTTAGGATAAGAATGGAGTACGTGCAAGGCTCTGGTATATACATTAGTAACGAGAGAAAGCGAGAAGACGTAGAGAAGAATTGTGAGAAAAAAAGTTATATGAAAGGAAAGAATGAGAGAGTAAGGGGTCGAATCGGGATGAGATCGATGCGCGAAGACGAGACACCGCGGCCTTTCCGTATAGAAAGATTACGTAAACTCTCGCGAGCTCTTTGTACTCGGGTCCATATACACGAAAGACAAGAGAGTGGGAGAGTACAACTTGCAGCAACTTTTCTCGTGGCGAGAGAGTACGCGATGCTCATCCGCCCTCGCCGCGTGGCTCGTTTATCGGGCTTGACATTTTATCCGTAAATACTAATAGGACACTTACGTCACGTCTTGAGCATTTTAGTTATTTTTCTGATACAGGGTGTCCTACGAATTTAGGTTAATTTATGTATACTTATACATTGGGTAGATAGTTCGTACAATTCTGAAGAGAAAAGTTCTTAGTGATTTTCCTCTTTGGTGCAACGTTGGTGAGTATTAACGTATTAATTAGTTCGTGATGGTCAATCCAGTCGGTCGTCAAAAGGAGGCGTTGTTCAGCGGGTGGCAGACTCATACAATTTTAGCGCAGTGAATAGGTTTGAGCGGGACCACTCTATGCTTGCTACTCTTACTTTTTCATCTCAGAGCTTCGGATTGGCTGAACTGTAATTATTATACGTAGATGTAAAATCTTATCGTGCAGAGTTTATTATATTATGATTAAAAAAAATTATATCTTGCAGCATCAGAAATAAAAATGGATAACGACATTTTTCTTTAGAATCCAACACGATCTTTATAGTTTGTAAATACCATTGAACACTTTTGGGACACTGTATATTTATTGAAAAGTTTATATATATGTATGTATGTGTGTGTGCGCGCGCGCGTCCGCGTGTGCGTGCGTGTGTGTGTAAACTTTTCTATCTAGCATTATATACTGTCTCTTTCACGCTTGGGACTTCTTGTGATTTATTGTAGTCTCATGAACCTCTTCTCGATCTTTTCTCCCGTTAGATATAAGGTATCTTGTGTGTGGACCGTGGCAGACTCTGATATGCTTTGGCCTATAACACGAGAAATAAGGTGAGGGAAGCTCTAAACAGCGCGCGAGATCACGGTCTTCCTGTATTACGTTCTGCACTCTCTTCGCGATCGACGATAGTCACGATTATGATATGGAAGTATATATATTCGAACGATATACAAGCGCGAAACTTTTAGTTGAGAGTTTCGGTGATGAATTCTTGATTAAACAATTACGTAAATCGAGGCAGAATTAAGGGAATGTTTTATCCATGTTATTTCCACAGTCAATTATTAGCATTAATGAGTATGATAATGTGTGTAATCAAATTGAATAATATTTTAATTGTTAATAAAAGATTACTGAAGTAAACTGCAGGATCGTAATATTATAAAATATATAATTTACAAATATACAAAACGAATCTAATAATAAAGCATAGAAGGAAAATACGTAGCCGTATATCGTAAGTAACGCACTTAATTTTTTTCCTCATGTTTCTCTATATTAATAGCTTTAAATGCAACATGTGTACACTCTTTTTAAAAAATGGGCGGACAGATGTCTCCGATTTACGTCATCAGAAACGAAGTGTGAACTTGAATTTCAAAAATCGACGTATAGAATCGTTCGAGATGGGACGTTCTCCAATTTCTTGATGGGAATCTCTGACACACATGACGTCGTCAATAAATAAATTACATTCAATCTATGCGGCCTTGTCGAATCAAAGGGATATATGAGAATGAGCGAGAAGAAAAAAAGAGAACAAGATTCGTCGAATATATAATAAAAAGACGACCTATCGGCATTCCTTTAAGTAGCCCTGTATTTTTACACCTCATACAGGATGGCAAAAATGTTAATCCCAATTTATGGGAGCTAAATAGATTGCCAAATTCGGGAGAGAATAGTCTTTAGGCACTTTTTTCTAAGATGCGCCGTTGGAGAGATATTAATTAATTAGAAACAGCCAATCTCGTGCTTCAATGAAAAGAAGGAGGTCTGATGAACAAAGATGCTCGCTCTACTAGGTTTGAACCATGAGAACGTGCTATAATACACCGCGAGTCCCTACAACGGTGTATCGAATTAGCTACCACTAATCAATGGTAGATCCGGCAAAAGATGTATATCGACTTTTCTCTTCAGGATTTCCCCATCTACCTGTCGTTTAAAATTGCGACATTAATTTCGGACCATTTTGTATATAAATCGTATATTGAAAGACGTTAAAATAGGACAATATCCGACATCGGTTTGAGACGGGTTTGGATGCGTAAGAAATATGCGTGTCGAGTACGGCATCGTCTTGGCAGGTTTGTGAATTCCTGTGGGAAAATTTTTTCCTTGCGCAACTTCGTGGTATCTGTGATCCCGATGCAACAATGAGAAACGGTGCATATACATATACGTATGCGAGAAATATATGTATATATATGATATAATATATTATATGCAGGTATTAGGTGTTCAAGTATATGTGTACATAGGGATTCAATACACGCATAAGTGTGTATTAATATGTGCTGGGGGAAAAGCGGCGAATAGGAAGGAATATACCGATCTGGTTGTCCGTGTACACGTAGGAGACCTTAACCAAGGGCACGTTTCATCCCCGTGCCCCCTGGGCTCTCGCCATTATTCCATAGTATTCCCTTTTTTATTATTATTTCTCTCTTTGCCATATATCCTTCGTTCATTCTTCTCTCGTCCTATATATACTTCTTTTATCCGAAAAGCGTCACGATGCTCCATGCCGACACACGACCAGGTATATTAACACACACAAACACACGTCGACGAACGAGGTCCTCTTTCTGCAACCAGGACGAATTGGTTGATCGCAAAATTATAATGGTAACGTGGAAGGAACGAAAAATGAAAAACGAGGAGAAGAGCTCTGCGATGGCTTGTGATCCTTTTTCGAAGATTCGATCACACGTAACTTTCGTCATCGAGACAGATACCTCTCGGCACTTCCAAGTGGAGAAACTGTTCACATCAAATCTCTTTTTTGTCCTCTCTCTCTCTCTCTCTCTCTCTCTCTCTCTCTCTCTCTCTCTCTCTCTCTCGCTCTTTCTCTGTACGTTTGTCTGAAATGCTCGACAAAGTCGCACAGGTTCTTTGGCTTTTGCGGTTTTCAAACGATGGTCATAGCTGAAAGCTATTTGAGTCATTATTTTGAAAGTTTATACGTGAGTCAACCCCAGTCCAATCATATTCTAGAATCTATTTAATCTTTTTCTAGAATCTATTTAATCTTTTTCTATAATAAATTTCATCGAACCAATTGTAGCAGATCGGCTAATAAAAAAAACCGTTTTACTCAAAATTTACTTAGATTAACGATAATCTAGTGTGTAAACGATTCGTCATAACGAATTCGAAAGTTTCTAGATTTTTCTCGTATATTTTTTGTTTTTTATTTCCATTTTTTCTCGTGAATATGGAACGAAAGCGATTCTCTTGAAGGGAAGGGGGAGGGAGATATGAGGAAAGAAAAAAAGGAAACGAAAAACGGTACAAGAGTTTTGTATATGAGGTTAGTCACGCTCCGTTCCTGAGCGTATTTCCAGACGGTCTCGATCGTTCTTCATCTTTTTATTTTACTTTTTTTTGCTCCTCACCCGCTCAGTGTCTAGGCCCTTCTAACTGCTTAAAGCACACACGTGCAAAGTATTGCCCGAAGGATCTTCGAGTTATGCGTTTCTTCGTTTTCTTTCGAAGTTTCCTTTCTCTTTCTCTCTGTTTCTATAACGTCTTGACATACGTCGCGTTTTTTGAGAGAGATGAGCAGACTTCTTTGGTCCACATCGTGAGTTTATCGATATGCTCGTGTGTGCATGAGACGGAGAGAGAGAGAACTCGAGGGTTCGAAGGTGAAAAGAAACCTGTAACGGTCGTAGGAGGAGTCGTGGGAAAGTGGTTGCTGTGCGTAGATTTGGTTGGTTTTTCAGGGATAGTCGAAAGGACACGGGTCTGGGCCTTATTGTCCTGACACACGACCATCACCAAACTCTGACATCCAGGGATAGCCTGAGGGTATTTTCTCTCGAAGTATATATGATATATATATGTATGCATATGAGTATATGTGCGTATACATAGTTTGCTTGGTGATATGTTGCCGTTTCTTGACAACCCCTCTTTCATCTTTAGACAAGGATACACCATGAGTTGCCAGACTCTTCAAACGTACATATATTTTCACACACACTTATATATACGTATTATATATGGGGTATTTCATGTCAAACCCACCAGTCCATGATCCCGACCATTTTAGATTTTGTCGATTTTTTTTTATCTTCTAAAGGAGTTTATAGGAATTTCTTTAGATTTTTATCTCAACCCGTTTAAAAATAATGAATTTTTCAAAATTTCGCACGAAATTTGTTTAAGGAAGTTCACGCGAATCTAATGTTAATCGAAAATCCGAACTTTGAGGGTTGAAATTTGGAAATATTATAGAAAAATATACCGTACATCTATCACCGGAATTATTTTTGGATCCACCGTCTAGTTGTCGAGAAAACAATTTATGAAAATCACATAGGCATAGGCCTTATACATATAAGAGCTCTAACCTCTTATGAGAGTTTAAGAGCTCTAACCTCTTATGAGAGGTTAGGGCTCTTATAAGAGGCCTATGTATAAGGCCTATATCTATGTTATCTTCATAAATTGTTTTCTCGAGAACTAGACGGTGGATCCAAAAATAATTTCGGTGATAGATGTACGGTATATTTTTCTATAATATTTCCAAATTTCAACCCGCAAAGTTGGAATTTCCGATTAACATTAGATTTGCGTGAACTTCCTTAAATGCTCACAGCTTTTTCAACAACAGAGATATCAAGATAAAATAATAGATCATTTTTTTGTCTTAAATTGTTGTTTCATAAAAAAAATACAAAAAACATATCGAAATTCAATTTCAATTGTGATATCCATACCTTGTATTTTTTTCTTATTTTTTACCACGTGTAAACCGGTTTGGCATGGAATGCTCCATATGGGTGTGTGTATGTGTGTGTGTTTATATCTATAAACACTCCTACCCTTAGCATAACGGAAGGGAAACTATTTCCTTGATGCAAAGAGCGAGACCCGAGTTTTTTTTCATTGTCCACAAGACACCAATGATGTCTATACAATCCTGGAAGATATATACATGAAGAATCGAGAAAAGAGAATCTTGATCCTCCGATTAAGTCTACGGATTTATAATCGAGTGACAGCGGAGAAATATCCATTTATCATCCTCGATCAGCCATTCAACATCCAAGATGAAACTTTTATTCGATACTACAAACGTACTATACATTTGATAATGTTACTGAGATTTTCTCACAAATCTTGACGCATCAGTAAAATTGCGTGCATTAAATTTACATAAAATTTCGATCAAACGTTCAAAAACTTTTCAAGTATGCCTATAATTTTTTTATATATCGCACTTTTGTTCACGATCCAATGTGTGATACGTTCTTTAAGTTAAAGTACGAAAATACAATACTTGTGAAATGTTAATTGAAATGAAAATAGTGGGGTGAGAATGCGCATAATGATCAGGAAAACGTTCTTGATTTGAATTTCTGATAATGATGGCGGGGTCAGTTTCAGAGACAGTAGAGCAAATCCCATGAAGAAACAAAGGGAATAGGAAGTTATAGTAGTCTAATACATGAATTATATACACAGCTCTGATGGCCATCGCGTAATGTAGGCCACGCGACTCTAAGAGAGAGGGTCGTCGAGCACCAGTCCTGCCGCAAACATCACCGAGGGTGCTCTCATCATCCCTCTTTGATCCTTCAAGCGATCGTTTTACCCTGGCATTAAAGAAGGGCGATAGAGAAGAACGTGGAAGGGGAAAAAGGAGGTTTTTGAGGAAAGCGATGTTGGGTTCATGCTTAAAGACACGCTAAACCAAAACAGCTAAACAGTACCAAGGCAGGAAAAATCCTCCGGGTTTCTCTCTCCCCCTCATTCATTCCTTTTCACTCTCGAAAAACCTTGTATTCTAATTTACATAGAGCACATAGAACTTATATTTACAATGGCCTAGCTCAGTAACGTATACATTAGGTAAACTTTATTCTTCCCTTGTTGCTGGGTCGATCCATTCTCTTTAGCCGTACAACCTCTTTCAACCCTTGCTTCCTCGAGTGTTCTAAAGTCCAAAGATCAAATATTAAAAATAAAGATGATTGCCACGATTTGGTAACTCGGTCGAACTTAAGAGTCAATATTGATTTATTCACCAGGAAGTGGCGCTCTAGCTTGATATAATTAAATTTGAAAAATTATCTCTACGATCGTAGGAACGAAGGTCCGGAAATTCCTGTGATCCGGTGTATTATTGTGATTTTTATTATCGATTGTAACCTAAATTTTACTTTATGCATTACTGTTATTTAGAAGCGAGAGATGTGTGAAAAAATTAAATTTTTAGAACCGGTAGACAAAGAAGACTAAAAACGTGGCAAGACCGTAATTCGAACGTGAAGGCGTGCGAGAATCGCTTCGAAGGAGATATCAATCCTAATCCCATTTTCCATGGTTCTCGACGACGATCCATTAGATTCTTTTTTGTTTTTCTCAATCATCCAGAAACGATAATGATTGGGTGATCGCACCGGAGAGGTCGAATTCACTCATGATTTCTTTTTTTCGGGTCGTTAACACACTCTCGTTTCACCTTTGCGGTGGTAGAGAAAATTTCAAATTCTCGAAATGTATTTATTCGAATCACAAAAAACACACACTCACACTCATACGTTAAAAATCGGGTTTGTTTAGTTAAGGGGAGAAATATCTTTAGACACGTTAAAATAAGGCAATTCTCATGATTTTTTAAAAAGAAAACGGCTCATTTGATATTTTTGAAATTTTGAGTATGAGAGATTATGAGTTTTAACTACTATGGCTTTTTTTTACAATCTTTTACATAATGGCGGAGTGATGATTCTGTGTTCCTGAAACATCATAACGCGAGTTCAATATTGGTGTAATTTCTAGTCTTTATGTATTGATCTGACAGTAACCAACGAATTTTTGTATTATTATTATTAACATTCATAAATTGTGAATGAACCTCAAAAAGTGAAGAAAAATGATTATTTTCATAAATGACGCTTTCAAATAAAGAGCTTCAATTTGACAAACATTTTTTCCGTTATTTTGTAATAAAAAATACTTTTTTACCTTCATTTCTGCAAACACTTACGTTCATTCAGGATGGCACATTATTATTCAGATGTTGGCAAAATTTGAACATGATCGATCGAATATTTTTGGAGATAACGGTTAGGTCAATTTTGCAAATACAGTTCTGAACAAATTAAAATATAGTGTGCACCCAGGGCACATAAATCACGTTTACGGGCCTGATGACACCAGAAGCATCTCGAGGTTCGCTTTAAAACTTTGTAGGCATATTTTTGACATCTATTACTATCATTTTATGGAAAAAGAAATTTTTTACATTTTTGTATATTCTAAAGTTATTCTCTTAAGCAACGTGGATTTTTCGTGGTACGGAAAATTTTAAAGTCAAACTAAAAAAAGCAATTGAATTCATGTCGTAGTCATGAAATATCATTAAAAATCGCGCTAAACAAAAAATATTGATTTCTTATTATTTTTTTCCTTACGTGTAACTAATTTATATTAACAATGGAACTCAGTAGTAATTTTGTATATTTTTAAAAATTTTTCCTGCGTATACCCTTGCGGGTTTTTACGATCCCATCACATCACATTAACCCCACTTTTCTCCCACTTCATTAATTTCCTTGTTTCTGTGAAACCCCCGTAGAGTGTTGCCAACAGCCACTCTTTCCTAATACATTACTGTATCGCATTTGCATGAGGGCTAAGGGAAATTATGGAAAATCCAGCCGATGCAGGCAGCTATATTTTTACTGAGTTCCAGTTGATTAGCACCATCAGGAAATCAGAAACACTATCTCCCGCTCAACGATTGATGCGCGAACCGGTGCATGGCAAAGCGGTCACCCAACCAAGTATTGAGTTCGCCTGTGGATGCTTAACTTGGGAGATCGCCGCAGCCATACAGCGATCGCGAACACATTGTTGTCGGTAACTGAGTGTCGGTAACTATTCAATTAATTAAAATAATTATCGATCAAAGATCTTATTAATTCAATCAATAATGAATTTCTAAGTGATTAATAATTATACCATTTCAAATTGATTAGATTGATCAGTTAGTTTTATGGCAATAATTACTTTCAGACACAAAATTTTTTGTTACGATAATAGAGACACCCTATATATACACAATGTACAATAGCGGTACAATGATAGGAGCACAGTGGGCGCAAGCCGAGAATTCTTATGGTGAAAAAAATGGGTCCATTCACAAGGATCGAACGGGACAATAATGTCCGTTGTACGGTTTTCTCACCGCTATAACCATGATGGGCTCGTAGTGCCCGCCTTGGCGTAAACAGCGCACGTGGATCTTGCACATCGCTACTACGAAAGCTCTGTTTTGTTATTCCCTTAACCGACAAAAACTTCGCTGTGCCACCCAGAAGTTATGGGTGGCACAGTGAAGTATAAAATCCATAAGTTCTTATGGATTCTTCAAGAATCGAAAGGAGAGAATTTGCCAAGAATAAGAACTCGATTTATTGAATTATTTGTTGAGGATGTCTCGTCATTTCTCGGTTAATGGACTACGATTTCTCGATCGAGCTGACACTCATCAATTATCTCATATTTATCACTCTTTGAAGAAAAAAAATCGTAATTGACAAAAATATTTCTAATAATTCGTTTTGTTAATCACAAAGAATCATAAAGAAAATAAATGACTTAAAAAAACTACCTTAAATATTTTTGTTAAAGCTTATTCTTTCTGTATCCACCGGCAATTGTGAAATAAGGGTTGCAATTTATGACTCACGGAAGATATTTGAGAGAGCGGGACAACGCTATGGCAATAATCACGACATGGTGATTTTGAAGAGAAGGATCGTCTGCGAATGTAGTTTATTCAACGCAACTACATAACCTGCTTAAAGTTCGCTGCTGTTGTAGGTAGAGAGTAATTTGAAGAGTTTCATTCGGGGGCACAGAGAGATAATTTATTCAAGGATATTGCGGTGAGTGCAAAGTGTAGTAGTGAAGAAGATACACATACGCATATGTATAACAGCAGAGAAGATACTTGTTCGAAGTTTGTGGAGGAAAAAGGGGGGTAAAGAGACGTGAAGAGGAGGATGATCGTTATCGATAAATCGCCTCGACGACCGGACGGACCTCGATCCGCCTTCCTCTTCCTTTCTCGTTTGCTCAATGTTCTTCTCGCACAGCTTCAGCATCCACCTATATATAAATATTTTACATACCCACAGCTATATATATATATATATAATATATTTGCACGCACACGATGGAAGCAACATGAAATGAAGAGTCTATGGCCGCGAGATTAAGGTGAACGATTGGTTGGTTGAAAAATGAAGAAACCCGTTCCTCTTCCTGTGTATTAAGAAGACGAGGAAATAAAACGAATGAGAAGAAGGTGAGCCGGCCATTACGCAGTCCGGTCCAGCTCACGTATAAGCGATACCTCCGATCTCGCCAACAGCTTTGCAAAGATCTCTCCCCGAGCCTCTCTCTCTCTCTCTCTCTCTCTCTCTCTCTCTCTCTCTCTCTCTCCTTCCCTCTCTTTTTCTCTCTTGTTCGATCAGCTTCGCTTGTCACATTTCTTTTAGTAATCATTTTTTGATCTCAATGTTCGAAAGGCAAATGCGAGACAAATAGATCTTCCTTGTGGGCCCTTTATTGTTTTAAGGGGTTATACTTAGCCAGGTTGAGTGAGTTTGTTTTTAGACTTTTACGTTTTGTCGCCTATTTATAAAGTATCTTCTGTAAATTAAAAAAAATCTAAGAAAACTTCACGAAATTATAGCCATTAAAAGTTTATACCCAAACCAAGTACTTATTAGAGCAATTACAGAAACTTTGAACTCATTTTTATTTTCGTGCTCTTTCAAAATGGCATTTTTAAACTCAGTGACCATAATGTCATAAAAAATGTTGATTGATTTACTTGTAGGGTTATTTTTAACTATACGGTTATTTTTTATTTTAACCGCAAACATGTTAATATATATTTCACCTCGCAAAATTTATGTGATACTTTTGAAAACGCACTTTTTCAAATACATAATTATGTGATTAATCATATGTAGTACGAATTAAAAAAAAAATCTAAAAGTTCGTTTTTTGGTTTCTGAACCACCATTTTGCAACTGAGTAAATATGCAACAAAGCGTTTGCAAGAAATGGTTTATTCAATACCCATGCACAGGTATCCGTGTGCCTGGATCTTTTTTATAGTGTGGGCGGAATAAAACTGGCGTGGGCATGCAAACATGTTTGTTACATGTGCGAGACACTCGAGAGGAATCGCGCGAAATACCGGAAGTCAAATTTTTCGGGTTGGTTCTCTCGGCTGTCCGAGACACCTTGCACTCTCTATCGTTTCTCCCACTCTCTCTCTCTCTCTCTCTCTCTCTCTTCCTCGAAAACACCTGAATCCGTGGGCTGTATAAATACTACATGGATGGTTCTTGGTCCGCGTCAAATTTCGTTCCATTCCTGTTCGTCGTTCTCATAAACAGATCAGTCGGGTGTCGTCGCTTTAGGAAATGTTCGGAATTAATTCACAATTAAAAATAAAGAATTACCGTTTGTTTGACGGATAATTAATTGGTCCGTTATTATGCTCTTAACCTTCTACTTTTATGGCTCCCCACATTCTAACATATTTTTCAACAATGAATTTCATATCGTAGTTTCAACTTTACCATACGAATAATGGCCATCCTTGAAATGCACACGTTCTGAGGATGAATATCAATTGAAAATAGAATTCGATACCAGAATCGTTGTGAAAGATATCTCGGGTAAAATGAACACTTCTGGTCGGTGTTAATTTTCTTCGATTTTTACACGTTAGGCAATGAGCGTGCTGGGCTCTATGTGATATTTTAAGGCCATTTGATCTTGAATATAAAAATTTAACACTCTTAGGGTGGTCTAAATTTTCCAAAGAATAACAATTATTTAACTAATAACAGGATGTGCTTGTAAAATATGTGAAAAATAATTTATATTCAAAATTTCTTTGGCTCCATGAATTGGAACCAACTCCTTTTTCGGCATTTACAGAAGCAAAAAAACTAGCAAACTCTGGTCTCTCTCTCTCTCTCTCTTACTCTTGTCGGTCACGAAATTGGGTAGTAATGTCTCTTCTACAGCAGAACATATGTTCGACTTTTAATCACTTTAGAGTAACGTCTACGTCGTAATAAAAAAAAATTTTTAAACATCTTGTGGTTTTTCTGTGACCGTAAACGTATGGAAGTGTGCACGTACGTACGTTTATGTATGTGAATACATATTAACGATGAAGTGTCTAGTATTAGTTATAGCTTATGCTAGTTTCGTAAGCAATGTGTGCAACATTGGTAACGTGGGGTAATACCACGATCGTTACGTCGATGAAAACCCGCTCCGATTATGTAAGTGAGGATTTATTATAGAAGCCTTTCCTGATCACTCAGCCAATAGCCATTTTTTATAATCGTTAATTTATTCCAACCGGAAATCATTAATTTCCACATGTAAAAATTTATCGTAGAACAATATTGACTTTTGAAAGATGTACTAAAATAGGGAGAAGCTTTGCACTGATACGAAATATTTTTCGAAAGATTATTCTTTTAAATAATTTGGAGAAATGTAACGGAAAAATTAAAAATTTTAATTTCTTTTTTTTGTATTGATTTTTTTTCATCGACTGTTTTACAAATTATCAATCATTATGATGTACAACTGAGTGATACGAGGATCTTATTTGCAAGTTGAAAATGTTAATTTTTTGATCTCGGTTATTCTTTATTCCGGAATATTCCATAATTTTTAGACATAAACCGTAATTGTATTTCAGCACGAAGATATTTAGATAATCGTATAAATTAATTTGTAAAGCATGAATTATGGAAGTCATTAGTTGTGTCATTTTTAGTCTTTTTCATCTCGCGTAATTGAAGATAAATATTAGATGTTAGAATGTGGGTTTGTCTGAATAAATTTGGCAAATAGTTGTGTCTTGATAAATCCTAGACGTGGCAATCTGTACTTTGTAAAGCAGCTATTTTGAAAGTATCTTGAATCTTTTATGATGACAGTCTCGAGAATTCGGCTCTTTTTCGCTTTCATTAATTATGTACGAAAATATATATTTTTTTATTACTCATCCGTATACACAAGCGCTAGCTCGGAATTCGTTATCGTGGAGCGTCGGAGAGTCAATTATTTACGCAAAAATTGCGATTAGCAGTGACACGACGTCTGACCTCTTCATCGTATACAGTTTATGCGAACGAGACACAACGATCTGACGAAATTTCCGGTAGAACAAGTTTTAATCGATTCACCGTCAATTACGCGGTAGAATTTTAATATCTGATGCTGAAGAGTTGCAATTGCTAGCGCGGAGAGAAATACTTACGACACTCTGGGTGACCGAAACGAATAGTTCAGAGAAAGATAGAGAAATTCAAGTTACGACGACGCACAGTTCGCGGTGATAATATTACCCAATGCGTAACCGCGAAAGATTTGACGGATCGATTGAAAAAAATAGTTGGATTTTTCGAAATCTATTCTTCCGTGTCGAATAAAAGAATTTCATGCTATTGCATAATATTTTTCGCGTAATTCACTTTACGAAAGTTTGTATAGTGTTAAGACAGGGTGTTTCAGAAATCATCAAGATTTTCGGGATATTTAGATTGTCAAGTTTTGACGAGACAAGTCTTTGTACAATTTTCTCTCCGATACACCGTTGACGAAATGTAAATTATAGTGTTTCATTACTAGTGCTGAATGGCAATGATCTATCAATCGATATGCTAACAACCGTGCGATCGGAGAGAAAAGAGGTAAAGAATTTTTCTCTTCAGGATTGCACGATTTGTTCACTCTGTAAGTCGAGTATATGAGGTATTTCACACAACTTTTACATTCCGAAACTCTGAGCCCTTTGGATTCGTTCGAATTTTTTATAGGGGAGGATCGGGCAAAGTGGAATACCCGGGCAAAGCGGAACACCCCGCCGAAAAAGGTGAAATTTCTTTTTTCAGTGAAAAACTGAAAAATTCCATCATTTGACTTAGGACATGCGTTGAAAAAGTAGTATTCATTGAAACGATTGATATTTATAACATGAAAATTAAAATATATTTATTAATAAAGAAATGAATAGTCAACGAATAATCGTATGAACAAAAATTTCTATTGCTGCAAAACGGAGATGTGAATATCTGACTAGCATAAGAACACTTCTAATAGTGCTGTAAGTACGTTTGAAAATTATTAATTGTTTATTAGCTGATGCAAAATATATTTTTTTTTTATTTTCTTGCTCCTACTCGTGTTTTCTTCGGATATTAATGAAAAAAAAATTTCTTTAAAATTGAGCTCAATATTGCTCAATATCGAGAGGGACTCTCTTGACATTTATTGACGTTTTAATTTTTTTGAATGTTTTTTTAACCTCCTTTTAACCTTCTTGCTTCCTCTCGTGCATGGTTTTTTTTAGATATTGATGAAAAACAAGTTCTGGTAAAAAGTAAGCTCAATAACTCTATTTTCAGAGGGGTCTCACCCAACTTTTATTTTTATTTTTTCAATCTTACGATTTTAAAAATTTTTATTTTCGGGCACCTACTAGGTCCTCCTTTAAAGATTGATCGGGTAAAAATTTTGGCCAAAAATGACCTTATTTCGTCAATTTTCACAGATGTCTGTATTGACTATGATATCATTATTTGATGCTATTTTTGAGAGCGTTTTATGGATCCTCCCACAAAATCTGTTGAAAAATACAAGATTTTAAAGAATTTTTTTCATAAAGAAATACATGACACATTGCGTTATCTTTACAACACCAAAAAAACACGTCACTCGAAGGACGAGGACTCGACGGATCTGAAGTAAAAATGCCATGAAAAAAATTGAACCATTTCAGAATCGTTATCGTAAAAAAAGCAAAAATAAAAAAAATCCACGATTTTTAACAATGGTTTAAAAATAGAGTTGCAAAAACCCGGATTTTTTACGTTCGTTTGTTAATAAAAAAATTGATGCACAAAAATCAATTACTTGGGACAGCGCTATAGTGAGACTAATGACGAAGAATATTGAAGAAAAAAAATCGATTATTTCTAAAAATTTGATGGGAGGGTACCCTCAAATAAAATTATTACAAGTAAATGAATAAATAAATAAAAACAAAAAGGCATCTCCAAAATCTTAAGAAATAAGCTCATTTGTTAACGGGACTTTTATTTCAGCAATACTGGAAGAAAACAGGTTAAGTCGCACGAAAATTATTTATAATTATTTTTCAACAGAATTTGTCTTTCATTAATATCTAAAGAAAACATGAGAGGAAGCAAGGAAGTTAAACAAATGGTTTTTTTAAATAGAAAACATTTTTAAATAATTAAAACATCAATAAAAGTCGAAAGAGTCGCCTCTAAATATTGAGCAATTGAGTTCATTTTTTAGCAGAGATTTTTTTCATCAATATCCAACGTGAGTAGGAGCATGAAAAAAAAAACATTTCGCATCAATCTAATGAACAATTAATAATTTTCAAAAACATGCTTCCAGCACTGTTCATATGCTAGTCAGATATTCACATCTCCGTTTTGTAGCAAAATAAATTTTTGTTCATACAAATTTTCGTTGAATATTCATTTTTTAAATTATTTAATATATTTTGATTTTCATGTTAGAAATATCAGTCGTTCCATTGAATACTAATTTTTTAACGCATACCCTGAGTTAAATGATCGAATTTTTAAATTTTCCACTGAAAAAAGAAATTTCACTTTTTTTCCGGGGGAGTGTTCCGCTTTACCCAGCCCTCCCCTATATTTTCCTATACAAGAAATAAGCGGACACGTGTTTTGGATTTTTTCGATTTCGCCATTTTTCAATTTTTTACAGCTAGTTAATTTTTTTACTTTGGGCGCTACTCCTCTAGATTCAAACCGCGATAACTTGGGAACTATGAGTCCTATAACAAAAATAACCATCTGCAATTTTTAGCAGTTTTTTTTGTGTACTTTGAGAAAAAAAAGAGTTTCTATAAAATAAACTTCTAGTTTTTTTTTTCACTTTTTTGTTAAAATAATCAGGTATCTCAAACATCCCCCCTTCGATTGTTCGTTTCCATTCTTTTTTTTCAAAAACTAGGTGAATTCACAAAAATTTTGAGACCAGGGTCAGAGTGGTCAGGCTTTTTTTGTAGAAGTTACAGATTTTTTAAGTTTTTAAATTTGGATTAAAATCCTTAAATAGCTCCACTATTTCATAATAAATCTGAATTTGCAGTTAAAAGCTCAACGTCAAAAATTCAGCTAGCTGTAAAAAATTGAAAAATGGCCTAGTCGAAAAAAAAAATACAACTAACTGTAAAGAAAATTGAAAAAATGACTAAACCGAAAAATCCAAAAATACGTGTCCGCTTATTTCTTGTATAGAAAAACATAAAAAATTCGCATGAATCCAAAGAGGTCAGGGTTTCGGAATGTAAAAGCAGCATGAAATGCCTCATATAGGAAAAAATATAACTGTGTAACTGTCAGATAATTGTATTGGGATCTGAAAAAAGTCGATATGATATCGCGTGATAAAATTTAAACCACAAAAAGGGTGCATCTGTCATTACACAGCCATGTAACACTCACATGTCATACGTAGATATTACACAGACATGTAATAATGCACCTTCTTTGACGCCATATTGAACTTAGCCATGCTTCCATGTCATATTTCAATAAAAATAATCTTGCCTGGATTAAACTGGCATTTAATTCATCGAATTGACAATGTGCTTTTTTTAAATGCCATTAAGTATGCTCCTCTATGCTTAGATTTTTGAGTTCTTGTCACATCCTCTATCAACTCTTTCTCTCATACTATTTATTGTTAGTCTATTCACGATTACGTAAACTCGTTAGAAAACTAAAAAAAAAGAAATTATTTTCATTTCGGGGTACACTTGAGCAGCACGTATATTTTCTAATCATGCGTTATTGATTACGTCTTAATAATTTGTCTTCTCAGAATTGACACTTCTAATTACAATTAAATTTTTATTCTTCAATAAATTAATTATACAAATAATTTTTCCCATGTACACCAAAATAATTGTTACAGGTGAAAAGAGCACATCGGTCCTTCATTATGACGCGGCGAAAGACACAATAAAATCAACCGGATAATATATTAAAATGATTACTTGTTAATCTAATCAAGACACTCGCTTATATGTAATCAAACAATTTTTATTTCAGTCAATTATAGCAACCTTACCTTACATAACCTCTCGTACTTAGATGTATAGTAGTTTCGTAATCTCAATAAATATTTAATCGCTCGTGTTTTCATCAAATAGTCAAAATATGTGACATATGGTATGGCTATGTATTTTATTTTATTCTTTTGATAATTCATGATCGTATGATATGAAAGCTGACATTATCACGAAGTTGAATTCTCGGAATTCTTTCAGTCCATGAATTTTCAATAATGTCGTTAAGACACGGGACAAAAATTGAGAAGCTTTTTTACTAACGTAACAGTTTTTTAAGTATAGAGACGAATCGTTAACGAATATTTTATATCCGTTTGAAGTAAATGTAATATGAGACGAAATTGAATACAGATAAGCCTGAGTTGATAAAATATGCCACGAAAGCACATACGCTATGCAGGAACATAATGGAAAATAGTGATTAATTATCTGGCAATAATTAGTTAATGAACAGGTGTCATTTTTTAAAAATTTGGCACTATTCAATACTCGAAAATCTTTCAAAGCTTACAAAGGGTTACGAGAATTAGTATGACACAGATGTCTCATAATATCCGTTCAATTGTGCTCGAAGTTTAGAAATTTTGAACCCCATATCATTTTATTCGGTGACACGACATAATATCACAGTCAAAATATCATACGACAAAATATCACGGACAAAATATCACACGACAAAAAATCACTACGACAAAATATCATAAAAAAATATATACGATAGTATATATCCAAGAATATATGCAAACATATACGTTCATATAAATGTTAGATAGCTGCAACATAGCTAAGATATAACAGTGGCATATATATAAATTCTAAAAAATTTGTTCTATTAGGAAAAAAAACCAACACAATAAAAAATGCAAATTTCAAAAGTGGCCGATGTGGTGTGGAATGCTCCATATATATGTCACTGTTATGCCTCAGTTATGTTGCAGCTATCTAACATTTATATGAACGTATATGTTTGCATATATTCTTGGATATATACTGTCATATATATTTTTTTCGTGGGAGGCACCACGACAAAATATCACACGACAAAAAATCACACACACAAAAATATCACGATGACAATATATCATAGCCAGGCATGAATTTATCGAATTATTCTAATGTTCAATGTTGTGTGTATGTTGTATATGAGAGAATGGATAACGGTTCAGCAGTTACGCGAGAGTGAGGATGATTCCTGATTTACCGGGTCTATCGTATGTAGATAATCGCCATAAAAGCGCCAAAAAAACTGTAAATTTTATAATCAACTTTAGGAGCTCTTATTACATCGTAAGTTAAATCATTGCAAGTGAATAAGTTCTGTGAACCACCATAGAAATGTCTATGAATGTTCCACAAATGTATATTTACCATTTGTTGATTATTTCGCTCATAGCGCATGTGTAGCGGAGGGTTAGTATCAATTATGTATTGTGTATAACGTTAAGCCGCTCAAATTTCTAAAATTTCACAAAGGGAAATTTCAAAAATAAATAAATAAAAATAAAAATAAAAAAAAATAAAAATAAAAATAAAGCCACGTCTTATACACGACGGCTAGGTTTCAATTATATATAGTTTAAAATTTGAACCATATATAATTCAAACTTAGGGTGTGTAGACCTTAAATACTTGGAAACTACGATTTACACTCGGTCAAAATACTATTAATATAATTTTTTCTAAGAGAATTTACCGAATGTACCGTCTGACCTGTAAATATATACTAATTAAAAATAATCTGATTGTGATATTTTGTTGTGGTGATTTCTTGTCGTTTAATATTTTGTCACAGTGATTTTTTGTCCTGGTGATTTTTTATCGATGTTATTTTGTCGTGTGATAAAACGTCATGGAACCTTGTATTCATAACTCATGGAACCAACATATATCTAAGCTTCATTTCGTACGAAACTCAGATTAAATGCCTCAATGATCAAGAATTTTTATGTTAATAGGGGAGAAAAAATGAGATCTTGAGTAAATAAATTTGAAAAATTTTCAATAATTCTATGAAGAATTATTGTCCTCCGACAATGTCCTGCGAAACCTGGTCGAAATCAACTGATTAGTTGTCAAGATATCGTCGAAAATTTACATGACTGTACATCATCAAATCGGACGTGACTGTACATGTTTCACTTTTTAGAGCTGTTTTTGAAGTCAGTTTCTTTTTTCTAGTAACAAATCAATCGAAAATGGATTTTTTTCTTTAATTTATTTTTCTTTTGGAAATTGTGAACAATCTTCACTTCAAAATTTTTAGCCCCATTTTGACATTTTTTTGTGCATGTCAATGAAACAGTAGAGGAATGAGATTAGAAAAAAAATAACGACCAAATGGGGCCACTTGAATTTCATTCGAATGGCGTAGACCGAGTTTCAATGCATAATATACTTGAGAAAGATCCAGTCTGACCATGGCAACCAAGAGAGCGAGAGAGAGAGAGAGAGAGAGAGAGAGAGAGAGAGAGAGAGGGGGGGGGGTGAGAAGGAGAGAGAGAGAGAGAGAGAGAGAGAGAGAGAGAGAGAGAGAGAGAGAGAGAGAGAGAGAGAGAGAGAGAGAGAGAGAGAGAAGGACCAAGTGACAAGGACACGAAGGAATACCTGATCGAGGTTCGTTCCATGGTCGAAGTTCTTCCGGGATCCGGTTCTCCCAGTTTTCTCTCGTCACGCTTCTCGGGCTTCTGAACTCTTCCTCTTTGCACTGGGGTTTGTTGTTGTCTAGAAAAAAGAAGAAGAGGAAGAGAGTGAGACAGAGGCAGACTTGTTTCGTCGAGACGCCCAATGCTTGATGACGTATACGAGGAATTTTACGGCATGGAAACACGCGCTACGATAATGTGGCTTTCAAACTGCCTGGCGATGGTAATGGAGACTTTTTAAGAAAAGATCCTCACGGGCTATCCCTGAAGGAAAGAGCACGAGAGATGCAAACCTCTTTAAAGTAAAAAAGAAGAACAAGAAGAGGAAGAGAAGAGGATGCGGAGAGATGAGCACGGATCGGAATGCCAGAGCTTAATCGGTCCTGATGTGGACACTCGACACACGGCTCGATGTACGTACAACGATTTAACCGTTGAGAGAGGCGAAAGATTAGACGCCCCCAGTCATTGGCCGGGGGTCGAGCGTCATTTTATAATCGTCTGTGGGAACTGCTTGACCGGCAACGACAAGAATTTATAACTATCCAATGGGGTGATCGATGTAAAATGAGCAAAAAGAATAAGACGAAATTGAACAGACATTTGTATGGTACAAATTCTGAAAGCGGAAATCCAAATAATATTCATACATTTATCGATGTCAGGACACACAGTATTTGTACTTTTATTTTTATTATATCGTTATACACTTTTGTATTATTTTTTACTTTTATTTATTTTGAATTTGATGTACCTGCGTATATCCTTGCCGGTTTTTACAAGTCCATCCCATCACGTTAACCCCACTTCACTAACATCTATATCTTTCTGTGAGACTCCCCAAAAGTGTTGCCATAGTCACTCTATCCGAATATACTGCAGGATGCACTTTGCATGAGGGCCAAGGGAAACTGTGGAAAATCTGGCCTCTATAGACAGTTATATTTTCACCAAGTTTCAGTTGGTTGTCACCCATCAGAACCTCTAAAAAACGGTCTCTCAATCAGCGATCGAGACGCCAGCCGGTATATGACTAAGTGGTCATCCAACCAAGTACTGAACTCACCCGAGGCTGCTTAACTTGGGAGATCGTCGAAGTGACACACCGACCGCGAACCCATCACTTTCGGTCATTATTTTATTATTTATTCGTTTACCTATTCAATCCAATTCAATTTAATTATTTTTGTAATGAGGGAGAGCGGTTGGTCTAGTGGGCAAAGGCTCGGGCTCATACAATACCCGTCCTCCGGGCAAAACCCGACCAAACACCAATAAAAATTTGAAAATTTTTTCAAATGTTTCTACTGCAATTCCGGGTGGTTCAGACCCCACTTTCATAAATCTATGCAGAAAATACCGTACTGTGATACATGAGCGGTCGGTGTACGACTTTGGTGGCCTCTCGTGGATGGTTCTCATCGTGTGGATGGTGGCTCTCTAACCGTGCACTGGCGGGCTCATTGCATTACAGCTGAGGAGGCGCTTGCCTGAGCTCCTCTGGTAGTCGTGCTTGAGCGTGCTCAGATTGGCACCCGAGGAAATTTGTCAGATACCGACTGTATTGGCAAGGTTTTCTGCAGTTTCCCTTCGCCCACGACAAATGCGATTCAGTGGGGAATGAGCCTAGATAGAAATTCGTGCTGTCAGCATTAAGATTACCATGGTGTGCAGTCACCGTACCGTCACCGTGTCGAGAACTGTCTATCACGGAAATCGGCTATAACCGCACATATAGGGGAATAGATGGAAAGGTGGAGGAATAGTCGGAAGGGATGGGGAGGCTAAAAGGGAAGGACCTTTGCTATGGAAGTAACAATCTCGATTGGTTACCAACTCCAATAGAAAATGAAATATACATTTTTGTAATGAATGCTAATGACTCTGAAGAAATAAAATATCAAAAAATACCAATCAGATTCGAAAGCTCAGATAATTATTTAGCTTGTTAATATCGAAACTTTGCTTGAAATGGAATATTCCAATGATAGGATTAGTCTTTGAAGTTTTCGACGAAACTAAAGGAGTATTTTTCCGCCAAGCTCATCAATTTTCATAGAAGAACTAACGAGTTATTACAAGGGATGATTGCAAAGCATGAAATAGTTTTAAGGACCATGAAATATGCTTGAAAATTGCGTAGATCCTCCTCAAAGGAAATATCCTTTTTTTCATTCATCTGGTTATTGAGGGATGATGCTATGCCATGTGTTTTTCTCTTCTCGAAGAAGAAACACGTGGCACTGAAAAGTCATGAGCAAGTGTATGGTATGGTCGAAGAAGTGGGAGGGAGAGAGAGAGAGACCGAGAAAGAGGGGAGGGGGAACTGTCTAGGCTACCGCAGTTATCCCCGCAGTGGGACGTCCCATCAGTTACAAGGGAATAGAGGACCAAGAGAGACCTGTTAATTTTCCACGGTTGAGGAATCAGGTTTCTCGGGATAAAAGAATATCTCAGTGGTTCTCCATTTGCGTCATTAATCCCATATTTACATATGCACCTTTCATGGAAAATCTATCATTAAAAATAGATTTATAAGTTTTATAAATTAGAGGAAATATACAAAAGCTCTATTTATTATATGTGTGTTCTGTTGTGGTCATCAATCTTGCATGGAAATGTCTGAGAACTATTTTTTATGTTTCAACAAATATTTTTTCTATAAATTTTGACATGACCACTTGTAAACGTGTATACTTATACCCTTGTACTTTTGTACATCTTTCAATGTTTATAACTCAGAATTCCTCAGCTCTTTTTCGGTGAAGACGTTTTTTTATGATGGACAAAAAACTCTAATTGCAATGATCGGTTGATAAGTGAGCTTGGAGAATTCAACGTATACACCCCTTATCGAGATAATCTTGAGTCCTTATGACGTTCCAAGATTCATCAGAGATCACAATTTTTCGGTGTCATGGCTGACCAAAATTTCTCTCTACTTCGGTTTAAAGTCTTTCATTTTTTAACCAGCATGAAAATATTATGGCTACGTGCCATACAGAATAGTATAATATATCTTATGGCTGGATCTCTCCAAAAAGCAGTAGCTTTTTTCTTTTCGCCATATATTATTTCGTTTCTTTTTTTTCGATCTCTTGTTGCTCCTCGTTCTGTTTTCAGCTTTTTCTTTCTTTCTTCTCGTCTCTGCTACTGTGTCCTTGAAAAATCTTTTTATCCTTTCTGACATTCTCAACAGCATTACATTGATAAAGTGTAAGACGTGACGGCGTGAAGATTTAGAATCACAGACTGGACTAAAAGTTCTCTCACATGAAAGCTCACAATGGACTTTTCCGCTATTGAAGTTGGATACTTCGTAAAGAAAAACTTTAAGTTGAGAAATTTTTCAGATTATTTCGACACTTATATCACAAAGCATTTTTTTTGTCATAATGCTAATTTCCGTTTGCTTCGAAAGGCAGCTTTGAATTGATGGCTCAGTGGAAGGCAAGCTTCGCTATTTTGACTCGAGAAGCGCGCATCATTAGTGACTTCTCGAACCTGGATAAAGGATCTTCCTTCCTCTTGAGAGCAAAACCTGGAATCCCTCGGGCGACTGGAGAATGGGCGAAGGTGAGAGGCAGATGAGAAAGATGAAAAAGGAACGCGAAAGATGGATAAAAAAAAGAGGAATTTAAACGACCGCGCGCACAACATCGACCGGGCCTAGGTCACGGTCCGAAGATTTTTCGCTCTCCTCTTCCGTCTCTGGATCAGCTCGAGACGTGATGCCTCGCAGGATTATTCTAATGTGTATAGTAGCTTCATTATATATATATATATACATATATATATATATATATATATAGATTTTTCAGCAACTCGATGAGAGGAACTACATCGGACCCATCTGACAAAGGTGCCTTAACCCGAAGATGTAAAAAAAACACGTTATCCTTGTGCTTCCAGTACACACAGTTTTTTTTAACTCTTGGAATGTTTCTGCACTAATAGTTCTGGAAATAAAAAAATTTAATACGTCAAAATAAAATATTTTGCCAATGTTAATCACTTCGATGAATTCTCAAACCGATTTATACATTCGTTGTTTCCTCATTATTAGAAAGTGAGATCAATTTGAAAAGTTAAAATTGCGAAAAAAATGTCAAATTTTGATGAGCATTCTTAATCATTGGGTCTTTATGATTTTTTAGTCCGTTTAATTTATTAAAACACGTTAATTGCATGATAACTAAAAATTTTTGAATAAAAGGATGTGATGTAAATCGTTTAAAAAATTATCAGTTATCATCTCGCTGATGAAATAATTTTCTATTGTGTTTTTTTTAACGACATGTTTGCTTGGCAGCTGTAGAACTTATTTTTTTTCCAACGTAAGTCGTGGATGTTGGTAATGATAAGATTTTGAATTTTACAGTGGGAACCAATTGAACAAATAGTTGTTCGCAAGTTTCCCCATTTATCTCGATGTTATGTTAATTTAGCTTCTCTTATTCGTTTCGAAAAAAAGAAGAAAATGTAATTGGTAGAAAATTTTGTTTTTTAAGCCGTCCATTTAAAAATTTGGACGGAAATTAAACATTGTAAAAATTTACCGCGTAAATTCGATGTACTATTTATGAAAATAAAGTGACCATATTTTTAATTTTTTTATTTGTTATTCGTGGAATTTTGAGGTCTTTTATTTTGCATAGATCGTAGAAGAATTAAGTTGCGAAATAATGGCACAGCGAGGTCGGTTGTTCGCATAACCACTAATTTACTTTGCAAGTTGAAACTCTACAACAACTCTTTCTGAGTCAAACAATAAACTTCAATGCTGACTCAATTTCTCCTGGAAACCTACTTGATGACCGGGCATTCCGATGTCCGTTATGCCTATTGGTCATTTGTTGCTACATTTTTCCTACTGTAAGGGCATTTCAAAAGAACATTCTTTAAAATAAAGGAGAAAAAATACTGTATCACGCTGGAACGTCGGATGGAAGAAAGAGAATGATTTTCCGGATAGAGAGTGAGTTGCGGTCAGGAAAGAATGATGGCATGACAGCAGAGGGAATTCATATTTACAGGTGCTGCATTTTTGGTCTTTTTATATTATCGAAAGAGGCTCAGGGAGAGAGAAGGACAAACAAGAAGAAGTGCGACGTTTCATCGTCGCGTTTCTGAGAGAAGAAGAAGGAGAAGGAGGAGGAGTATATAAGGTTGTCGGCGAAAAGCAACGATTCCTTCGGTTTAGACAAAGATCTCTAACTGGACCACGCCCTCTCACCCTCTCGACTATAGTTCCTGCGGGTCCTGGGTCTCGATCCTGTCGTTGGATAAGACGGATTATTGTCTGAACGCCACAGACCTTGCTCTTGTGGCTGTCTCTCGTTATATATCTATATATATTTACTATATTCATGGAGAGATGAAGAGAAGGGCGCAGGTGTCTTGGCCCTCGTCCTTCCGCGACGTCCTGCCGGGACTTTCGCTCCTGAGGCCGGCAGACGACCAACGCGATCAAGGGAGGGAATCGCCTTAGACTCAGATATCCATTGGTATTTCGATAACTTTTTCTTATGGTACCCATATACATATAGCATTCTTACATTTCATACAAAAATTTTATATTCATAAGCAAGGAATATGATTATATACAGTGCGTTAAAAACATGTCCCTCGTTTACGTGATAACGCGAAAAACTGAAAAAATGCTTTGTAATACTACATTTTTATGGTGACGTAGAAAAAAAGTTCCGCAAATCTCTTTAAGATGACTATCAGTGGAACGAACGCTTAAAATCTTGTTGAAACATATTGAATACGATGGTTATTGGGACATCCTATATATAAAAGCTATAGATTATTTAACGGACTCCATGGGATCGCGTACCTGCATTCTGGTTCCTGGATTCCCCTATATCACATGGCATTACCAGAAGAGTGACTGTGCACGGTTGACCAGTCAAAGTAAACTTGGCGACGCGTGAGTACCTTGCCGTTTTTTTAGGACTTCCAATTGTTCATCAGCCAAGAATACCATGCTTTCAGGAACACTGGAAAAGGACGCTTGTGGAAGAATTTCCTCCTCAATAAACAATACTTGTGAAGAAAAAACAGATCGAGGATTATTAATAAAGGTATTTAAGGTGTATATCTCACAACTCAATACTTTATCAAATTACTACATATAAGTAGTAACTATGTTTTATTATGCCTAACAACTTCCTTCGTTCCAACGCACAACACAACAACAACACAACAAAAACAAACACAAACAAAAACAAAAAAATAAAAACAAAAATAAAAAGGGGTTTAACAAGTTCCTTCGTGACTCACGTCTTCATTTCGATGAAAATTAAATCAGTTTTAGGTACCTTGAACAAATTCAGATTACGTCTTATCAAACAAATAAACGGATATAAATAAATAATAAAAAAAAAAAGTAATCAATGTTTTTTTATCATGACAAAATTTATTTGGAGGGAAAAATAAAGTCAAAACGCTAATTAATTTAGCTAAAAAGCCAAAACCCAGAAAAATATGATATGAAAGTAATAGCCAAAATTAAAAAAAAAATACCGAATGGAACCAAATTACTTTTTGAATAAACATTGTTGGGTTTTATTCTTTTCTCAGTTCAAGACTCTATCATCTTAGGTTTTCAATTGCTGTTGAAACCTTTTAACCCAACGACGTTACGTCCATTTTTTTATGAATCGAAAAGCTGCTGCGAGTGAAAAAGTTGTTTTTCTTGCGAATGGGCTAAAGGTACAGAATAAAAATTGTTACAGAAGGTGGAAAAGCAGGGAACAGGGTGAGGAGTGAGAATCTAGATTTCTATTCCGTAAGTAAGTCTAATCCCTCAACAACGTCGGGATTAGTGTTTAAAAAATCCCCATATACTTCTAGACTTTTCGTTGTGATAGGACCACTGTACGATGTGTAATAAAGGATGAGAAAAGAAGACTCCGGAAGTGTGAATGTATATATATAGGAGGCCGGCGCAAAATGAGACAGGGAGGAAAAAGAGACACCGCTTTTCAAAAAAATAGAATATTTTTTTCTGTTAAATATTCTGTATTCATCAAATTTTATTATTTTTGATTTGACATTCATTGGGCATACCTAGCATTTGATCACTTAATTATGAATGATTATTGATTTCAAGTGCCCTCAATTGAAAAAAAAGTCGGCGTGGTATTTCGTTTTTAGGGATTCATTTGGTCCCAGTGTCCCTTTTTCCTTTGGTCTCTTCTATATTTATATGTATGTAGACGGAGATAATCGCCTCATCGCACAATGTAAAAGATCGTATAAGAAGAAAAGAAGCTGCTGCGTTGGCATCTCTCGTCAGACTCCGTAAGGAGAGACAAGAAGGAGCGGCCGGCAATGGTAAGAGGAAGAAGAGGAGGATATCAAAAAAGAAGAGAGAGGAAAAACTGCCACCTTGAATAGAGATGAAGATATAGAGAGATGAGGTCCAGGCGCAGGTCTTAAAGTGGGCAAGCGTGGGCGGCCTGTGTACTCGGAGAGATCAAAGAAGAGCCTCGACGATTGAAATATTGAATACTTACCCATACCTGTTAAATTCTTTTCTTCTTCATTTTTTTCCTCTTCTCCATCCCTGCGTCTTCGTCCCTCGATTTTTCTTATTCTTGTAGCCTTTTTTATCTCCAACTCGCGCGCCCACTTTACCGCGTTTGCCTTTTTTACATACCCGAAATTATTTCGCATGTTCGTTGATACAAATCTTGTGCATGTTGTTCTGTATCATCCAGGACAACATTCATCCCCGTGGCGCAAAATTCTTAAATTAACAAATAAACAAACAAAAATAAATTAATAAGTTCAATTTTACGAACTAATGTAGATCTATTAAGAATATAATTAAAAATATCATGAATGTTTTCAAACCTTTATGTAAAATAAACACCGAAAAAAAAACTAGAATTATTATTTGTAATCATTACGTTTGTTCGTGAATTAAAAGGCATCTCTCCGTACTAATTCCTCATTACAACTCGCTAGTTCTTCGTTACGGCTCGTTACAACCTAAAATAAAGATAAAATAACCCGGGACATCGGGTTTCCATGAGTTCGCCTTTATTCTTGGAAAAAAGAGTCTCCAAACGACAAGAAGGACCTCCCGCGATTAGTTTGGGAGGAGATTTCGGGGAACCTGCAAACGATGTTGTAACATCGTCATTCGAATTTCCGTAAGGGCTTGGGGTCGACAAAAAAGCTTTCTATGGTGAACCGTGGAGGTCGAGAACGAAAAAATACAAAGGGCGACGAAGATGTAGATGCAGAGAAAGATGACGAGAGGACGAGGCAAAAACGAGGGTGGTGTGCGCGACAGTGCAAAGTATTTTCTGTCTCCCTCTAACATGAACGAATCAACCATAACGTTGATGGAGTCTTGGTGTTGTATTTCGAAAGGCGAAACCTGTAATAACAGAGGCATCTGCTTCATTTTCTTAAGGGCTAGTCAGCCATGTTCAATCCCTCACCTTTTTTCCATTCTTGAAGTATAAGATCCGCTCTTATTCCATACACATACTCACACGTGGGTGTTCATGTATCTATGCAGAATTAAGTTTTGTTATGTAAAAATGAAATATGGCGTGAATTAAGAGTTCTCATTTTCATCCCGCTTAAAAATTGAAAAACTAATTAAAATTTGTACAATATGGTAATGGAAAAATAATTGTGTAAGCAACGTTAATTTTAGAAATAGAAAAAACTACAATCAAGTGCAATTTGTAGGAATCAAGTAAAGAAATGACAGCAATTTAATATATTTTACGAATATACTTTTGGCTAAGGTGGATTATGAATGATCGACGTAAATAGACTAAAACTTTGATCTTAAGAACTATGTTGACAAAACCGTGATCTCGATAGGGTTTTCCTGTCGCCCTTATAATATACACATTAACGTGTATATATATATATATATATATATATATATATATATATATATATATATATATATATATATATATATGTACAATGAATAATACGATATCCGCATGACGTGGACGAGATCCACGAATGAAGTAAAAAAAGTATCGGTCACCACAGAACGGAGGATTTGAGTTTCGCATTTGCAGCTGCGCGTGCCTATGTAGTAGAAAAATACAGCAAGAGGAACCAAAAAAACGAAGAGGCGAATTAATGAACATAAAAGAGTACAAGCAAAAGAAAGAAAGAGAGAAATTGAGAGAGGGAGGAAAAAACGAAATCCAGAACAAACATCGCTCCCGTTACCTCGCTTATATTGAACAGTGTACTCTGTGTGGGCTTCGAATTACTCATTCAAATCGGCGAAAAGATTATCTCTAAGGAGACCTCGCTCTAAGGAGACGAGCAAAAGCGAGAGAATAATACACAGCTATGAAGATTTCATATAGTGGGGCCATTTAATTTCCATGCCGACGATGTGAAGATTACGAAAATGCCATAGAAACTCTCTGATAGAAGAGAATAGATTTTAGATAGAGACATGTCCAATGAACATAGGGGGCACGAGGTAATTTAGAAAAGGTGTAACGTACGAAGCATCTGGTTGCTAAAATTGATGCGAACAGAAATGGCCCTTTCAGAATAAAATCATAAAACAATAATAGATCAAATGAGAAAAAAAAGATTTATTTCGGACTTTTAATTTTAGTAATAATTAGGCCACATCTTCAAATTTAGTTGAAATAAAATTTGGTAAATTCAAAAATGAAATTACAAAAAATTCACACTTAAAATTTTTAAATCCAAAAATAATCTCTAAGTATTTTTACAATCTCTAAGTAAAAAAAAAAATCGACGTTCCAAAACACAAATGTCACAAACTGCATCAAACCGTCTACATTCAAAAAATGAAATCTCGCGCAATAAAAATCAGACTCGGCGGGACGTCTCGCCGGGAGTCTCGGCGAGTCGTCTCGCTGAGAATGGTTTACGGTACTTTTTTAAATTCTTCCCGAAAGTCTCGCCGAGACCATTTTCAAGCCTTTTCTAAAGTCTTTTTCAACAATCTCGCCGAGATTCCTTGCAAGATTTCCCGAAACTTTTTTTTCTCTTTACATTGATTGATGGTGATAATGAATGACATTGGATGTGAAATTTTTTTAAAAATCATTTCAAGGCCTTAAGCAAGACAAAGTGCATTGGTTGCAATGTCTTTCGTCTTTAGTAGCAGACCATAGCCTGTGATTTGATAATATTGAGTCGAAATCCCGACGAGATTATATAGAAGTCGGGCGGACTATCCGTGGACGCGAGAGGAGGCCACCTTTCGAGTAAAATTGGAAGTTCTGCAAACTTTTGTTTTTTCCGGCCAGTAGGCGGTATCGAGCTGTTATCGTTCGCGTCCTCGTATAGCCTACCCGATTTTTATATAGTCCAGTTAGAGTTTTATTTCGATTTCAAAAATCGCATCACTGATCGCGTTGTTTGATCTTATTCCGATCATACCAACATTTTGTTTTGCTTGAAAGAATCGGATGTTTTTTCTGGCTCTTAATCTTAAAACTGTGTGTAGACTGTGCAATATGTTTCAGCGATTCCCAAAAAATCGCGCCATGAATCTCGGATAGATTTTTCTATCCAAGATTCATGGCTATGCAGAAAAAATTAGTCTCGGCAGGACGCCCGCGAGAATCCTGGCAAGCTATCCCGGCAAGAGTCCCGGAAGAATCCCGCATAGGCACGTTTCCGGGACTCTTAGGTCAGCGTTCCAAAGTCTCGCCGAGACTCTTTCCGATACTTTTTCAATAGTTTCGCTAGGGACTCTTTCCGAGACTCTCCTAAATTCTTTTCGAAAGTCTCGCCGAAACCCTTTCTGATACTTTCTATCTAGCTATGAATCTCGGATAGAAAAATCCATCATGGCACAATTTTCTGGAAATCGTTGCGATATTTTGCATAGTCGAGACACAATTTTAAGATTAAGAGATAGAAAAAATATCGGATGCTTTGAAACAAGACACAATGTTGGTATCGATCGGAATAATAAGATCATACAACGCGATCAGTGACGCGATTTTTTTTATAGAGTTAAAATCCTAACGGGACAATATAAGAATCGGGCAGGCTATACAAGGACGAGAATGACAAAGGCTCGATGCCGCCTACCGGCGGGAAAAACAAAATTTTGCAGAGCTTCCAATTTTACTCCATAAGTGGCCTTCTTTCGCGTCCACGGAAAGTCCGCCCGATTTCTATATAGTCTCGTCGGCATTTCGACTCAATATTATCAAATCGCAAGCTATGGTCTGCTTCCAAAGACCCAAAGTTTTGTCTCATCCAATGTCATTCATTATCACCATCAATCTATCTATCAATGTGAATACAAAAAAAATCTTGAACACTCTCGGAAAGAATTTTAGGCGACCCTCGAACAAAATTTCGGAAAATTTCAAGAAGAGTTTTGGCGAGACTCTTGAA
Source organism: Rhimphoctona megacephalus (assembly GCA_963989365.1). Taxonomy (NCBI): domain Eukaryota; kingdom Metazoa; phylum Arthropoda; class Insecta; order Hymenoptera; family Ichneumonidae; genus Rhimphoctona; species Rhimphoctona megacephalus. The sequence goes on from OZ022415.1 coordinate 19,374,878, forward strand.
ATGAATTTCCGAAAAATATCGGAAAGAGTCTCGGTGAGACTCTCAGAAAGAGTTTTGAACAGTATCAGAAAGAGTCTTGGTGGAACTCGGAAAAAGTTTCGCAAATAGTCTCGGCAAGACTCTCCAAAAAAGTGCCGCAAAGTATCGGAAAGAGTCTTGGCGAGACTTCGGAACGCTGACCTAAGAGTCTTGGAAACGTGCCTATGCGGGATTGTTCCGGGACTCATGCCGGGATAGCTTGCCAGGATTCTCGTCGGGCGTCCTGCCGAGACTAATTTTTTTAGATAGAAAGTATCGGAAAGGAGCTCGGCGAGACTATCGAAAAGAATTTAGGAGAGTCTCGGAAAGAGTACCAGAGAGATTGTCGAAAAAGAATTTGAAAAAGTCTTGGAAAGAGTCTCGGTGAGAATCTCGAAACCAATTTAAAAGAGCCCCGGAAAGCCGACCATGTGGGATTCTCGGCGAGCGTCTCGGCGAGACTTCTTGTTTTTGCGCAGGATCTTGGAAACAGTCTCGGCGAGACTCCCAAAAAAAATTTTTTAAAGAATTGGAAACAGTCTTGGCGAGACTCTCATAAAAATTTACAAAAAATCTTAGAAACAGTCTCGGCAAGACTCTCGGGAAGAATTTAAAAAAGTGCCGCAAACCGTTCTCAGCGAGACTCTTGCGAGATGGCTCACCGAGACTCCCGGCGAGACATCCCGCCGAGACTGATTTTCTTCGCGCAGGATTTTTTTAAAATTTCTAACAAGACTGTATAAATTGTACCAAGATTTTAGTGAATTTCCTCATTTCTGCGGGAAGATTATCATAATTTCAATATTTCGATTCCTTTATTTTTTTAACAAAAGAAAATGTTATGCCAAATACGGCTCACGTTCGGAGCTCTAATCGTGGCTCGAATGGATAATTGAAGAAAGAGCTTCTAGCGTCGAGTGTTCGACGATACTAAGTTCCTATATGCACGAGGCATCGAGGAGATTTTCGTTCATCGTTGTGTGTTATTACGAATGCACATCGCGGACGAGTGAAACGACGAAAAAGAGGGGCGGGGGGGAGGGGGAATACGAATAAAAGAGAAGGAAGGGTTTAAACGCAACTCTGAATATATGTATGTATATAAAGAGATAGAAAGCAATGTATATTTATATATATACAGATATATACGTCGTGACTGTTTCTATCTCTTTTTCCCTCCCGTCGGTCGTCGAACTCGTCGGGGATCCAAAATAAACGGTCGCGTGGTTCATCCCGCGCACAGCCTCGAGCAAGCGGCGCTCGCGCGACTAGCGCACTCCCTTTCTCGCTCATTCTGTCTCTTCCTCAGTCTCTCAGTATGCACTGCTGCTGCACTCTGCACCCAGTAGAGTGCAAAGGCCCATCCATGAAGTTCTCTTCATTAATGTATATTCGTTCATGCATTTGTATATTTATATATGTATGTATATATATTATAAATAAGTAATTAAAATATCAATATGAGACACTACATTTCCTATCTATCGTCTGAAATTGCCATTTGCCGCTGCCCAGACCAATAAATTATCAAAGATGGCAATTTCCAGTGTAAAAATACTTTCCTTCTGTGCTAATTGAGATTATGTTGCATACAGTCGCGATGTTGGAGAAAAAAAATCAATAATCAAGTCTTCAAAATGCCAATCAGAGATGACGTTCGATTAAATAGGCACGAAATAATTATCTCAGATTTATATGTATGTATCTGTATGATAAGAGTTTTGTGGGAATTAGAAAATTTATGATTTACAACTTAAGTCAGTTTTAGGTCATAGCTAAGCTCGGTTCGGTTGATTTATTATTTGCAAATGCATCAAGAAAGAATATAAGCACAAGGAAATTTGTTCTAAATCTATGATTTCTATTTATGAAGATGTTTTTTCATCATTCGTGTTATCCTCCGAAGCGAAAAGATTGTGTACATACTATTAATTCGAAATGGTTTCTATTTTTTGATAGATTCGTTTTGAAAATTAGATTAATTAAAAAATCCATGCATTTCAGTCAAAAACGATAATAATTTCTTTACTTATCTCGTTTATATTGCGTCAAAAATAATTGAAAATTCAAAAAATGTTATAATGTTTACTGTACTGTATTATGGAATACGTATTTATAATGTTAATATTATCCGGTTGGTGGTTGTTACAGTAAGTCGAGCTTTGAGTAGCTAAAACGGTAGTAAGTACCGTTGATAGAAGCCGAACATGATTAATTGAATGAATTGATCAAGCACATGATCTCTGTACTTCTATACAAGTGTATTTACTAATAGATATATAGGGTGTTTTATTTAAGGTGGACCAGCCGAAGGGCGGAGATAGAGGACCTTAATAGAAATTGATTTGGCCCATATCTATATGGGGCGATATCCATTAGTTCAGGAGTTATTGAAGTTATTCTGAATATGAGATTTAAGTTCAAATTTCGTTGTTTAGCGTAAATATTAGTACTAGAGTCATAATTTTTAAAATCAGAGTACTGCAATAACAGGCCTCTTATGGTAGAATAAACCTTTGATTTTTCAACACAAAGGTTTTGTACAAAAAAATGAGTATTTATAAAATTTGAGTGAATTAATTTTTCTTGCTCCATTCTTGAAGGGCTCTAGCGAAAAAATATATCACAAACAAAAATATTGCTATACTTCTTCAAAACTTCACTATATCAATAATTAACCCTGCACATTTCGTTCGACTAATGTCAAGCCAAACACAGAAACATAAGATTATTTTTGCAATGCCTGCTCCGAAAGTGCGATTTTTGATTGGTGTTTAGCATGCGGAAAGTGGCTTATTTCTCAAAGATGCTTACTTTCCCGCACTAGTGCGGAAAAGTCTCACTTTTTCGCACTAGCGCGGAAAAAACTCTATTTATAGCTCACTTTACCGCATTGATTCACAAAAAAACGGCTTTTCTCATGGTTGATAGTTTTTTGTTCTACGATTTTTACCGATTGAACAAACTTGAATGTAGCGAAATTCATGTGACATGTAACGTCAATTTATCACAGTCGTATTTTCTGACAAGTATGGAATGGATAAAGAAAACGAGTGCCCGAGAGCGTCTACACCGGTGGAACTTATTAAAGCGGCTATCTGCCGAAGAGAAATTATTAACGAAGAAATCAAAGGACAAATATTTAAACACTTATGCAAAATTTATGGAATGGAGAGTGTCTAGAAAAACAACCTCATTTTCGGAAAAGTGTTAAACCATCGACGCCTTGGTCTCAATATTCAATGCTGAAAAGTACTTTGAGTCTGCATCAAAACGTCAATATAAAAAAATTACGCAAAACTTATGGTCTTTTTAAAAAGACAATCAACGGGATTTGCAAGCAAAAAATCAAAAGTTCTGTCATCCTAAGAAATTGAAAAATTCATACATGAAGCCTCGGACATTAAATATTTGCCCACGAAGGTAAAATTTGACATTTACCCTCTTACATTTATAAATAGTTCAACGACAATGATAATTACAGGCTGCTCTGATTGTCAGCATAACGGACGCATGTAAAAGAGAAGAACTTTGTAACATCACTGTCAGTGATGTCGCGAATATCGACTCAACGACAATCCTTGTGAGCTTTCCAAGTACTAAGACGAATATCAAGCGATCGTTCACAATCATCGGCGCATTTCACGACATTTTGAAAAAATACGTAGCGTTACGTCCAACAGACCCGAAAGCTAACCGTTTTTTTTGAACTATCAAAACGGAAAATGTACCCAACAACCGATTGGCATAAATAAATTTGGGAGTATGCCTAAAGAAATTGCGCAGTACTTGAATTTACCAGACTCTGAAAATTATACCGGCCGTGACTTTCCGACGAACTTTACTTGTCGATGCTGGAACGGATATTGGCTGGAAATCAAATCAGGTGGCTGAAGGTTACATAGAGAATTCAGTGGGCAACAAGAAACGAATTTGTGAGAAAATCACATAATTTGTTAATGTATCAAAACCCAATGTTTCTGCAACTTCAACATCAATCCCATCAACGTCAAAAATGATCCCAAAACCTTTGTGAAGTACATGTTAATGTATCGCAATTGAATAATGCACATTCTGGAGTACTTCATGAAAATCCGGATCAAACTTCGCGACAATCGTCAAATACAAGAATCATGACATTTAATATAAATAATTGTTCAAATCTCACATTTCTGGTTATATACGAATTCTTATTTGAATATAATTGTCATTGGTTTTGTTGAATCTCAAATCCCACTTTCGAGGCAGTCATTGCAAAAAATAATGTATGCGACTTGTACGAAAAAAACAAATTACATCGCGCGTAAGTTGCCGCATCCGCCTCGACTTATGGTGCATTTCACACTGGTACTCATGTGGTTATAGTACTCGCTTTCGGCTCGTGCTGCAAATCACACTCGTACTCATGTGAAATGCACCAAAAGCCTTCGGCTCATGCGGCAACTTCACGCGCGATGGAATAATTTGTTGTTTTCTGCACTTGTAGCATAATAGTATATTACGTTACAAGTGTGAAAAAGAGGGAATATTAATACGAGTGGGGTAATGTTTTTAGCGACAGTCGTAGGTCAGGCGCAGCCGAGTTATAGACGAGACGAACCAAACCGAGGAAGCACGAGCCGAGCCGAAGGCGAGGCGAGTGATTCCTCGGTTTGGTTCGTCTCGTCTATAACTCGGCTGCGCCTGACCTACGACTGTCGCTAAAAACATTAACACACGAGTTAATATTCCCTCTTTTTCACACGTGTAACGTACACTAGTTTTTGAAACTAGTGTGTGGAAAAGTCCTCTTCGGGGGAAAAATGAGGTGAAATACATAGGGTTTAAATAAAAAAATTGAAAATATATATTTAAGAAACTATTATTTATTTGTTTTCGTTTTACAGAAGTTGTTTTTTGCTTCAGTAATTTAAAAGGTACAAAAATAAAACAAAAATATGTTTTTATTAGTTTAAAAGAAGAAAAAGAAATATAGACGATTTTTTCGGCTATCTCCTAAGAAAGAAGAAAAAATAGAAGATTTTTTCAGCCAACTTCTAAGAAAGAAAGAAAAACGATTTCTTTGGCCACTTCTAGGAAAGAAAAACAAAAATAAACATGGTTAATGATGGCGTTTTCTGAAAAACACATAAACTTTCTTAAAACTCTTAAACAACATATAATAAATTCTTAAAAAAATATAAACGATTTTTTTGGTCGTCTCCTGAGAAAGAAAAAAAATAGGAGATTTTTTCGATCAACTTCTAAGGAAGAAAAAAAAACGATTTCTTTAGCCACTTTTAAGAAAGAAAAACAAAAATAAATATGGTAAATGATGGCTTTCTCTTAAAAAAAATGGATAAACTATTTATTTATGAAAAATCTGAAGTTTTCACTCAAATCAATTTTATTGCATCATTAGTTTTTTGAGAATAACTTGGAAACGAAACGAGATAGGGTGATTTTGCTTTAGGCTTTTTTTGTAGAGAATTTTCTTAGCTAAAAAAAGGCATAAAAACAAAATTGCTCTATCTTGCTTAGTTTTCAAAATATTTCTAAAAAACTGATGATGCAATAAAATCGATTTATCTGGAATCATGCTTTTTTTTTAACATAAGAATAGAAAATTAATGATTATCAACTCTTAAGGAATTAAACCGGCTCTCCTCTCTTCCAAGAGAAAGTTTTTCTCTGCAGTTAGCTTGAGGAATTTTTTTTTCCGCGATATGGAAGGTGCAGTTTGTGCAATCATTGATGCTTAAAGTGAATCCTGGCCGAGCTGTCTGAACTTCAATTGGTACAACGTTCTCTTTATCAGACATCCCTGAGACTACTTGCTTCCCCAGTGATACGTTTCTTGAGCTCGAGCCAACAATGGTCTCCATGAGTGATGCTACTGAGGATGATTTGGATGAAGTCAGTCCAGAGTTAGAACCAGCCGAAGCCTTCGTGAGAAGTGTTGTGGCTGAAGATCCAGTTGGATTCGATTCAAAGCTTGTGCTAGGCAAGATTATTGCACTTGTGATTTTTTCACAGATTTTTTCTTTACTGGATTTTGAGTGAGTGATGTATCCTGAGGCTGCAGTACTGCTCTTCCATCCACCAAGCCTTTTCAAATCTTCCATATTACCCCCACCCTCAACAAATAGAGATGCTCCAGTGTGACGAATAGTATGACTCGTATAACGTTCAGGATTTGGTAATCCCAAGAACTGAGCAATAATAAAGGGTACTTTTCCCATTTTATTGATACCGATAGCTTGCTTCGTGCATTTACCCTTTTGGTAATTTATGAAGAAACGTTGGTGGGGAACATTGTTTGGACGAAGTTTTGTGTAGCGTTGTACGATCTGGTAGAATCCGCCTTTTACTACGAAGGACCTGGCCTCTCCATTTTTCGAGAATGGAATCCGAACGAGTAACATTGAATTTTTCTTCTCTCGGTCTCTGTCTGAGTAGTAAGTTTCTAAATCGACTGTTCGCATATTCGTCAATTCTTCTCTTCTGCAAGCGCCCAAAATTCCAAGAGTCAGTGCCACCTAACCAAAAAACACGTGGGTGTTAAACAAATAGAAAAAGTATTCTTCTATTGCTTTTTAAAATGAAAAAAAAAAAATTCATACGACTATGATGTTTTCAGCCAAATCAAGTTTATAACATAGATATACCTTTTCAAACAAGTACTGTGTGTCATCTGCATTAAGCAGAAAGTCCTCCACTTGAAGTCCAGTTAGGGCAGGAGCCTTTTTAGTCTCATATCCTTTGGATTTTTTTTTCAGGAGTGCAATTAATTCACCGTAGGTACCAATATCGACTTTTTGATGGATTTTGATGGTACTTTTCAATTTGCTGTACTCACTCCACAATGTTGATGGTGCACGTGTCTCCGACATTTCACTGAAGTATGACAATAGCACACGAACTGAAGTCGAATTTGTTTTTCGGTCTTTTTGCCATTTAACAAAATTATCATAAGCCTTTGTGTACAGATCCTCTGATTTGGTGGGAAGCAAATTTCTTTTCGATTGATCGTATGTTTTTTGCAAATCGGGTGGGGTTCCAGGATTCGCATATTGCGAATCAGAAATTTCACCTCCTGACATTTCTGCTTTTCTTTCTTCTTTTTTAAAATTTTTTTCTTAATTCTTTCTCCCCTTGGTAACGCGATGAACGGTGAATAGGTAATGGCTGCCGTATGGCTGATGTACTCAGTTGAGACGAATGACCGATGTTTTTAGCTAGGTAAGTAGTAAGGGAAATGACGACATCGGATTGGCCAAAACGTAACTACCGCGCCACCTCCCAAACGGTGGCGGAGAAATGAACCCTAAGGCGTAACTATAAAGTCAGCTGTTGTAAACGAAAAGTAACTTTTCGTTTACAATCATAAAAGTTACGAAAACTGCCACTTTATGCTTAAAAATCTGTAACTAAAAAGGGACTTTTCCAAGCACGAGTGTCAAAAATTACTATTTTCTCACTGTTCAGTACAAATGAAAAAAATCGGTTGGTTGCCCTTTTGTTAGTCAATTTTTTTTTTTGACATGATGACTTGGCACTAGTCGTACGAAATGTATAGGGTTAATTATCGACAAAGTGAAAAAGTTTCGAAGAGAGATAGTGATATTTTGTTTATGTTCGACTTTTTCGCCCGAGCCCTTCAAAGATCGAGCAAAAAAAAATTAATTCACTAAAATTTTATATAAAAGTTATTTTTTTGTTCCTAAAATTTATGTTAAAAAATTAAAGGTCTATTTTGCCACTAGAGGCTATCTGTTATTGAAATACTCCGATTTAAATAGTATATTATGCCACTAGGGAGGGAACGTAGGCTATGTCAAACCGAGTGCGGAAACCGGTGGCAAGCACGCGGTTTGGGATGGCCTCTTTCCCTCCCGTGCATACTATTTTTCACCATATCTCCGCCGAAAATTCGACTTACGCAAGGCGGAAATTCAAACTTTCCGATTACATACTCTAGTACTAATATTTACGCTAATTAAATAACGAAGTTTGAACTGAAATCTCATATTGAACTGCAGATACAGAAAAACTTGAATAACTCCTGAACTAGTGGATATCGCCCCATTTACATAACGACCAAATCGATTTGTATTGAGGCCCTCTATAACCTCACTTCGGCTGATCCACCTTAAATGGGACACCCTGTATATATGCACCTTAGTGCAGAAAGTGCACGTGCAGTTGAATTGTCCAGTACACGCGCCTGCTCGGTAATACGACAAGAGACAGAGAGTGGAGAGAAAGACGATTTACTGATACCGATTATTACCATGATACACACCCCTAGGTCCCAACTACATGTTTAAGCTTAAATCGTACAGCTGTAAAACAGAAAATACTAAAAAACTTTAAAGTATTTTCAGGGAGTTTCATCGAAGAATTAGGCTGAAAACCCCAGGTGGGTTTGAGAATTTTTTTCAGTAAACAATTTAAAGGTTTACATAAATCTAGATTTGCCAAAAAAAATGGGTCAATTTCAATAATTTTGTTTATACTGAAAAAATGGATCTGTTGAAACATCTTTTCGTTTATTTGAAAAGACATATTGTTGTCAATGAAATTGAAAACTTTAATAAATATGATTCTGACTGTACGCTTCAACCCAAAAATGAAACAAAATTTTTTTCTTAAAGGTGACAAAAAACTAGTCTTTGTCAAGACCGATTTTGTAAAAATCGTCCTTTCTCGCAAAATGGTAGAGGTTTGAATAGTAAAGTCAGGATACAGCCTAACTTAAAAGTAATCAGAGGTCGTTGACATTTAATACAAAAAATATATAAACACAAACTAGAAATATGTGTGTGAAGAAAAATCGCCATTTTTACGTAATTATTGAAAAATAAACGACGATAAAAAAAAATAAGAACGTCACCCAACGACCTCTGATTACTTTCCACTTGAATAATCGGTTTTTGTTTTTCTGGTGGCCATATTTTTTTTTCTTCTGCATGTTTTTTGACGACTTTTTTTTGGAAGCATCTAAATTGAGCACTTTTAAGTGAAAAAAAATTAATGACATTTGCTCCGATAGTTTCCCGAAAAAAAATTCCGAACTTCGGCTTGATTTTCAAATCCGTTAGGTAGATGTAGCCCCGTAAGTTCGATTTTGAGATTACTGGACCTGGGAACATAAAATCCTGGACTATCAAAAGATTCGGCTATATGCATTTTTGTCTTCGTCATTGTGAGAATCTTCACGAGCACGCACCGGCTTTTCACCCTGGTTCACCCTTTAAGAAAATGGAAAATTTCATCGTGTGACGAGAAAAATAATTTATTCGATTATTCGGTGAAAAATATTGTTTTTGAATATTTGTAGATAACTTTCTGGCGTTCTTCTTTAGAAATCAATGTGCAGAATATATTTGGGAATTAGTGAATAATTTTTCAATCAAAGTTGTGGTTTTGAAGACATAAATTTGGCGCATGTGCATTTTTTTTATAGTAGAAATCTTTATATTTTTATGGAAAAGTCTAAGAATCTGCATGATGGAAAGTGGCAAAACGGTTGTTTGCTTATAAAATGGTACTCTTTTTGATACTTTTGCATTATCATCGGCACCCTATTTTACGAAATATCGTATTTCCGGGATTGTGTCATGTTTTTTTCAAACCCCGCTTACGCTTTTTTGCATTTGTGCTAGTTCGATGCGTAATCCTGAGTAAACCGCTCAGTGGAAGTTCCGCGAGGTCTCGGTCCCTTTGCAGTTGAATACATGAGGATTATGATGAAAGAGATGGATTATTATTATTTTTCTTTGATAATAGCAGATTCGACGAGTCCTATGGAGCACAAAACATTTTTTCATAGTTTAATATTTTGAACGTATTTTAACGATATAAAAATCAAAATCGCACAATTTTTCACATCACGATTCACTCACATTTCAAAAAAATATATACTATTTCCCAGGTAAATGGAGTATTTTAATCATTTCATCACAAAATTTTCGAGTATTTTCTTATCCGACGAATGTTCTGTAATGAAACGAAAAAAAAAGTTAAGCGGCCAAATGAACATTTTTCACTCACAAGGCAAAAAGTATATAAATTCATTCGTTTAAGGCCATTCATCCAAAAACTGCATGATAGTAAAATCAGATGTATTGGGTAAAACACCCAGTCTCCAGCCCCTTTCCAGTAATCGGCCTTTTGCAACTTTGTATCCGTGAGAATAGCGTGAAAGTTGTTTTTGAGTCTTGGAAACTTTTTACTGACATCGCTGACCTCTGATTAACCTGTAGACAAAGTTTCAACGTACTAACTATTCAAACAACTGAGGAAAAAAATACCATTCGAAAGGCTGCAATCGACGCGCACGGACTTGTGTCGTGCGCTATTTTTTTCTTAGCGCGGATACCTATCCCACAAGACTTCATGTTTTTCGGCAGATTAGTGTTCTTATATGGGTTTAGACAATCAGAAAATGTGTTTTTTTTTTGTAATTTTATATAAATTTCTGATGAAATAAATCGTTTTAAATAGTAAAAAAATATATTTTTTTCTGCTGGATGACTACTGGGTCTTCAATTTAACATTATAAAGTCAATGTCTAGCCCCCCCCCCCCCCCCCCTCCCAGTTGACTATTGGTTTTTTTAGCGAATTTTTTCTATATAGCTGAAAATTGTACTGTCAACAAATCGATAGAGTATATTTAAACACTTTACACACAAAAAAAATATTATTACTGATGGTTTTGCCAGTAGTCAGCCACACGTAAATGCATCCTGATTGTGGTGGCTAACTTTTGGATTGGGTAACCCCAGTCGTTCAGGCTGATGATAGCGTTGACCCCAGCCAGCCCCGGCCAATAAAAAAGGCCGACTATAGTATAGGGCCTCTATGTGGCCGTCTACTGTTTCGGACCGGCCGACTATTGGTCAAAATTACGTTTTCCTAGTGTTTTTCAACTAATGTTTTTCAATGTTTTAATGTGGATTCTATCGTTTGCAATAATTTTATTATTAATGTTTAATAAATAACGTTTCATTTAATTGGAAGTTGCGTTAAAAGGCCGAATACTGGGTGCTTTATCCTATTTTTATTTTATACAAATAAATCCGATGAATATATTAGACGTCTGCTTTCTCGTATATCTCCAATGACATGATTAAGAATTCAGTTCGTCTGAATTAAAATGATTAAAGATTGAAAAAAAACTCAATAATTTGTTTAACGTAGATTATATCGTAGTTTTGATTCTATAATTCGAGAAAAGTACATGATAAATCTGGTGCTTTTTATATCTCACGTAATTACAATGTAAGAACTATTAAATATTGTTTACCTTGAATTTTTACGCTGAGTTAATTGCAGTGAAATTCTAATAACACTGCCACAAATTAGGACTATATCGTTTATAAACCAGAATTTAAATGATTTTATTATACGGAAACAAGACATCAGAAGGATAAAAAACATCAAAACAACATTTAAATTCGTCATTACAATTAAATTCGTCATATTTCAGTTGATAAAAATCCTGTTGCGCATTTTTCCCTAACACAGTTGGGTTTTCAAGAAAATTAAAAGTTACACGTTGTTCTCCTTTTGTCAGAGAATAAGGTGTTACTTCTCTCTTTCTCAAAATATTAAGGTTGTTGCTAAATTTTTTTGGAGGGTAAGGGGAAGAGATGAAGCTCATATGCATATGCATTGGGTGACATTAGCAATGCCAAGTTATATAAACTAAATATTAACGATGCGTATAAACGAATAATGCAAGTATTTCCAAGAATATAATGGCTACTAGGGTGGTCCTTAATTAGGGTATTCTTGAATTTGGACGTACGTACCCCTCAGAACAATTCGAAATAAAGAAATAAATATGTGTACTAAAGGACTTTTGTCAATACCAACAATTACCCGTGCCGCAAGGTGTGGCTTTTTCCCCATTTAAATAACACGTGCTTTTTGAGGTGTTTACACTTTATTTTTTTCCCTGCACACTCAATATTCTAAAAATATTTCATGCTTACAAATATGTTGATTACGGATGTAACAGCGCATACGAACTGTGTGCCCGCGAAGACCGTCACTTGGGGACGAGTTATCGAGGACGGGTATTTTGAGATTATTTGCCAATGAATGAGCCGAAACTCTAACTCGATATTTAAAAACAAGTTAACGTAGGTTTATTGAGAAAAGTGAAGTTAAAAAGGTGAACAAAGTCAAGATGATTTGCCTTGAGACCAATCGTTCTAGAATGTGTCGTAGATTGTCGCAGACTGCCGAATTTGGGCATTGTCTCTGCTTTTATTGATTTACGAGTTTCCCCCAAATGGTATCGAATTTTACCCCTTCTATTGATTTATTAGTCGACTGTTGAACGTTCTCGAACGTTCGGTGGTGTAATGCCGTCAGCATTTTAGGGTGGGATCGCCCGGGGTCGATAGACCCATGCGGCGATCGATTGTAGGAATGTGCTGTCTTAGCTATTATTTATGCTGGCTTCCTGTTGCCAATCAATTTATGTTGCAATTGATTCCAGCTAATTTTATGTTGCCATGCGGGGCACAACAGAACCTTCAAAAGTCATTAATTAATTATCATTACATTTAATCGATACGTAAATGAACATAATACAAATTTTGGTTTGCTAAAATCGCGCTTGGAGTAATTTATCATCTTATAATCACTCTATTTTGTCAATTCTTCCTTGAAATTTCATAGCTCTCATAGTAAATTTCATCAGCTTTCGAATAAGCTTAGCCCCATTTTGATCGGATGCCAACTGACAGATTAGCAGTCAGAATGGTGAAAAAGTGTAAAACAGCAACGTTACCAGGTTGTCGAAAACTTGAAGTTTCGAACAAATAGGCACGATCGGCGATACGTCATTGTAAAGAGAATCCTATGCTAAGAAAAATTCACCTCTGTTATTTTTTGTGCGACAATTCTAGGTCAAGATAAACCCCCTTCAAACAAAAATGGTTTTTCGATGATAACTAAGGATCTAATCGGCCGATTTTGGCCGGATTTCGCGCGACATCATTTTTCATAATCCCGTACAACCTGGTGAGCTCACCACTTTCAGGATGTGCTTCTGAGGTATAGATCTTGAACCACTCGCAGTGCACCAAAACGTTCCGATCGATTTTTGAAAATGAACCAAGCCGAATTCAGTATTGCAGCTTATTTCAAGTTGCAGCTGACATTCCAACGAAAACAAGCATCCTCGATAGTCTCAAAGAGCCTACGGGAAGAGATCGATTTCGCGTTGCGAAAAGAAGGTTCGATTTTTCGCATCCAGCCCGTGCTTCGAAATGAGTAGAATCGAATCTTTTTTTCGAAACGCGAAAAAAGCACTCCTGGTAGTCCCGGAGAGCCTACGGGAATGGGTTGATTTCGCGTTTCGAAAAAAACAATTCGAATTTTCGCTCTCAGCTCGTGCTTCAAAAGGGGTAAAATCTTACAATCTGGGGTAAGTTGCAATGCTTAATTCGGCTTGATTCATTTCCAAAAATCGATCGGAAGGTTTTGGTGCACTACGGGAGGTTCAAGATCTCTACTTCAGGAGCATATCCCGGGAGTGGAAGGTTCACCAGGTTGTAAGAGATTATCAAAACTGATGCCTCGTAAAATCCGGCCAAAATCAACGGATTAGTTCTTGAGTTATCATCGAAAAACGATTTCTGTTTTAGGAGGGCATAACTCGGCCTTGAATTATAGCACAAAAAATAACAGGGGTAGATTTTTCATGACATAAGATATCCTTTGCAATGACATATCGCTGATCGTGCCTATTTCTTTAAAACATCAGATTTTCGACAATCTGGTGATGTTGCGTTTCGCACTTTTTCACCAACCTGGCTGCCAATCGGTCAGTTCACATTCGATCGAAACAAGACTAGGTTTATTCAAAACATCCGATTTATTCAATTTGGACCCGAGTTCAACAAAAAAATCAAGCGCTGCATTTCTAGTGAACATGACTGTATATAGGATGTTGTATTCTTGAAATAAAACTTTCTGCCCATCGAACCGTCTTGAAATTCATTCACTAATGAATAAATTTAATTAAGGAATTAATTAAATAGCAATTATAAGATGATAAATTACTCCAGACGCGATTATAGCAAACATTTTTTTTACATTATTTTCATTTATTTATGGATTAAACATAATGATAATTAGTTAACGTCTTTTAACCATTCGTATGCGTTGTTGTATCCGTATACAACATATTTGTAAGCATGAAATATTTTTAGAATAATAAGTGTGCAAGGAAAGAAAAAAGAGTGCAAATACCTCAAAAACTCGTGTTATTTAAATGATGAAAAAGCCACACCTTGAGTTTTTCTCACACTTGGGTGATTGTTGATATTAAGAAAAATCCTTCGGCACATATTTTTATTTGTTTATTTCGAATCGTTTTGAAGGGTACATAAGTCCAAATTCGAGAACACACTAATTAAGGACCACCCTAATGGATACTCATAATTATTATTTACAAATATGTTAATTTTAACTAGATAGGATTATTAACAAATTTATTTTCGATAATGTCTGGCTCTTTTTATTAACTCCTAACTACCTGCACGGGCAAAAGCCAGGAGTTATGCATTTGACCACGATCAGCTGATTTTCACATATTTTTCGTACAGAATGTTTGTGAAAACGACAAAAAATTATTGTACTAAATTTGAAACATACTTTCCATTCCCGATGAACATGGTTCTTAGCCATAATTTAAGGAAGTTGTATCGATATTTATATGACATCATACGAAAAATACATTATATTTGATTATTTCAAGTTAATGTATTGAAATTTGGCGTGAATCTTCTTGAATAGCATTTAATTATATGTGAAAAATTTGGAGAGGTTTCACCGCCTGGTAATCGAGATATTCATTGTTGAAAATGACAAGTTTAATATGGGCTCTTATGGAAGCTTTCAAAAAATTGCGAATTTCAACAATAAATATCTCAATTTTGAGACGATGAATCATCGGCATATTTCGCCAGAAGTTTAATACTATCTTAAGCTTTCTATTTACAAAATTTTATTGTGTAAAGTTGGAAAATAATTTTTACATGAGAAACGACACAACCTCCTTAATGCGACCATATCGTGATAACTGAAAAGGGTTAAAGAATAAATGTTTGACTCAAAACTGGATAAATGTTAAAGTATTAATTCGATTAGCGAAAGAAACTGAACGATTACATCGATGACCTGAAGAAAAGGGCCTAGCGAAAGGAGGGCCCGCGCTACTACGCGCGAATCCTACTGATAAAACGGCCGCTGCTCATCTGTGATGAGTGCAGTGGTTGGACCGCTGCCGTGAGAAAGCGGACGGTCACATGGAAGGTGCTGACTGTTTAGCGATAAAAAAGCAGTAGATTAAAAGGTTTTGAATTTACAGACTTTGTTAGCGTGAGAATGAATAAACAGTTTTTTGTATTTTGCTATATGGATACGGGACCGTTACAATGTAAATATTCATTGAAATATCAGCATAACAAAAAATGCAGAAATAACAATAGATGATGCCGCTATAACTACGTTCACTCGCAACTGTTTTGGCTTACTTAAAACCGGTGCCGGCTCCCGTAACTCCAACAGGTGTCGGTGTGCACATTTTTTTGTTGGTTATGATTTTTATCAATATTGCTCATTCAAGTTCAGTGTGTATTTTAATTTTGTCGATGTTCGAAGAATCCTTCACTAACAGTAATGAAAATATAACCCTAAAAAAATTAAGAAATGTCAAAACGATTCATTATTTTTAAAAATATAATAAAAAAATCGTTTTGACGGCAAAAGAATGTCTAATTTGGGGGGAAAAAAACTAATACTTAAAGAAGAATTACGTAGGAATAATAAAAATCAAAAAGTAAATATGAAAATAGTTTAAACAACTTTGAATTTCAAAAATGTGAAAAATGATGCATAAAAAAACGTTTGAAAAAAGTAAAAATAAAAAAAAACTTGTTAAAAAAAACAAAAAAGTCCTGATGCGGAATGGTATACTGGAATAATTAAAAAATTGAAACACCAAAAAAATTTTTTTAATTATAGAAAAAAACCAATGAAAAGATGAAAATTATATACTGGGTAAGTGTAACTCCCTTACAATTTCATTTTTTTGATCCGCAAAGGCTAAAACGGAATGATGAAATCAAAGTAATTATAGCAGTTAATATGGATTGACTAAAAAAAACATGTAGCCAAAAATCATAATCGAATTTAGGGAATGTCGGGAGACGTCTCCTCTATTTTTTGATCATGGTTTTGGAGATATTTTTCGACATTCCCTTAATTCGATTAAATTTTTAGCTACATATTTTTTTTTAGTCAATCCATATCAGCTGCTATAATTATTTTCATTTCATTATTCCCTAATGGGAAATAATGAAATAAGAATGGAAATATATCACAAAACCTTTAAAGACAAATGCGTCGTTGGTTTAATTATGCAGGCCGTACGTTTTGATTATCTTTTTGACTGTTACAATGTTATCTGAAATGCAAAGAAATATGTAACATTTCAAAGTGTCGGCTGTGTACTCGATATGTATGCTCCAACGGTGAGAAAATTGCAAACCATTTGATAAAAGACCGAACCCAACTCTTCAGTATAAACGTGAAGAATGTAGGAATATTTAATTTTTAAGATGATTATGATAACAGCTAATGTACATGCGGAATGAATATTTTTTAGCATATAAGTGCACGTGCAATGGTTATAAAGCCATTTAAGAATTTAAGAAAAATATTTGGTGCTTAAAATTAAATTTAGGATTTTAGGATTGTTTTATCCCTTATTGTTTTTCTGTGGAAAATCTATAAACACGTGAACTATTTTTTTGCTCTTCAACATAGTGTTTGCTTCATCAAAATCGGATGATAATTGTCATTTATACAGATAATTTATGAATTTCAGGGGGTGGTTCCCTCTTACAATAAAGCTGCGCGAAAAGTTGAACAGGACAAATCGGTTATTTGACGTGGGGAATATTTTTCAATTGGTTTGGTTTTGATCAGTTGATGCCTACTATTGAAACGGCACAACTTTTCGGGCACTTTTTAAACGATAAAAACGAAACACTTATTATGCGCACTGTTTACGTTTTGCCGTCGGTAGCTATCTTGAAAAATTGTCACTCGGACGGAGACCGTATTCCGGTACTCACTGCCAGTCACTGCCAGTACATACGATTACATGGTAGGGTGTACCTTGTAACGCTTTTTCCCGTCTAAGTGGTCAAATTGACCGTCGGTCTCAATAATTTCTGAGCACCAGTCTAAGAATTTTCTTAGACAAATTTTATCGTGACCAATCAGAAACTTGTCGTTTCGGTCGCCGAAGACTGGCTTTGGTGGAAATGTATTTCGATGGGCATCAAGAGACCTTTGTTTGTGTCTCTGCACGCGCGTATACCAACGCGGAAAATTCTTGAATGTAGATGAATTGAGCATAATCCGAAGCAGGGTTGCAAGTAATGCATTACTTTTTGTAATGCATTACCATTTTCGTCACTTATAACATTGAATTTTGTAATGTAAAAAAATTCCATCACTCATTACATTGAATTTTGTAATGTAAAAAAATTCCATTACTCATTACATTGAATTTTGTAATGTAAAAAAAATCCATTACTCAATACATTGAATTTTGTAATGTAAAAAAATTCCATCACTCATTACATTGAATTTTGTAATGTAAAAAAATTTCATCACTCATTACATTGAATTTCGTAATATAAAAAAATTCCATCACTCATTACATTGAATTTTGTAATGTAAAAAAATTCCATCACTCTTTACATTGAATTTTGTAATGTAAAAAAAATCCATCACTCATTACATTGAATTTTGTAATGTAAAAAAATTCCATCACTCATTACATTGAATTTTGTAATGTAAAAAAATTCCATCACTCATTACATTGAATTTTGTAATGTAAAAAAATTCCATCACTCATTACATTGAATTTTGTAATGTAAAAAAATTCCATCACTCATTACATTGAATTTTGTAATGTAAAAAAAATCCATCACTCCTTACATTGAATTTTGTAATGTAAAAAAAATCCATCACTCCTTACATTGAATTTCGTAATGTAAAAAAATTCCATCACTCATTACATTGAATTTTGTAAAGTAATAAATTTCCATCACTCATTACATTACATTTTGTAATGTAAAAAATTTCCATCACTCATTACATTACATTTTGTAATGTAAAAAATTTCCATCACTCATTACAACTTGATGGGGGTTCGTCGATCCCCAGTAGGGATAACCGTTTTTGCCCTGGGTCAAACTGACCCAATGGCAGTAATCACGCGTTACTTGGTCACCAGCGGCAGTAGCGCTGCAGCTCGGGTCGAAATGACTCAATGGTAGTAACGACGTGGTACTCGGCTACCAGTACGGGTAGCGTGGTTTGCTCTGGGTCAAACTGACCCAATAGTAGTATTCACGCGTTACTTGGTCACCAGCGGTAGTAGCGGTTTCAGTTCGGGTCAAAATGACCCCATGTTAGTAACAACGTATTACTCGGGTACCAGTACGGGTAGCGTGGTTTGCCCTGGGTCAAACTGACCCAATGGTAGTAACGTCACGTTACTTAGTCACTAGCGGCAGTAGCGGTTATGGCTAGGGCCAAAATGACCTAATAGTAGTAACCACGTGGTACGCGGCTACCAGTAGGGGTAGCGTGGTGTGCCCTGGGTCAAACTGATCCAATGGTAGTAACCACGCGATACTTGGTCTCCAGCGGCAGTAGCGTTTCAGTTCGGGTCAAAATGACCCAATGGTAGTCAAGACGTGTTACTTGGCTACCAGTACGGGTGGCGTGGTTTGCCCTGGGCCAAACTCGCCCAATGGTAGTAACGACTCGTTAATTGGTCACCAGCGGCAGTAGCGGTTTTGGCTCGGGTCAAAATGACCCAATGGTAGTAACCACGTGGTACCACTACGGGTAGCGTGGTTTGCTCTGGATCAAACTGACCCAATGGTAGTAACGACTCGTTACTTGGCCACCAGCGGCAGTAACGGTTTCGGCTCGGGTCAAAATGACCCAATGGTAGTAACGACGTGTTATTCGGTGACCAATACGGGTAGCGTGGTTTGCCCTGGGTCAAACTGACCGAATGATAGCAACCACGCGGTACTTGGTCACCAGCGGCAGTAGCGCTTCAGCTCGGGTCAAAATGACCCAATGGTAGTAACGACGTGTTACTCGCCTACCAGTACGGGTAGCGTGGTTTGCCCTGGATCAACCTGACCCAATGCTAGTAACGACTCGTTACTTGGTCACCAGCGGCAGTAACGGTTTCGGCTGGGGTCAAAATGACCCAATGGTGGTAACGACGTGTTATTCGGTGACCAGTATGGGTAGCGTGGTTTGCCCTGGGTCAAACTGATCCAATGGTAGTAACCACGCGTTACTTGGTCTCCAGCGGCAGTAGCGGGTTCAGCTCGGGTCAAAATGACCGAATGGTAGTAACGACGTGCTACTCGACTACCAGTATGGATAGCGTGTCGCTAGAATCGCAAGCGTCGTTTTTGTTTGGTACGGAGCAAATTTCGGTGTCAACATAAGCGCTCCTCGCAATCAGATGGCACTAAGGTCGTGATCATCATTTTTGTTTGAGCGCAAAAACCATTGCTCTTAGTTGATTAATACGTGAATGGTTTTTTACGTAAGCACCATTTACGGTATTAATGGTAGTTGAGCATTCATGAACACCGTTTCGAAACCAATTAGACAGCAATACGAGACTTCATTCCTTCCACCAGATGGCGCTAGGATCGCGAGCGTAGTTTCCGATTTTATGCACTCGCGGTAGAGATGCCCAATGACGGTCATTTTCAATTCTGGCCAAATGATATCAAAATGACCATTATTTGACGGTCTAGTGACGTCACTTTTTTCAAAGCATTTTTTTGAAGTCAAAATGACCATCATTTTGTTTAACGTTAATTGTCCGCATCAAATGACGACATTCATCTATGTAGTTGTAAAATAACAGTCATTTTCTTAAGGTCACGAATCGGTCACACATTTAAAAAAACATTTTTAAAATTAGTTATATTTGCAGACATTTTCAATATAGTCACAGGCACGACGTGATAATGCCCGTATATCGTTTTATTCAACATTACATTTTGTACATTTTCTCCTTTCATATTAAGGCAATGTGACAGACGTTCGGTTGGTAAAGATCTTGCATCCACTTTTTCTCCTGTACAGATGAAATTTTAAACAAACAACGAGAACCACTCTGTTCAATTTTCAATAGAGCAGAAGGTGCTCTACATACAAGTAGAAATGCTAGCATCTTTCTACTTGTATGCACTCATCATGGAGCCTAGATTAGAAGTGTCAACTGTTACTTTAAAGTGGCTACAAAACCGCAGGAATACACATTCAATTTTTCAAATCTGTAGGTGGCAGGTATATGAGAAATTGTGTAGAGAAATGGCGGTAAGAATGGAATGAGATTATGGTGATGAAGAGGAGTTTTTAATTTTTGATGCGATGAAGAAAATGAATATTGAAATTTTGCTTTCGTAAAAAGAACGCTCTTAAGGGGACCGTATGGTCTAGAGCACGAAAATTTCACCTATTTTCACGATTTTTTTTTTGCCTTAAAAAATTTAAAAATCGATGTTTTAACTTTTCGGGTTTATTACTACCTTTATTAAGTATACAAAAAAATTTTTTTTTAATTTTAAAAACAGTGTTTATTATCATATAATTGGCATTGAAGACGACCCTCTCGAAAAATCCGACCCGGACGGTGAAGATCGATCCGAGACTTCTACTCATCTGAAACACAAAATTCAAGAAGATTCTTAATCAGAAAGAGTGCAGTTATGGTCGGGACTAAAACAAATCGAAAAAATTAAAAATTGACAAAATGGCGCGCTTTTGAAAAAAAATTCGTAAAATCGGGTTTTTTTTTCACTAGTTTTTTAGTATAAACAATAAGAAATTATTTAAATAAAATTATGATTGTAGTTCCGACGATAGCCATACATGTTGTGAACAACATATCCAAATTTCAAGTGATTCGGTTGAATAGTTTTTTTGTTTTCACCTGCGCAGTGCCGAAAAAAGTCGTTTCGAGATAAATGAGTTTAAAGTTTGAGGTACAGATATTTTCAAAAATTGAGCAAATTTTGAATACTTACAGTTAATCCGCGATTCCGGCACCATATAGGATTCCTTCGGAACGTTCATAATTCAAGATTTCCTCACTCCTTTCATTTCTTCGAGCTGTCCGAGCCTCTTTGGAGTTGTCCGTGCTCCTACGGTTGGCGCTCGATACTCGCAGCTCGTCTCGGTTTTGCGCTAGTTGCTCCGCTTGTGGCCCGATTGTTATGCCCATGGTCTCCATTATTTTCAATAGGGATGCAAATCCTTCATTGAATATGCAAGCGGAAATGTGAGTGGCAATATCAATGATTTTTTTTCCGGCAAACAGATGTTTCGGCGCAAGGTGCCACACGCAAGCATTGAAACTTTCGTTATTGTTCTGCGTATTACTGCCAATACACCTTTCCAATAAAGTCTCTGCTGTCAATTCTTCATAAATTGGTTTTAATATCTCTTGTGCTTCATCGCACAGAGCAGGTGGGTGCTCGTAGGTGTCTAAAGTACCTGCAGCCTCACTTTGACGCCACTTGCACCACGATTCGGAACCTGGAGGACAGTACGAGTGTTGCGGATTTTCATCTGTTGAAATTTTGTGATAATATGCTGCCCATATTTCACTTCTCATCCCTTCAGTCGAATCTGAATTACGTCTAATTGCTAGACCGTAATAAGTTGACAGCTCTTGCAATAATTTATTCGTCAATTGTTGACGCTTCGGTGTTTTATTTATCGATTTCCGCTGTGTCTTTTTTCCCTCTTCTTTTTCTGTCAATTTCTTTGTTGCTTTCTTTATTTGTGCATGTTTTTTTTTCGCATCAACAGCACGTTTGTACAAACGTTTTTTAACATGCAAAACACATTCTTTTTTGCAAACTAAAAAATCATCCCCGTAAGGCTTTGTGTCCAATAAGGCTTTGAACGTTTTCGTGTCGCGGACCGCTCTCTACCTGCGTTATGGGCTGTAGAAGCTGTAATATTGAGAATTTCCGCATGAAAATTTCACAGTATATTCTTGAGATACTATACTTTCGACATATCGAAAAAAAAAAAATCGATTTTTTCAAATTTCTAGACCATACGGTCCCCTTAAAAAAAGAAACAACAAAAATTTTCATCAGAATAATGCAGGTGTGGGTATGAGTTTTTTATGCACTCTCGAATATTTTAAAATTTGCGGCGCAACATTTTTTGCCAGTATTTCGGCCCATTTCGCCCTAAGCTAAAACCGCTACCCCTACTGGTTATCAAGTACCGCCATTGGGTCAGTTAAACCCAGGGCAAACCACGCTACCCATACTGGTAGCCGAGTAACACGTAGTGACTACCATTAGGCCATTTTGACCCGAGCTGAAACCACTACTGCCGCTGGAGACCAAGTATCGCGTGGTTACTACCATTGGGTCAGTTTAATTCAGGACAAACCACGCTACCCCTACTGGTAGCCGAGAACCACGTGGTTACTATCATTGGGTCATTTTGACCTGAGCCACAACTGCTACTGCCACTGGTCACCAAGAACGTGTCGTTACTACCATTGGGTCAGTTTAACCCAGGGCAAACAACGTTACCCGTACTGGTAGCCGAGTAATACGTCGTTACTACCATTGGGTCATATTGACCCGAACTGAAACGCTACTACCGCTGGAGACCAAGTAACGCGTGGTGACTACCATTGGGTCAGTTTGACCCAGGGTAAACCACGCTACCCGTACTGGTCGTCGAATTACACGTCGTTACTACCATTGGGTCATTTTGACCCGAGCTGAAACCGCTGCTGCCGCTGGAGACCAAGTAACGCGTGGTTACTACCATTGGGTCAGTTTGACCCTGGGCAAACCACGCTACCCCTACTGGTAGCCGCGAACCACGTGGTTACTACTATTGGGTCATATTAACCCGAGCCATAACCGCTACTGCCGCTGGTGACCAAGTAACGTGTCATTACTACCATTGGGTCAGTTTGACCCAGGGCAAACCACGCTACCTGTACTGGTACCTGAGTAATACGTTGTTACTAACATTGGGTCATTTTGACCCGAGCTGAAACCGCTACGGCCACTGGTGACCAAGTAACGTGTCGTTACTACCATTGGGTCAGTTTGAGCAAGGGCAAACAACGCTATCCGTACTGGTAGCCGAGTAACACGTCGTTACTACCATTGGGTCATTTTGACCCGAGCTGAAGTGCTACTGCCGCTGGTGACCAAGTAACGTGTCGTTACTACCATTGGGTCAGTTTGACCCAGGGCAAAGCACGATACCCGTACTGGTAGCCAAGCAACACGTCGTTACTGCCATTGGGTCATTTCGACCCGAGCTGAAGCGTCACTGCCGCTGGTGACCAAGTAACCCGTGATAACTGCCATTGGGTCAGTTTGACCCAGGGCAAAAACGGTTACCCCTACTGGGGACCGACGAATCCCCATTAAGTTGTAATGAGTAATGGAAATTTTTTACATTACAAAATGTAATGTAATGAGTGATGGAAATTTATTACATTACAAAATTTAATGTAATGAGTGATGGAATTTTTTTACATTACAAAATTCAATGCAATGAGTGATGGATTTTTTTTACATTACAAAATTCAATGTAATGAGTGATGGATTTTTTTTACATTACAAAATTCAATGTAATGAGTGATGGATTTTTTTTACGTTACAAAATTCAATGTAATGAGTGATGGAATTCCTTTACATTACAAAATTCAATGTAATGAGTAAGGGAATTTTTTTTTCATTACAAAATTCAATGTAATGAGTAATGGAATTTTTTTTCATTACAAAATTCAATGTAATGAGTAATGGAATTTTTTTTCATTACAAATTCAAAAAGTAATAAGTAATGCATTACTTTTTCATTACAAATTTTGCAACTCTGATCCTAAGCCTGTGCAAAGTTTTTTCGCAGCAATTACGCAGCCAATCGTGCTGATTTTAGGCTCAATCGAAATAACATCGCTCAATTAGTCAAAAGGTCGCTATTCAACCCGCCAAATGACTCCTACGCTCTACAATTAGCGAAAACGTCATAAAATTTTTACCCCCACCACCACGAATCGCTTTGTTTCGAGTTAATATAGACTCGGCGAACGCTCGGGACAGCAGACGACAGAGCTGCAAATGTACTTGTCCCGAGACTCTACCGCGTCTCTTGATATGAAGCTATTGAGAACGAATGGATAGTTTTACCTGGCGATAGCGTATTCTCAAGATCTTGGTAGAGGGGCGAGATTCATTGTACAAAATAAATTTCACACCAAAACTGCAGAAATTCCGGAATTGCAGTTGTATTTATAAAAAAAAAAAAAAAC
This sequence comes from Rhimphoctona megacephalus, assembly GCA_963989365.1. Taxonomy (NCBI): domain Eukaryota; kingdom Metazoa; phylum Arthropoda; class Insecta; order Hymenoptera; family Ichneumonidae; genus Rhimphoctona; species Rhimphoctona megacephalus. Next base: position 19,399,330 of record OZ022415.1, read on the forward strand.
GATAGCGTGGAATAAAATTTGATGATTATCTTGTCGATAGCAATTTAAATTATTTCCGGAAAAATAGCATTAATAATCTTTTATTCTCGGTAACAATCTTCTCTTCCAAATACTAGTCAACCCCGCAAAAAACAGCATAAATGCTGTAAAAAAAGTAGAGACAAATACATTTACTCTCCCCAAATAGTTTGTCCGGTAACAAATCTCAGTTTCGACACAAAACCTTCACTAAAAATTATAAAAGAGATTTTCTCCCAAGAAAACCAACCTTGCAAAAATTCTCTGATTCATAGCAAATCTCTTAAAAAATGATAGGAGAACCCCACAAAAATTTTCTCAATAAATTTGAAACTCACAATAAATTATAAGAGCCTCTCAAAAATTTATCAATCAAATCGTAATTTCACAAAAGATGCCAATTCAAACTTGCCCAAAAATTAAGTCTAAACTTCACAAAAAGTTATTAAATAAATAAAAATGATAAAAGCATTAATAGTCAAATACATTAAAACCTATTAAAATTCAATAAAAACACTTTCAACGAATTGAAAATACAGTTGTTCTACCCAACAAGAATAAGAATAAAAAATAATTATGAGAAAAAATTTTAATACAAAAAAGATTTCAAACGCAAAAATTAGATTGAAAAAAAAATTTCGGCCGAAGTACTTGGCGAGTTTGTAACCATAAGTGATATATTATGTAAATTAAGCGAAAAAACTCACCAAGTACTTCGGCCGAAATTTTTTTTTCAATCTAATTTTTGCGTTTGAAATCTTTTTTGTATTAAAATTTTTTCTCATAATTATTTTTTATTCTTATTCTTGTTGGGTAGAACAACTGTATTTTCAATTCGTTGAAAGTGTTTTTATTGAATTTTAATAGGTTTTAATGTATTTGACTATTAATGCTTTTATCATTTTTATTTATTTAATAACTTTTTGTGAAGTTTAGACTTAATTTTTGGGCAAGTTTGAATTGGCATCTTTTGTGAAATTACGATTTGATTGATAAATTTTTGAGAGGCTCTTATAATTTATTGTGAGTTTCAAATTTATTGAGAAAATTTTTGTGGGGTTCTCCTATCATTTTTTAAGAGATTTGCTATGAATCAGAGAATTTTTGCAAGGTTGGTTTTCTTGGGAGAAAATCTCTTTTATAATTTTTAGTGAAGGTTTTGTGTCGAAACTGAGATTTGTTACCGGACAAACTATTTGGGGAGAGTAAATGTATTTGTCTCTACTTTTTTTACAGCATTTATGCTGTTTTTTGCGGGGATTTGTTGACTTTTTTGTATGAAATTCATAGCTTGCCAATTAAACATGTCTATATTGCGTACGTATCTGAATGATATAAAAGAATTAACATTTTTTTCGGTATTGCAGCAAAATATGGTAACATTTTATCAAAAAGTGATTCTCTCAAGAATTGGATCCTGAATAAAAATTTTAAAGGTCGCTCAAGCGATTTTTTAATTGTTTCTGCTAAAAATGGATACATGATCGAATTTCGAGCTGGTGTATCGCGACTATATTCGGACTAAAAATGCAATGTGAAATATTGATCTAAGAAGTGTTCAAATGAATTCAATCTTCGTAATTAACCGTTAATACTTATAAAATTATTAGATTACTTAATACGTACAGTAGTTCTGAGAAGATACGACGCATAAACGAACGACGAACAAGTAAAAACTTGAATTTTTTAAATTTTGTTAAAAAAAATTTCAAAAGATATTACACCGAAACATGCGTGCCAACGGATCAACGGATCGGAACATGTTTCATAAAAAATGATACCGAACAAATACTCCAATAGCATCAGAATGCACCGAAAGTTTTTAAATAAAAGTACTCATAATGAAATGAGATTTTGAAACAAAAAAGTATGCACACGAAATTTCGAGAACAAACGTTTGATTGGAAACAAAAATTTTGGCCGAACTACTACGCGAGTTTTTCTTTTATAACGTTTATTGATCACGAATTATATCTTATGAGCAATAGGTAAAACAAATTGGTGAAGTACTTATGAATTTTTTTTTTCTGGAATCAAATATCTTTTCGCTCAAAATTATTTCGCATCACTTGATTCCGTTTTGGGTTGCAAGTGCAAATAGTATTTTCATATATTTAAGGTCTGTACCACTCTAGGGTGATTCAAAACCATATATAATTCAAACCTAGGGTGGTATCATACATCATTCCCTCAGTTATATAAAAACGAAGAGAGTAATTTCCAAATAAACGTTATTATTGCATGCAAGAGACATTTTATGGTAAAAGAGAAGAGGCACCGTTTTCGACTCCGTTCTAGAGTTTACGTTCAGAAAAATGGATTGTTGGGGCTAGGGTTAATAAAAAAAATTATTTATTTAGGCACTATGCAAAAGTTTATTTATTTAATTACACTTTATTTTTGCACTATCACTCTTCTATCTATATATATAAAAATCACTTTAACCAAAAGTTGAAACGAACCGCGATCTTTATAACCTCACGACTAAGATATTAAATAATCATCGAATACGAGTTTATCATACAGCATTCTCTTAGTTATAAAAAATAAAAACGGAAAATTGTTTTTAAATAAATCTTATTATTGCATTCGAGGAACATTTTATGGTAAAAGAGAAAAGGTATCGTTTTCAACTCCGTTGTAGAGTGAAATGTGGAAAATAAAAATTACAGGCTAAAAAATAATAAAAAATTCATATTTGTTCAAGCACTTTTTGAAAGATGATTGAATTGAATTGCACTTTATTATTTTCGCACTATTACTTTCTTATTATAATAACAGTCACTGTAACCAAAAGTCGATCGAAACTAACCGCGATCTTTATAACCTCATGACTGTTCAAAAATATAGTATGGTTGTCGGTTAGCTGTCATATCCAGCGATCGTTTGAATATTACCAGAGTTTTACTAATATCACTAGTGTCACTAGACAGCGACTGCGAAAAAGACAGTTGCGCATCAAAATGTGTGCGAAAAAATGCTCAATTTTTCGGCACAACGAAAAAAAAAAACATTAATATTTTTAATACTATTTAAGCTACGAGGTTCTAATTAGTGGCGATCGAAAGAGAAAAAATAAATAAAAAATATGTGAACTTAAATGAACCTCCAAAATGCTGTAATTTAATTTATATTAAAGAAACAATTTTCGAGAACAAGTAGAATCACGGTCCTTCTGGTAAAAGTGTCTTGTGCGACTCGCTTCGTAAATGTACTTGTCTCGAGTCGCTACCGCGACTCTTAATAATAATTCGTAATATTTTGTCAGTTAACAGTCACATACAATTTTAGTTTATAAAATAATATAAATAATGGTTAAGATCGACCATTCACTGATACATTATACTTCTTCCTGAACGAATTAAGCTTAATTCGGTTAGGCCACGCCCTAACGAATTTCTCTTAACGGAAATGTGAACGGACGATATGTTAATTTTTTTTTGTTATTATCTTATATTAAGGACTCGTTTGAATGAAATAGAAACAGGATCCCTCTCGGCAATTCGATAATTAATACAACGAAATATTCCCAGAACATTTTATCACGCGAGACACGACTAATGGAAAACTCCCAAACGCGAACGTATCCCGAAATAATATCGCTTTTTACTCAAATTCCTCCAAAATTTTCAACAATAAAATAGAGATCTCTCGAAATACCAAAAATACACAAAATTCAAAGCGAGACGAAGGCTCACCGCTACGGTTTCAGTAGATGGAAATCCGGACAAGGACCATGGAAATTTTCCTCTCGATATTCCAGCGACGTCGGATTTTTGATCGGGTTGGTGACGGTTCGAAAGAGGACGTCTGTCTTCGTTGGTGTCCAAAACGAAAGTCCTCGATAATTATGGAAAGCGCGATTACGCGGACTAAGATCCTCACCCTTCACCCTTTTCCTACTCGCGGGAATCTCGATCGTTCTCGAACCTTCGCTCGCATTTTGATGATTGCCGATAATAATTATAATTGCTTATTTGAATTTCGGCTAAGCGCGACGTTGACCGATGTTGAACCTCGGTACCGACAGAAATTGACTAATGATCCCGATGCTACTGGATGCATCTCGAGTTCGACAGCTCTGAGTGAGGGTTTTGAGTTAGCGACTCTCGCTTAAGGGCTAAAACCACTGTAAGGGTCTCAAAAAATGCCGTTGTTGAATTCGAGGCGCTCTGCGGCATGCAGTATAACTGGTGCAATTGTTGATCTGAAATATAAAAAAAAAACACTTAATCTAGACACTCGTAACTAGTGAAGTACGTAGGGGATTTTGAAAATATTCATTTTTGTATTATTGGCGAGTGTTTGAATGAAGAGGTTCAATTTTCCCGAGGAAATTTTTCATTTTTTCTCTCTCTTCCTATAAATGTTCGGGATATTGGAGTTGTGACGTCCGGATAACATAAATAATTATTGCCCTGTTTAAGACCTTAGCTGCTGCTAATTAGACAGGGATCCGGGCACGAAAATTCAGCCAAAAATTAAAATGGGTTTGGAAATAATTTCCTCAGCATACAAATTCGCGGTGGGCCGCGCTATTTGTCCAAGGAAAAATTCAGAGTACGAGGTGATTCGCACTGCTCTATTGGAAGGAAATGGAAAGTCCAGAGCACGAGGTAGTCCGCGCTGCTCTGAGTGTTTGGAGAAGGAGTATTTTTAAAAGTACGAGGCAGTCTGCGCTACTCTTATGAGAATTTTGAGGATTTCGAAATATTTACTGTTGAAATATTGCATAGAGACCTTTACTCGAAGTGATCTTTACAAATTTTTCTCCTTACTGACTATTTGGTACAAAACTTGGGCTTTTATACCAGAAGAATTTGGGGCAAGAGCGAGTTTTTGCCATTGGTGAACTTGCCGTCTTCCACCCTCTACATTTATTCTTAAAATCCTAAGGGATGGGGAGAAACTCCTTATCCTAGAGGTCCTGCACATCTCCTCTTCAATATTTTTTTTATCTCTCTGGTCCTCTGGTGCCGGCGATAGACTCCTACACCAAGGGTGGGAGGATAGGCGCTACGGCATGCGTAGTTGGGCGTCGTTCGGTGACGTTCGGGGCCCGTAGTCTGTGTTCCAAATCCTTTTTTTATTCCCTACCTTGTGGAGTGTAGGGTATTGGTGTCGTTCGGCGACGTTCGGGGCATTAATAGTCTGCATTCCACACCATCTTTAATTTATTCTACCTCTAAAAATCTATTACTGCTAAAAACGGAAAATTTACTTTGCTATTATATTATTCATTTTTTTTTAATTCAAAATTATTCATTATAAAAAAGTAACTAGCTATAAGTCACTAGTTCCTTTATATCAAGCTATCTCGATTAATAATCCAAAAGGCTGCGGTACGAATTATTTATTATATCGAATCAAATAAAAAAAATAAATATTATTCTTATTTCGAATCATTTCACTTTCGGATTATTAAAGATGTGATTTTCACGGCATATTAAAATTTTGAACTACTGAATTTACGGCATACAAAAGCCTGATTTAAATACGATTCAAATAAATCGAATAAATTATTGTGTTCATATTATTTAAATTATATCTACACCACGTAATCGATTATTTTGATTTCATTTTCATTAACAAAAGGATAATTAATCTTTCTTTTGTTCCTTTCGTTTATAGTATCATTTCTTTTCGCATCGTTTTCGCATCAATTCATGCGATAGTACTAGAAAAAATATCATCGTTTGAAAAGAAATAAAAATTTTGAGTTATTATCCAGAGATTGGCGCGTTAAAAATAATAACAATCGAAATAAAATAAAATAACACAAACTCGAAATATAACGAAAAATTCTCATCGTTTATTGTATATAAAACAGAAAAATTCACAATTTTGTTTATTTAAATAAATTCAATTTATATTGTTTTTAATATAAAATCCGCATTATCTCACGTTACTTTCATACCCGCTCCAAATTTCTAAGAAGCTCGAAACGACGCGTAACGACGCTTAGCGTCTCGGCAAAAGCGTTCTGTTACACTATATGAAACAATGTACAAGCTGTTAAACGTGATCAACTTTGAGAGTCGATTTCACCCCTTAAAGCCCCTTATGGGCCGATAAAAAAATACATGTCTCTTATTTTTCGATGGACTACAACATATAAAAAAATTATGGAAATCGGAGGGGGACACTAAAGTGCTTTTTCTTGTTAGAACACTGTGAAATGAAAGTAGTTGAAATACATCTTTTAATTTGAAAATGTAGAAAATGAAGCAAAAAAATCGTTTGATAAAAAATGTAAAAATAAAAAACCTTGTTAAAAAAACTCCTATGTGCGAAATAGTATACTGAAAAAATTAAAAAAATGAAATAAGAAAAAAACTAAAAAGGTTAAAGAAAAAAAACCAATAAAAAAATTAAAATAATTCACTCGGTAAATGTAACTCCCATGCAATTTCATTTTTCTGATCCTCAAAGTCTACAAGGGAGTAATAAAAAAGGGATTATAGCTGCTAATATGGAACAGCATAAATGCTGTAAAAAAAGTTGAGACAAGTACATTTACTCCCCCCAAATAGTTGGTCCAGTAACAATTCTCAGTTTCGACACAAAACCTTCACTAAAAGTTATAAAAGAGATTTTCTCCCAAGAAAACCAACCTTGCAAAAATTCTCTGATTCACATTAAATCTCTCAAAAAATGATAGGAGAACCCCACCAAAATTTTCTCAATAAATTAGAAACTCACAAAAAGCTATAAGAGCCTCTCAAAAATTTATTAATCAAATCATAATTTCACAAAAGATGCCAATTCAAACCTGCCCAAAAATTAAGTCTAAACTTCACAAAAAGTTATTAAATAAATAAAAATGATAAAAGCATTAATAGTCAAATACATTAAAACCTATTAAAATCCAATAAAAACACTTTCAACGAATTGAAAATACAGTTGTTCTACACAACAAGAATAAGAATAAAAAATAATTATTAGAAAAAATTTTGATACAAAAAAGATTTGAAACGCAAAAAATTAGATTGAAAAAAAAATGTCGGCAGAAGTACTTGGTAAGTTTTTTCGCTTAATTTACATAATATATCACTTATAGTTACAAACTCGCCAAGTACTTCGACCGAAATTTTTTTTTCAATCTAATTTTTGCGTTTGAAATCTTTTTTGTATTAAAATTTTTTCTGATAATTATTTTTTATTCTTATTCTTGTTGTGTAGAACAACTGTATTTTCAATTCGTTGAAAGTGTTTTTATTGGATTTTAATAGGTTTTAATGTATTTGACTATTAATGCTTTTATCATTTTTATTTATTTAATAACTTTTTGTGAACTTTAGACTTAATTTTTGGGCAGGTTTGAATTGGCATCTTTTGTGAAAATATGATTGGATTGATAAATTTTTGAGAGGCTCTTATAGCTTTTTGTGAGTTTCTAATTTATTGAGAAAATTTTTGTGGGGCTCTCCTATCATTTTTTGAGAGATTTGATGTGAATCAGAGAATTTTTGCAAGGTTGGTTTTCTTGGCAGAAAATCTCTTTTATAACTTTTAGTGAAGGTTTTGTGTCGAAACTGAGATTTGTTACCGGACCAACTATTTGGGGGGAGTAAATGTACTTGTCTCAACTTTTTTTAAAGCATTTATGCTGTTTTTTTTGCGGGGATTTGTTGAGTTTTGTATGGAATTCATACCTTGTCAATTAAATATGTCTATATTGTGTACGTATCTGAATGATGTAAAAGAATTAACATTTTTTTTCGGCATTTCAGCAAAATATGGTAGCATTTTATCAAAATTGATTCTCTCAAGGATTGGATCCTGAATAAAAGTTTTGAAGGTCGCTCGAGCGATTTTTTAATTGTTTCTGCTGAAAATGGACACGTGATCGAATTTTGAGCTGGTGTATCGCGACTATATTCGGACTAAAAATGCAATGTGAAATATTGATCTAAGAAGTGTTCAAATGAATTCAATCTTTGTAATTAACCATCAATACTTATAAAATTATTAGATTACTTAATTCGTACAGTAGTTCTGAGAAGATACGATACATAAAAGAACAACGAACAAGTAAAAACTTGAATTTTTTTTAATTTTGTAAAAAAAAAAAAATCAAAAGGTATTACACCGAAATATGCGTGCCAACAGATCAACGGATCGGAAAATATTCCATAAAAAATGATACCGAAGGAATACTCCAATAGCATCAGAATGCACCGAAAGTTTTTAAATAAAGGTACTCATAACGAAACGAGATTTTGAAACAAAAAAGTATGCGCACGAAATTTCGAGAGCAAAAGTTTGATTGGAAAAAAGAATTTTGACCGAACTACTACGCGAGTTTTTCTTTTATAACGTTTATTGATCACGTATTATATCTTATGAGCAATGGGTAAAAAAGAAATTGATGAAGTATTTATGAAATTTTTTTTTCTCAAATCAAATATCTTTTCGCTCAAAATTATTTCGCATCACTTAATTCCGTTTTGGGTTGCGAGTGCAAATAGTATTTTCATATATTTAAGGTCTCTACCACTCTAGGGTGATTCAGAACCATATATAATGCAAACCTAGGGTGGTATCATACACCATTCTCTTAGTTATCTAAAAAATGAAGAGAATAGTTTCCTAATAAACTTTATTATTGCATGTAAGAGACATTTTATGGTAAAAGAGAAGAGGCACTGTTTTCGACTTCGTTTTAGAGTTTACGTTCAGAAAAATGGATTGTTGGGGCTAGGGTTAATAAAAAAAATTATTTATTTAGGCACTATGCAAAAGTTTATTTATTGAATTACACTTTATTTTTGCATTATTACTTTTCTATCTATATATATGGGCAGATCCATTACTTTTCGACCGCAGCCTGCGCGCTTGGGTCAGCGATTTGGCTGCCGATTTTTTCTCGAAAAGTAGGTTATAAAAAAAGACGATCCCCCAAATTTGAACTCAATTTAGCAAATTTTGACGGCTGTAGAATTTTTTGAAATTCTTGCAAAGTCAATTTATTAGCCATTTTCACGATTTTTTCATGCGAACTCTATGAAGCTCAAAGACTCGTATGAAGCGGCATTTTTCTTCGTCAATCTTCCACTTTTGAGAAAAAAATAGTATTTCACTCCAAACGAAAATCTGGTTAAGTTAGCACCCTTTTTTTTAATTACTTTTTTTTACCAAATTTCCCGTATTTTTTAAAAGATGCCGGAGCGATAATTTTTCAAGTAGACGACTTTAAGACGGCTTAAATTTTTCATCTAAGTATATTCTATCACTACATATACTAATTTTTATATATTGCCACGTTCCATCGTATACACGGCCTCTCAAAGCTACTTGATTTCTGAAAAATCGCTGTTTTCTAACAGCTGTAACTTTTTTCTACCACAACGAAATTGCTTGAAATTTTCAGGGAATATGCCTTATTCTATACCCAAACAACACTGAAATTTTTTAGAATGTATTTTAGCTGGTTAGTGAGCTGTGAATTTTCGAAATGTCCCAGTTTCCCGCTTTTTTTCATATTTATGGCACTATCGATGACTTTTTAAATTGCACGGAATAAATTTACTCTCATCTTTTATTAAGATGAGATAAAAACATAAAAAATGTACAAAATTATATGTCAAATTTACATTGTCTCAATCCATTTTTTCCCCAATAAGATGTGTCATCACTTAAAACCGATTCGTACATTATTTTTATTGACGAAATCATAAGCATTGAAATGATGATAATCATATTGACAGGGATCAATAAACAATATCAATTTTCAATAAAAAGTTCACTCATAAAATAATCAACTCTGAATTGAACATGAATTTTTTTTCTATATTTTATATTTAACAATTATGTTGAAAATATCAATAAGACAGTGTTTAAAAACTGTTTCTGTATTCTCTTTTACTAATTATTTTGTTTAATAAATTATTGAAGCTTTTTCCTGACTTGTCACGTCACCGATTCCAAGCAGAGATTGGCAACTCCTTGGCGGTGTAAGCGCCGTGCAGTTCCTACCTGACCGATATAGTAGTGGCACTCTCTACATCTTAGATCTGACACTAACCGTCTCATGATGTCATCCAGATGAGAACCTTTCGCTGTTATCCTTATCCCTAGTATAAACTGTGGTTTGGAAGTCTACATTTTTTATGTTTTTATCTCATCTTAATAAAAGATGAGAGTAAATTTATTCCGTGCAATTTAAAAAGTCATCGATAGTGCCATAAATATGAAAAAAAGCGGGAAACTGGGACATTTCGAAAATTCACAGCTCACTAACCAGCTAAAATACATTCTAAAAAAAATCAGTGTTGTTTGGGTATAGAATAAGGCATATTCCCTGAAAATTTCAAGCAATTTCGTTGAGGTAGAAAAAAGTTACAGCTGTTAGAAAACAGCGATTTTTCAGAAATCAAGTAGCTTTGAGAGGCCGTGTATAAGATGGAACGTGGCAATATATAAAAATTAGTATATGTAGTGATAGAATATACCTAGATGAAAAATTTAATCCGTCTTAAAGTCGTCTACTTGAAAAATTATCGCTCCGGCAGCTTTTAAAAAATACGGGAAATTTGGTAAAAAAAGTAATTAAAAAAAAGGGTGCTAACTTAACCAGATTTTCGTTTGGAGTGAAATACTATTTTTTTCTCAAAAGTGGAAGATTGACGAAGAAAAATGCCGCTTCATACGAGTCTTTGAGCTTCATAGAGTTCGCATGAAAAAATCGTGAAAATGGCTAATAAATTGACTTTGCAAGAATTTCAAAAAATTCTACAGCCGTCAAAATTTGCTAAATTGAGTTCAAATTTGGGGGATCGTCTTTTTTTATAACCTACTTTTCGAGAAAAAATCGGCAGCCAAATCGCTGACCCAAGCGCGCAGGCTGCGGTCGAAAAGTAATGGATCTGCCCATATAAAAGTTACTTTAACCCAAAGTCGAAACTGACCGCGATCTTTAATAACCTCACGACAAAGATATTAAATAATCATCGAATATGAGTTTATCATACACCATTCTCTTAGTTATAAAAAAAAAACGGTGAATGGTTTCTAAATAAACTTTATTATTGCATTCGAGGAACATTTTATAGTAAAAGAGATAAGGTATCGTTTTTCACTCCGTTGTAGAGTTAAATGTCGAAAATAAAAATTACAGGCTTAACAATAATAAAAAATACATATTTGTTCAAGCACTGCTAGAAAGATGATTGAAATGAATTGCACTTTATTATTTTCGCACTATCACTTTCTTATTATAATAAAAGTCACTGTAACCAAAAGTCGATCGAAACTAACCGTGATCTTTATAACCCCATAACCGTTCAACAATATAGTACGGTTGTCGGTTAGTTGTCATATCCAACGATCGATTGAATATTACCAGAGTTTTACCAATATCACTAGTGTTACTAGACAGCGAATGCGAAAAAGACAGTTGCGCATCAAAATGTGTGCGAAAAAATGCTCAATTTTTCGGCACAACGAAAAAAGAAACTAATATTTTTAACACTATTTAAGCTACGAGGTTTTAATTAATCGCGATCGAAAGAGAAAAAAAAATAAAAAATACGTGAATTTCAATGAACCTCCAAAATGCTGTAATTTAGTTTATATTAAAGAAACAATTTTTGAGAACAAGTAGAATCACGGTCCTTCTGGTAAAAGTGTCTTGTGCGACTCGCTTCGTAAATGTACTTGTCTCGAGTCGCTACCGCGACTCTTGATAGACTAAAAAAAAATATGTAGCCAAAAATTATAATCGAATTTAGAGGATGTCGGAAGACATCTCCAAAACTGTGAATAAAAGATGGAGGAGAGACGTCTTCCGACATTCTCACGATTCGATTAAGATTTTTGACTACATATGTTTTTTAGTCTATTCATATTAGCTGTTATAATTCCTTTTTTTTATTACCCCCATGTAGACTTTGCGGATGAGAAAAATGAAATTGCAAGGGAGTTGAAAGCTTCAGCTATAGCCACAGCTGCGACATTGCCACATTTCATTCAAGATATCTCAATTCATCTGATTAAATAAAAAAATTGTTTCTTATTTTTGATGATTTCTCGATAATTAATTCGATTATCTATCTGTTTCTTTCGGTAAAATTCTTTTATATATTGTACTTGATACAGCACCCGTTTTTTGAGTAACATTTTTCACGCATACGAACGATATATGGATGATGGCTTTTGTTGTATATAAAAGGTGTATACAACCAATGTAATCGAGTCGAGTGTAATGTTAAAGTTACATACAACTAATCTAATCGAGTTAAGATTGATGTAAACTTTAATATTCAATATCTCGAAAACGAATGCGGAAACATTCCTCCTTTCGCCAGTATATTTGGGAAATATCCGATAACAAACAGTAACATTTTCACGAAAATCTATTTATACCGAATTTTTTTAGCTACAACCTTAAGCGTTTCCGATAAAAACGGGAATCTTTTTTTTAACTATAGGGACCGTGCGCGGCGCTTCCAGCGCCACGAAGTAGGCAATTTCTACATTAGCTAGGTGCTAAGTAATCAAGCGCGTATACGCGGGTGACAAGATTTTTTAATTCATTTACGATACAAAATTGATTTATTTGTTTTTCTTCATCAAAAAGACATTGGTAAATGCAGGGCAGTTCTCACACACCACTTTGGTTTCGAAAAGATTGACCATTTTTGAATTACTGTTCTTTTCCCGAGAGCGCTGTCCATTTCGCATGAAAGAGCGAGAAACAAACGGAATGAATTATATGACCGATTCGTCGCCCGTGCTTTGTGTTTCTACGATATTTGAAATACATCTTGAGCCACATTTTTTAAAAATTTTTATATAATTTTAGGCTCCAGCACGATCATTAATCATGAGCTGAAAACCTTAATTGCTCATTTTTAACATTAATAATCGTAAAATTTGTCTTTATTCCTATCATTCAAAGCCAAAATAACACCGCACAAATTGCACATTCAGACACGAGAGAGCGCACACATCGGCGGTGGTGCTGCTCTCTATAGCTCGCGCACGGTCCCTATTTTCCTCACATTCACTCAGCTGAGAAAGCACCTTAAATCAAGTGAAAAAAACTGATGAGAATTTTGATTATAGTCTTGCTTTGCCAACTCGACCGGTTTGATTTGAATTCGTATTCTCATGGTTTTCCATTATTCACAAATATCTTGTGTGCTTCTCTTTCCTTCTTGGTACAGTTATTATAAACAGTAAGGTTCGATGTCGTTACGTGTCTATGCTTATATATACTCTTACGTTAACCCGGGCCGATGATGCGCGCACACGCTAATGCAATTGCCACGGTTTCTCACGATTCAATAGATTATTACGTGGTGTAACTTTGTACATATAATATATATTATACACATAGAGAAATACACACACGCGCGCGCGCGTGTATGTATATAGACGCGCTTACGCATCGTATCACAGTGAGGATGCAATTTATACTATATAAGCATTAAGCCACGTATATACTCGCTTATTAACGACAAGCCGCGGAAGCGAGAATAGAACTTGGTTCCCTCTTTCACTATATATGAGTTTCCACCGGTTTATCGAGATTACAGTAAGCTGACTACGAATATTAGCAGCATATACAGCGTAACTATATGGCTTACATAGTTAACTAATGCGCTTCCATTGAGGTGAGAACTGTCAAGGTCTTCAACACCTCGTCGCAAAGTCTCGTATCTTATTAATAAATAATATTACAAACCGGACGAAAAACCCTGTTTGACATTTTATCGTATATAGAACCTCGGTGGAAATTGACAAAAAGTACAAAAATAACGCCAAGTATTAAAAAGTTGCACCTTCAGTTATAAATTGACTGCCTGACATTTTTGTTTTAGCTCTGCAAAAAAATCGAAATCATCATTTCTTAATATACCCAAGAAACGTATGTATGTACAATGTACATGGCACACAAGTTCACTACAAAAAAAAAATACAAAAACTTGGCGTGTACGGTTAATCCTAGGTTCCTGCATGTGGACAATTTGACCCGAGCCAAAATTGACTTTCGGCTGGCGTTTTTTTTCTCGTCGATTTTAAAGTTCTGCCCGGGAGAGAGGCGGGGGGAGGGGAGGGGCAATTTCAGTTGAATTCTTTTTTGTTCATACACCAAATGGCAAATTTGTTGCAGCACAGAAAACAATTAGTCTCGGCCAGACTCTCGCCGAGAGTTTCGCAACAGTCCCGCATAGGCATTTTTCCGGGACTCGCAGATCTCGTCTTCGATAAAGTCTCGCCGAGACTCTTTTCGATACTTTACGAAACTCTTTCCGAGTACCGCAAAGACTCTTGCCAAGATTTTTCGTAACTCTTTTCAAGAGATTCGAATTTCGAAGTCACCGTTGGTATCGATGCCATTGGTCGTCGATAACAACTTTTTAATCAATGGCTTAAAATTAAATTTGGGATTTTAGGGTTGCTTTATCCCTTAATTATTTTTCTAGGGAAAATTTAAAAACACGTCAACTTTTTTTTTGCTTTTCAATGTAGTGTTTGTTTTGTCAAAACCGGATAATAATTGTTATTTATACAGATAATACATGAATTCCAGGGGTAGTTCATCCCCTTACAATAAGGGTGCATAAAAAGTACAGCATGTCAAATTGGTTATTTAACATGAGGAATATTTTGCAATTGGTTTGGTTTCGATTTGTTGACGCCTTCTATATGAAACAATGTAAAAGCAAAAACAAAAAAAATATGAAGCTGTAAAATATGCCCAACTTTGAGGGTTGATTTCACTCCATAAAACCGATTATGGGCTGATAAAAAAAATACGTATCTCTGATTTTTCGATGGACTACAACACATAAAAATTTATTGAAATCGGAAGGGGATACTGAAATGTCTTTCCTTGTAAGAGTTATAAGCTCGCAAAGTCGCCTGGGTCAAATTGTCCCCATGTAGGAATGACAAAGTACGAAAAAATATTCAGGGTTAAGAAAGCTCGGGAAGATTGATCAAATCTACTACCTGGATCAATGATGAGCTAGGGAAAAAGCCGTCATTCCCGGGCAGAATGGAAGGAATCATAGTGAAAATCGATGGGATGGATGGGTGGATGGATAGTTACTCTGCATGGGTGGAAGGGTGGATATGTTGAATGGGACGGATGCAATGGATGGGTGAATGGAATAAATAGAAAGGATAAATAAAGTAGACGGGATGGCATGAGAAGGGGTGGGGTGAATCTAAAGGATGGATAATATGGGATACATGAATAGGATGGGTGGGATGGATGAATGAATGTTTCTGCTTGCTATAGGTGCATGAGGATGATGCATTTCTTCGCCGAGTTTTTTTTCTTAACCATGCACGCCAAGTTTTTGGATTTTTTTTGGTAGCAGATTTGTGTGCCACGTACATTGTACGTACATACGTTTCGTAGCTATATTAAAAAATGGTGATTTCGATTTTTATTTAAAGTAAGAACAAAAATGTTGGGTGGTCAATTTATAACTGTGTTATGCCCGAATGTGCGAACAAGCGGGTTGAGAGAAATTAACAAATAAGAAAGATATTTCAGATTGCAAACCGTTCTCGAATAAACAAATAAATAAATAGATAAATGTTTGGAATAGTTATTAAAGCACTAAGCATACCTATCTCGGTCAATAATATATGGAAAATAGGGGAAATGAATGTAGATAAAGTTATATTAACAACGAGTTGAATTCAGAAATAACAGGTGTATTCTTGTATAGAAAAAAATGCTCGAAAACCGTCATATTCGAGTATATAAGAGGGCGGCAGGGCTCGCACGGCCTTTGTTTTTAATACTAGGCGTCGAGCCGCTACCGCGTCTCTTGATTGGAGATTTATATGTTACAATCGAACAAGATCGCAGTTAACTTCCTCTCGCTTATAATAGAAATAATTTATACATAATAATAAAAGGTGATACAGTTTAGATTGACAGGTCGATATTCTGACGAAATTTGAGTCGTGCTAACGCAGAGCATTGCGCGTCTCCTCGAAGACAGTGTAGTCGGCACACTTACGTACACAAATCGTACAATACACTTGACAATTTGATATTTAGCTTTGAATTGATTGATTATAATAACATGTTTGGATTTGGTAGTTTATTTATGATTTCGGCTAACAAATGAGTAATTAAGTAAATTGTGAGTTCTTATTGGCCTTTAAGACGTACTGAAACGCTGGCCCTCAGTGCCTCACTAGCTCTCGAGCAGTGATGCTTGATCGCGAAGAATAGAATACGGGTACTCTGAACAATCTTGCAAGGACACGGAATAAGACTCGAACTCGAGGTATCGAGTAACTAGAGGAGCTCCGCTTAGACCGAAGATTAGCGAAAGACAAGAGTTTTGATTGCCACTTCCTCAACGATGCTTCCGATATTAGGAAATTTGCAACGTAAGAAGTTTGGTAGTCGGACAATTGGCCGTGCAAAATAATGAACTGCTCTAAACGAGCAAGAATCGTTCCAGGTTTCTGCAAAGGATTGTTCATGTCGTTTGCAATTCGGTGTAAATTCCTTAAAGGTAACAGAACTTGAAATTCGTATAAATTTCGTGGGAAATGATTTTCGCAATCGTCAAATGAGGGTCAACTCGTAGATTGAAAATAATTCGATTTCGCAAAAAGAAGCGATTCGTCTTGAACATTCAGAACTGTATACCAATATAGTGCTAATAAGAATACTTTAAACTATCTACAAATAATTCATAATTTATGGGCTCGGCCATAACAACTGGAGGTGCGACTTTTTAATACTTGGCGTTATTTGTTCACTTTTTGAAAATCTTTACCGAGCATATAGCTTGTTTTTGAACAACACGACGGTACCTTTGTTTCAGAAATAATTAATAGGATATGTCGGTATTGAGAAACGATAGTTGGAAAACAGGAAACACTTGAATCTACACTTTTAGCATTTTTCACTACTTTTTAATATAGCAAAAAAACGTACGTATGCACAATGTCCGTGCCACACAAGTTTCCTGCAAAAACAATAAAAAAACTTGACGTGCATGGTTAAAAAAAAGCTTGGGATACAAAATTGATCAAATGTACTGCCTAAAAAAGTATTTTTTGAAGGTCTCATGTGCAAAAGGTTTATTATTAATTTTCTTGATATTAAAACGACTAATGCTAGTTCTTGTTGCTAATCGTTTCTTTCGTTAATTATCATTGGAAAATTTTTATAATGGCAGATAATACACAAAGTAAAGTATCGTCGGTTGTCCTGAATACGATTGCACACCTGCTAAGCACCTCTGTCATTTAACTTATCTGTTTTGCCGGATATTTCTTTATATCAATATCTAGTGATATCTAGTAATATGTATATAAAAAAGTGAATGGATACACAAATTCAGAACAAATAATATTCGAGATGACTAATAGATTTACCTCACTCTGTCTTTTGTCACTGCTACTGCGATTGTTACTGTCACTGCCACTTCCAACACCTTTGCCACTGCCACCACATCATCCCCCCACCCTCCTCGGCCCTCGGTCTCTCTCTCTCTCTCTCTCTCTCTCTCTCTTTCAAGTCACTCATGACTTGCGATTTTATTATTAACAAAAAGCGCACGAAAAAACAACTCCCGATTAGCGACGTGTTTCCGTCATCTCACACCGGTCAAATTTATATAAACTAGCATCTCCCACCGCATATTTACAAACTGCTTAAGCGTGCTAGAGCCACGGCTGCTAATATCTCTGAGAATATATCGATCTGGCCTAGTGCTGGTATACTTGCACGCAAAACTCATGGTGCTTCAGTATTTAAGATAATTTCCGAAAACGACTTTGCCAAGTTACAATGACTATTCGAAATAGACGGTAACTCCTTGCTTGCGATAACTCCCCCAGCCTGCTCAGCTCTAGCTTCTGCCAATCTCGCAGCTCACAGCAAAATAGCCCAGGTTAATACCAACTTGTTGCTTGGACACTTCGAACAATTTTCCGCCTATTTTACCGCAAACTTTTTTCATGTTATCGCGTTTATTGAGACATAGCTCCATAGCCATATCTCCGACGATTTCATTTCTGATTTCGATCTCCGACTGTGCGGGAGAGGAGGTGGCGTTGCCATCTATATACACAATAGAATTAATATCAAAGTACTCGAGCTCTCATCTAATCTGACCATTAATGCCCCCGAGTACATTATGCTTGAATTGCGGTGCACGCAGCAAGATTTTCTTCTTTTAATTGTTATGTACAGACAATCTAAGGGTTTACTATACGGAGACTTCGAAAATACGCTCCCTCGCCATTTATTCGCTTACAAAAATGTCATCGTTACAGGTTACCTCAATTGCAATTTTATGAGTGACACTTTTGAAGCTACATACCTTAGAGACTTAGTCAAAACACGATCTCTTAACATTGTCGAATCTGCTGCTACATTTCATACGTTCGCATCTCATTCTTGGCTCGATGTCTTTATCATAGATAATCTCGAGAAAGTGCTCGTATTTGCGAAGTCCTCTGAACTATTCATCGCGGGTCACGACCTGATAGAGCTTAGGTACTCATTAATCCATAAAATTTCTTCATCTCGCACTGTCTCTCGTCGACCTTTCAAAAATTTCGACTCCGCCAAATTTACCGAAACTTTGTCCCTTATCCCACCGCGCAATAACGAACCAATTTTGCTACCATCTACCTACGATCTTGATAATATGTCTATCGAACTCAGCGATGCGATCACTTTAGCTCTAGATACTTATGCTCCCACACGTACGTTTCTAGCTCGCAAACCCAGGCTTACTCCCGAGTTAAATGCTCGTATATTTCAGAAAAACGCTCTTTATAAACACGCCAGACGCTCCGGAAATCTTTTAAGTCTTTTAATCTAAAGGAAATTTAGGTACGAACTAACTCGTGATCTACGCCAAGCGAGATTCTCCTATCATTTCTAGCGTCTTACCACTGTCACCGATGCGTCACGACTTTGGAGAGAATTGGTGGCGTTAGGCCTGATCAAATCCAAACTTGCTTCTTGTTTCACTTATATTTCACCCAACGAGCTCAACTCTTTTTTTGTAGGTATCTCTTGCACTGGCTCTTCTCATACTATCCACGACCTTGACCTTGATATTGCCAAACTTCCTGCTCGCCAAATCATTTTTGACTTCACTCCTGTCACTCCGGATTATGTATCCAGCCTAATACTTTCCTCTACTTCACCATCGCATTCTGTCGGCCCTGACGGCGTCTCCCTGTTTGCCATTCATGCATCGCTACCTTCCATATCCAGTCTTCTTGCTGGTATTTTTAACACATCATTTGAACTTGCTCACTTTCCATCTCAGTAGAAGAGAGCCTTTATCCGTCTCCTTCTCAAAATTAACTCGCTAATGTTTCCGTCTGATTGCTATCCGATATGTAACTTGTGTGAATTCTCTAAAATCTTTGAGAGAGCAATGCTCAAATAGGTTGTCCACTTCCTTGACTTCTACCGGCTCTTAAATCTACGACAAACTGGATTCAGGAAGGATTATAGTATCCAGACTGCTCCACTACACTACGTATTTGATACAATATACGCTGCATTGTAGATGAAAGAAAGATTACCTTGGTTGTGTTCTTCGATTTCAGCAAAGCCTTTGATATGGATCCCCACCGGCTACTCCTAACTGAACTTCATTCTTTCGGCATTGCCGATGGAGTACTCTATTGGTTCTTCTCTTACTTGGCTCGAAGGTCTCAGGCCCTGATAAGCAATTGTGGGGAATCCTCAAAATAGCTCAACACTAACACGAGAGTTCCGCAAGGATCTATTCTTCGCCCTCTTCTGTTCCCCTTGTTTATCAACGACATTAGCTCTGTTCTGAAATTTTCTCAGCACGTGATCTTCGTTGACGACTTACAAATTTATTTGAATTTTCCTCCCTCAGATCTCATTGCGAACATCAATAAAATATCCTCGGATGTCAGAGCCATCGTGTCTTATGCGAACGATTACGGTTTCAAACTCAAACTCACCAAAAGCAAGGTCATGATTCTAGGGAATAGCTCATTCATCAATCGCATAAACTTATCAGACCTACCTCCAATCACGTCAAATGGTGCCTCACTTCCCTATGTCACAGAAGCCAGAATTCTCTCTCTTTCCCTCTCTCTCTCTCCACCCTTGACCTTGATCGTGACCTTCGTGATTTCGACTTTCTCCTCTACCTTATTCTTCACCATGACTTTCATTTAAATTTTCTGATTATTTAATCCAGTTGATACAAGCCTATAAGCCTAGTTATATCCAGTTTAGACAAAATCAGATCACGCCCTTCTGTCTCTAAGAAATGAAATAATTAATAAAATTCCTGAACTGGCGGATCTTATTACGTAATGCTTCAAAATCTCTAACCTGCGTTTTCTAACAAAAACTAGACGAAAGAATAAAATAATTTCATTGGTAAACTGCGGTCACATTCGTATTCACTCCACCCGTTGCCCCCTTGGAGGACTTTCAAAATTTAAAATAATCGAAAAAACCTCATATTCACGTATATAAGAGTGCGGTAGCGCACGAGAAATTTTTCCATTTTTCATCATTCCTTTTTTCTAGAAAAAATTTGTTTACGAACGATATGTGGATGTGGCAGGTAAATTCTTATACGACAAAAAAAAGCCAAGAATCCCCACGATTTAATTTTATAAAATTTTGCAAAGTGAATCTGCTAGAAGTGAAAGATATCATGAAACTATGGAAATTGCAACATTTTGTTGCGTAGGTGAAGATCCCGAGTGTCTTTCAGGAGTTCAATTTCCATCACTTGTTGTATCTTTAAAACTTAATTCGCAAAGTTAAAGACCATTTATGGTCCTAACCCTCCAATTATGTTCATATGCCATTTCTCTAATTAATGCTTTATTGCAACGAATTATTATGCTGACTTGGGATGACTATATGACTTGGAACTACAAGGGCTTTAAAAAAAAAATACAGAATTGCATTAGCCTGCGTGAGCTTGAACGCTGCCACACTCTCATTTGTAATATTTGTAGTATAGTTTTATTGGTAACAAATTGATAAAAATTTATTATCGTACGTAGAGCGGATACACACGGAGTACTCGTCCGGCCCGAAAATTTTTCGACTAGTCAGCTAAAAATATGCTTTTTGTTCACGGCAAATTTTTCAACCACTCCGAACATTCGGATCTCCTGACGCAGATTTGAATCTTACCCGCCTTGGAATGCAATCAATTGATGACCGCTCTTACATGGCAGGCTTATTCCGTTTTGTAAAACCTGTTGTAGTAAAAACCGGTGTAAAAGTGCGTGTAAATGGTACCGGATTACTTGTTTCGGGTGTACAGTACCGTTTAGACGCTCTGTAACTCCAGTTTTCCCCCCGATGTTACAAAATCGGAATAAACGTGCCGTGTAATAACGTGAGATATGCTCCACATGAGTATCAATTCATCGATAACAATTGGTTAAAGGAAAGGAGGATAATTTGGGATACAAAACAATCCGCATATTGTGATTCCAAATTAAGTATGCTTACTTTACTAATTAAGGCCAAAATGTACGGTAGGTTAATGTTGACTTATGTGACAAGTTTTATGAAAAATTTTTGAGCCGGACAAGTACTCTGCGCGTATCCGCTCTACGTACGATAGTAAAGTTTTATCAATTTGTTACCAATAAAACTATACTACAAATATTACAAATGAGCGTGTGGCAGCGTTCAAGCTCACGCAGGCTAATGCAATTCTGTATTTTTTTTTAAAGCCCTTGTAGTTCCAAGTCATAGGATAAGAATTCGTTGTAATAAAGCATTAATTAGAGAAATGGCATATGAACATAATTGGAGATTTTATAATAGTACATTACGATACGTGTGACTTAAGTAGCCTATTATTGCACGGCGTGAAGTTAGCGCCCGAGCGAAGCGAGGGTGCTAAACGCCGTGCATTAATAGACTTACTTAAGTCACGAGTATCGTATACTATTTTATAGCTCGTGTGACATAAACCCGACTTTTATTTAAAACTGATTAAGAAGATCTATTTAAAATAATAAATTGGGTAACATGGAAAGGAAGAAGTCCAACGCAAACCGCGTGCAATATTGTCACCCGAGCCGAAGGCGAGGGTGACAAGCACGCGGCCAACACATACTATTCAAATCTGGGCGACGGGGGTCCGGGGGCGGAGCCCCCGGCGGGGGGGAGGGGCGGAGCCCCCCGGGGGGTTCGGGGGGCGGAGCCCCCCGAAGGACACGATTATGATCTTTAAAAGTTCCATCAATATATCGTAATACACATTATTTGAAGTATTCATTTGTTATAGAAGAGTTTATTGAATTTGCTAAACATGTTTTTTACGTGATATTTATTATTTTTCATTTTATATATTTTCTTTTTTTCAGTAAGTAATGACAGGAAGATTTCAATTGGTCTCGTTTCTTTAAAAAAATTATGACAACTTGTCTACGTATTGTTTTTCGTAGATAGCGATTTTTGAATCAATTTTGGAAAATTTTATTTTTTTCATAATTTGTTTAAACAAATTGTTGAAAAATTCAACTAATTTATTTAATCAAATTTTTGTACATTCAAACTCTTGACACTTTTTCTACAGCATGAAACTGTTTTTAGGCGAAATGCTAATCTATCCCCCTTCTGTCATTTGTCTGTTGTGAATTTTGAAGTGTCAAAAACGACATTTTAATGTATTTTTTCTTGTTTGCTGTCTATCTGTGAAGTTAGTCGTTTCATTTTTGCACGGTGTAAAAAAGGGCTATTGAAGTCACGGAAAAGCGTGCGTAAAGTGCGGGTTTAGGTCACACAGTGCTATAAACATAATAAAGTCCCACGTACTTGACCACATATACTTTAGTAGATCTTTATTTATTTATCAACTTTTTGTGAACTCACAACATTTACGAGAATGAAATTATCACCTCTGTACAATTTGACTTAATTTGATAAGATAATGAGAGCGGTTACTCATAAAACTTTGTATGATGAGTTGGTTTTTAGAAAGGATTTTTGTGCGGAGATCTTTGCATGAACGACTTAGACGGGTTTTTGTAAATTTTTGTGGGGATCGGTATTTTGGCGCTGGGTGGTGGGGGGGGATTAACTGGAACGACTATTTGGGGGGGGGGGGGGGCATAAACGTACTTGTCTCAGCTTTTTTCACAACATTTATGCTGTTTTTGGCTAGGATTTGTCGACTTTTTGTATGGAATTCATAGCTTGTTAATTAAACACGTCAATATTGTGTACGTACTCGGGTATGAAATTCATAGCTTGCCAATTAAACATGTCTATATTATGTATGTATCTGAGTGATGCAAAAGAATTGACATTTTTTTCGACATTGTAGCAAAATATGGTAACATTTTATCAAAAAGTGATTCTGTCAAGAATTGAATCGTGAATAAAAATTTTAGAGGTCGCTCAAGCGATTTTTTAATGATTTCGGCTAAAAATGGATACATGATCGAATTTCGAGCTGGTGTATCGCGACTATATTCAGACTAAAAATGCAACGTGAAATATTGATCTAAGAAGTGTTCAAATGAATTCAATCTTCGTAATTAACCGTCAATACTTATAAAATTATTAGATTACTTAAAGCGTACAGTAGTCCTGAGGAGATACGACACATAAAAGAACAACGAACAAGTAAAAACTTGAATTTTTTTTTAATTTTGTAAAAAAAAATTTCAAAAAATATTGCACCGAAACATCCGTGCGAACAGATCAACGGATCGGAAAATATTCCATAAAAAATGATGCCGAAGAAATACTCCAATAGCATCAGAATGCACCGAAAGTTTTTAAATATAAGTAATCATAACGAAATGAGATTTTGAAACAAAAAAATATACGTACAAAATTTTGAGAGCTAAAGTTTGATTGGAAAAATAATTTTGGCCGAAGTACTATGCGAGTTTTTCTTTTGTAATATTTATTGATTATGAATTATATCTCATGAGCAATAGATAAAAAAAAAAAATTGGTGAAGTACTTATGAAATTTTTTTTCTCAAATCAAATATCTTTTCGCTCAAAATTATTTCGCATCGCCTGATTCCGTTTTGGGGTGCAAGTGCAAATAGAATTTTCATGTATTTAAGGTCTCTACTACTCTAGGGTGGTTTAAAGCCATATGTAATTCAAACCTAGGGTGGTATCATACACCATTCTCTCAGTTATATAAAAAATGAAGAGAATCGTTTCCAAATAAACTTTATTATTGCATGCAAGAGACATTTTATGGTAAAAGAGAAGAGGCACTATTTTCGACTCCGTTCTAGA
Source organism: Rhimphoctona megacephalus (assembly GCA_963989365.1). NCBI lineage: Eukaryota > Metazoa > Arthropoda > Insecta > Hymenoptera > Ichneumonidae > Rhimphoctona > Rhimphoctona megacephalus. The sequence continues at coordinate 19,423,591 of OZ022415.1, forward strand.
ATTTACGTGCGGAAAAATGAATTGTTGGGGCTAGAGTTAATAAAAAAAAATATTTATTAAGGCACTGTTCAAAAGTTTATTTATTAAATTACACTGTATTTTTGCACTATCACTCTTCTATCTATATATATAAAAGTTACTTTAATCAAAACTGAAACTGACCGCGATCTTTATAACCTCACGACCGTTCAAAGATATCAAATATTCACCAAATACGAGTTTATCATACACCATTCTCTTAGTTATCAAAAAAAATAAAAAAAGAGAATGGTTTCTAAATAAACTTTATTATTGCATTCAAGGAACATTTTATGGTAAAAGAGAAGAGGCACCGTTTTCAACTCCGTTCTGGAGTTTACGTTCGGAAAAATGGATTGTTGGGGCTAGGGTTAATAACAAAAATTATTTATTTAGACACTGTTCAAAAGTTTATTTATTGATTTAAACTTTATTTTTGCACTATCACTCTTCTACCGATAATATAATAAAAGTCACTTTAATGAAAAGTTGAAACTGACCGCGATCTTTATAACCTTACAACAAAGATATTAAATGTTCACCGAATACACGTTTAAAGTCCTAATCTCGAATATGTCTAACCAAAAATCAAATTATCTGCTTTCACACCCGCGATTTTTATAACCTTACTTTTTAACCCCACAACTGTCACTAGTATAACCGCGATCTTTTTTCTAAACTCACAGCTGTCACTCTTACTTACACATCCTGAAGAAAAGTCATCGGCTGTCAAATCAATGAACACAGTCTCGCATATCACCAGAAAATTTCTAGTTATAACTAGAGTCACTAGACAGCAACCGCTAAACGTCAAAAAATGTGTGCGAAAAATGCCACCTTTTTTTGATGATTTGGAAGGATGAAATATTAATATTTCCAATATGCGTTAGGCTACAGAGTTCTAAATAGTCACGATCGAAAGAAAAAAAAAAAATACGTAGACTAGCAACATCTTTTAAAGCGTTGTAATTAATTAAATATCGCCGAAACAATTTTCGAAAACCGTTCGAAACCGCTTTGCTTGCTGTAAAGACTTTAGTATCGACTCGTCTTCGCCATTTTATTATAGTATACGTAAATGTACTTATCTCGAGTCGCTACCTCGACTCTAGATGTTGTGACGTGGTAATTTTGTCCATGTCACATAAAGTTAAAAATCGGCACGGCACGGGAGAACATGTCTATTCTCGTTGTAGAATTTCTCTCCGTTGTGAAACCGTTGTGACTTTTGGTTACTAAATTATAGTGATAGTGCGAGAACTAAGTTTCATTTATATTAATGGTGACTAGCCTCAGCACATCAGTTTTCATATTTAGTTAAAGTGATAGTGCGGGAGTCTAGTGTTATATCATATGAAAACCCTCTTTTACCGACGGAGCGGTTTACGGGATTTTCGGATGGTAGAAACCCTGGTCGTCACACTATAGATCATATTTTTAACTTTTCTCCTACTTCTAAATATATGTTGTTTAGAAGTAAAATTGGAAACGTGAAAACAGCTATATCTTTCGCACTGATGGCAGTTCAGGTGGTATTTTACATTGCTTTAAGCAAAAATAGTTTTTATTGGGAAAAAACCCGCTCAAAGTAGTTCGCTCATTTTTTATTCCTGAATGTCTGAGTTCCATTAATGCCTGGTCCGCTTGGTTCTAGCAAGTGTTCAGTGCGGTCGATGTCGATTGTACGAGTTTCAGACTCGTATGTCAAAAAAAATTTGTATCCCTCACGATGATAACCTAGCATGATAGCGCTAAGGTGGTGTGAATACAGCGGACTGACTTACCGCATTGAATGATGACAAGAATAATATTTATAATTTGTAATGAAAAATAAATGTTTGTTATAGGCTAGATATAAATAATGTAGACGTTTTTTTAATTGAAAAATATTATTAATATATGGAAAAAATATTTCGTTTGTATTGAAAATATATTTACAATATATTGTAAATATAAGTGGAAAATCAATTTGAAATTTCATTTCGTTCGTTTAAATTAATTTTTTCAATCATTCCACGTTTACTTATAGTCGAAGATATATTACAATTTCTGATTAATATATGAATTTGGCGTAAAGAGTCATGCTGACTTGAAATGCTTCTCATAATTGTTCATCGATTCCCCGCGCACATTAGTTGATTAAGGAACAGCGAAATCGTTAATAGCAGTCCATTTTATCCACTTTCGATCGATCTAACGGAAAAGGGTTCATTCAGCGTTTTGAAAAAATAGGTTGATTTTGCACATGTTAAAGCACGTGCTGAACGCGAAGAATCAAGGCATTCATTCAAAATGCACAATCAACCTCTTTTTGTAAACTCTCCGGAAATATCGAGGATGTTTTCAAATATATATTATGAATACATTTCAATATAAAAAAGTTACATATTATTTTAATTTGCCTTATACCAAAAATGTATTTTAACTGTATTTCTAATATATGCTCAATTTAAGAGGAATATAATTTCAAAATTTCATTCTGTTTATAAAAAATGTATTTTTTCAATAATTTCACGATTTTTATAAATCAAAAATTCATTTGAAATTTTTGTTTAACATATCAATTTGGCGTCAAACGTCGTGCTGACTTGAAACGCATCTCATAATTTTTTATTGATTCCCCGGGCAAATTAGCTGATTCAAAAATAGTGAAATCGTTAATAGCAGTCCATTTTATCCACTTTCGATCGATCTAACGGAAAAAGGTTCATTCAGCATTTTGAAAAAATACGTTGATTTTGCACATGTTAAAGCACGTGCTGAACGCGAAAAATGACGGCGTTCATTCAAAATGCTCTATTAACTTCTTTTCGTAAACTCTCCGGAAATATCGGGGACGTTTTCAAGGATATATTAACAATACATTTTCAATGCAATAAAGTTATACATTATTTATATTTGTCGTATATCAAGAAAACATATTTTTTTTATAATTAACTATATTTTTCTATAAGAAGAAAAATACTGGAAATAGGATAATTTTTCGGAACATGCTAAATATAAATAATGTATACACTTTGTATATTTTCAATATATGAAAAATATATTTAAACCGTGTTTCCAATATATGCTAAATTTAAGTAGAAAATAAAATTTATTTTCTTAATTAATTTTTGAATAATTTTTTTTGTTCAGATTGAAATGAATCCAAGTAGAAATACAATTGATTTTGCTGTGGAATACGCTCTACATTGAGAATGTATTGCGTGAAACATTGGTTTCGTACCTTTTCATAGCCCAGTAAAGTGGTATTGGTTCTGAAACCGGTCTATGAGCTTTCAAAGGCCTACATTTTTTTAATTACAGGATATGAAAGCAACTATCGTAAACGTAATTTTGATAATCGACCATAAAATGTGATGTGAAAAAATTATCGCCCACATTGGTTTTATTTCGATACGTAAAAAATCATTCATTTTATACATATTTATCTGAGTTATTTTAAATCCAAATATCGCATCTTATGTCGGGATAATGTTTTTGTTGAGATTTTAATGAATCCAAGTAGTAGTACACGTTGTTTTGTTACCGAATATGCTTTACATTAAAAATTAATTGCGCATATTATTGGTTTCATTCTTTTTCATAGCCCAGTGTGACGGTACTAATTCTATCCCCGTTTATGAGCTTTAAAAGGACAACAATTTTTTTAATTAATTACAGGAGATGAAACCAATGATCGTAAACGTAACTCTGGGAATCGATCATAAAACGTAATGTGAAGAAATAGTCGCCCACATTGGTTTCATCGCGATACGTTAAAAAATATTTATTTTATGTTTATTTATATGGGTTCTCAAAAACCAAATATCGCATCTTATGTTTGGATAATTTTTCTGTTCAGATTGAAATGAATCCAAGCACGAATACAATCGATTCTGCTATAGAATACACTCTACATAGAGAATGTGTTGCGCGAAATATTGGTTTCGTTTCTTTTCATAGCCCATTGCAGTGGTATTTGCTTTGAAACCAGTTTATGGGCATTCAAGGGCCTACAATTTTTTAAATTAATTATAGGAGATGAAAGCAAAACAAACAAATGAAACGTAATTCCGGTAATCGACCATAAAATGTGATGTGAATAAATATTCGCCCATATTGGTTTCATCTCGATAGGTAAAAAATTATTCATTTTATGCGTATTTATCTGGGTTATTAAGAAAGAAATATCGCATCTTCTGTCGGGATAATTTTTTGGTTGATATTTACATAAATCCAAGTAGTACTGCATGTCATCCTACTTGGATTCATTAAAATCTTAACGAAAAAATTATCGCGTAAGATGCTATATTTAGTTCTTAATAACCCAGATAAATACGCATAAAATGAATAATTGTATTTCGCGCCTCTTCCGATAGACCACGATGTAGTTTCTCCCCCCCCCCCATCACCACTATGTCCGAATCAATACACGCTTTATAGTCAACTAGGGACTCTTTTTTCCACTAGCTGACCCCTCCTATATTCATGTTCATTCTTCTTCTGTGTGCCGAAGAAGTCACACGCGATCGGTAAAATGACACCGAGTAATTCAAGCGATAGCGAGAATAGAGCGAATTTCTTCGAGAAGAGATTTAGTCCAGTCAAAATGCGAAAATGGAGTAACTTTTTTGCACGAATCCGGAAACTTGACCTAAGGGTAATTCGATGACGCCAAATCGAATGGTGATAATTTTTTTGCGATCAACCCCCGGCAACATCGAAAAAAAGGGTTGAAAAGCTAAAAAACCGTTTAACGCGAGAACTATAAAATTTATTGAAAAATGTGTAACACCAACGTTTTCAGGAGCCAAAAATACATAAAAAAGTACTATTTTCATTTCCATACCTTTAAAAATAAGCGAGAAAAGGAAAAAAAAAACATTGCGCTCTCGGGAGAAAACTGCCAAGTTTCAAATAATTATAAGAATATTAAATCCGTAAATATCTTGGGTTTTTTTGATTCCACATGTTTCAGAAGGGTTTGATTTAACATTCTAGAGAAATTTTTTTTTTTTTTTTATTGTTTAACTATCGAAAAAGTGCGATTAAATATTGAAAAAATACCGTTTGAGAACCTCTTTCAGAAAGAGACGCACTATGAGGCTATACCGTTCGCACTCATACGGAGGTTCTCTCTATCGTTCGGCGCATGCGTCGATATGCGGTCAGTTCGAAAGCACGAGTGCGTAGTGTCCGTGTGCGCGTGTGTGCGTTTGTTTTGGTTTTCTCTAATTGAAACATTCAAACGTCCACGCGGGAAGGATTTAAACAAGGGCTCAAATCCGCACAGATATCCATTCAGCATTATTGTCTCATAGACGTTGAAAGAAAATCATTTAAATTATTATTAATGAAATATTATATAGTATTGTAAATTATTATATTATAATTATTAGAGTACAATAATGTACTATGTAATAATTATTTAACAATTACCTATATAATAAATATTATACTATTATAAATATTTATTATAGTATAATGAGTTATAGTAATTGCCGGACCTCACCATTATAAATTTTTCTTATTTTTTTTTTTTTTTTTCATAAAATAGCATTCCATAAAAGGAATATCCACACCTATTTATACTTTTTTTCGCACGTAATATAGGACTAACAATTTTTCAAAAAATTCTGGTTTTGAAAAGTTCGTAAATGTTTCAAGGCCAACATCTCTTAAACTAATCGTAATATCGACACATATAACTATATACCAATGTTTTTCATTCTGGTCTGCACTTGAAACAAAATGAAAGAAAATCTGCATCTGAAGTGAAAACTACTTTTTTTTTAAAGACGACTGCCATTTTTCATTTTTTTTTCAAAAAAGTCTACAATAGTATTAGATGAGTTACACGAACTTGGACACTGATCTTATCGTGAGGCCATTTTTTCCTATTTTTTGTTGAATGAATTAAATTCTTTGTCCATTAAAGTTTGAGGTTTTTCATATGAATTGTTTGAAATGAATTTGAATTATTTTTGAACAATGATTTTTTTTTGATATAGGGATTATTAATAACAACTGATTATTGATAATGAATAAAATTAATAAATCAATCATCAAATGAAGTATAATAAATGAGAAACATTGATATGTAGACAATTATCGATATTATGATTAGTTTAAGATATATTGGCCTTGAAATATTTTCGAACTTCGTATACAACCGAATTTTTTTGAAAAATTTAAACTCTTCAAAGACGTGCGAAAAAAATCCAAAAATTGGTGTAGATATTCCTTGTAGGGAATAATAGTATATTTAAAAAATCAGCAAAATTAAAAATAGTCGTGGTTACGACTGAGCGAAATGACGTGGAATGCCTCATATAATAATTGTTATGTAAACTATTATAGCATATATATAAAATGTATGGCTTATGTCATATCTATTAGATTTTTCGAAAATTTCAAACAAATAGCATAGTTCCTTTTGGAAATTTTAAGCTATTGTGCTGGTATTTTTTGTTGATAGAATATTGTAAACGGTTGATGAACATTCTCCAAAAAAGGTGGACGAAGTGTTTAATAGGAAACAAAATCTCTTTATTCAATTACATTTTTTCAAAATCGTATTCGATTTCCATTTCTTCCTCTTCGTCCTCACTTTCGTTTATTTCCTCATAATAATCGAGATCATCGGGATTCAATTCAGCGGCTATATTCAGGAATTCACTGACCTTCGTCATCTTCATTTTGTTCTTCTGCAACAATATTTTCAACTTCGTTCCTGATAGTATTGACGGAAACGTTGGAGTACGTTTGGCCTTCACAATGCTTACATAACCGAGTGCACGCTAATCCCGTTTTTCGGCAAGTGCAACGTGCAGTTTTGCAGTCTCCGGTGCACGAATATAGTACTTGCAATATAGACATTTAGGAAAATGAATGAATACTTGGAGTTAGTACAAAATGTGTGAAGACTTTGAGATAGAAAAATCCGATTGGATTTCAATAACATCAATCCAACGATTTAGACTGAACTTTTTAGAATTTATCATCTATAAGCATTATTGAAATATTTTATGAAATTTTTTTCTCGCTATATTTTGGTATACGGCCTAAAGATCCTGAGACAAAATATCCCGTGCCAAAATATCCTAAGGAAAAATATCCTCGGACAAAATATTCTAGGGTCAAAATATCCTGGGATAAAATATCCTGGGACAAAATGTTTGAGTCAAAATGTCCTAGTGACATAATATCGTCGATTTGAAAATATCCTAACAATATTCCTTTATTTAAATCCTTTATTTAAAAATATCCCAATAATATAATATACTTAATTTGGAAATATGCCAACAACATGATATTGTTTATTGAAAAATATCCTACAGTTGTAAGACTAAATGTATTGGATATGTTTATTTCTATCAATCAAGAAAAATATCAATATCATTATTAACGAAAATATGTTGGATCTTGATCCTCTCCTTGAACAAAATATAATTGTAGTTTAAACCACTGTGATATTTATATTGATGAATATTGATGATTATTGAATTCAACGGATTCAATGAATATAACATAGAAATTGATGATCATATCTGTGTGTATATGAAAGCAAGTGGCAACATGTATTCATGTATGTAAGATGTGTATGTAAAAGAATATAATTGTATCCTGAGGTTAGTGATGAGTTTCGTCTCCAGTACTGTACGGGATCGTAATCCAATCTGTGATGTTCTGTGACACGTCTTAATTTATTGGAATGTAGTGTATTAATTTATTTGTTTTGAACAATCAAATTATCCTTAAATTGAACTTAAACATTAATTAAATATGCCGTTGAATTTAATATTAATACAAAAACGGAAGCCCATGTTAGTATCTAAAGGATACATTTATACTATTAAAGATGAAAATGAAAAACGCGTGATATGATACTGCGAGAATATATTGACTCTGGGATATTGTATCTGAGGATATCTTGTCCCGAGGATATTTTGACTCCGGGATATTGTGTCTCAGGATATTTCATCCCGAGGATATTTTGACTCCGGGATATTGTGTCTCAGGATATTTTGACCGGGATATTTTGTCCTGGGACGAATTGCCATGTAACCCTATATTTTGATTTTGTACACGTTGGATATTGTGAGCGATGATTTTGTACCGTTTGAAAAATTTTTTGTCTCTCATCTTCATTACGAGTCAAACTTTCGTTGAAGTTCTCAGTTAGAGCTACTCCTCGTTCAGAACTTCAACGAAGGTTTGACTTGTAATGAAGGTGAGAGACAAAAAATTTTTAAAGCGGTACAAAATCATCGCTCACAATATCCAACGTGTACAAAATCAAAATATAGCGAGAAAAAAATTTCATAAAATATTTCAATTATGCTTATAGATAATATATTTACTTTATGATAATTTACATACTTGTAATTCGTTAAAGTTTTCATTAAATTAATTGTTGGTTATTTATATAATAAAAACTCTACTCACGCGTTTATATAAGCTAAAACAGCCATTTTTTTCTAAATAAAACTACTCGTATGAAAACGATATTTTTTCCTTGATAAAATAAAGAAAAAAACATTTCTTCTTCAGGATCTTTTTAAATTGCAGCTTAAATATTTTATATTAGTTATCTTTTCCGTCACTGGAAACTTATTTTTCTATGAAATCTACTAAAAATGTAAGAAAAAGAAATGAAAATAGATGTTTTTTAAGATTTGAGTCGCAAATTTATGAAAATCGCAAGTTATAAAAAAATCAAAGCTTATTATCTCGAGAAACATCAATAATAGCGATTCGGTTCATAGGAGCTTTTTCAAAGAAAATTTAATTTATTACAACTTTGTCATTTACATTTTTCCTGTAGCTTTAGCCATTTATGAAATAACAACGAAAAAACAAGAAATTCATGAAAAAATTGACTTTAGTGACCTGTACTGTCTCACCCGTGTAAGTTACAGTTACGTCGTCATAGGCACTTTTGTAGATCGTTTAATCCTGAGTAATTTGTTTTTTTAAACGTTAAAATAGCATAAAATTCCGCTGAGTTATAGAAATTTGAAAAAAAAACACTCAAGTTTACTTGTATTTTAAATGGAAAATCTTCACACGCTGAGGGCGAGTACTTAATATTAATATTAAGAGCTCATATTTTAGTGGATTTTTTTTTGCGTATTTCCAACAAAATTTCGAGCCGAGAGTGAAAAAAAATTAGTCGCGAAAAAAAGCACCCTGATAAATATCTATTGATAAAAAATTAAACACACGAAGGAAAAAAATGTTACGAAGGAAGTAATAAATACGACCTCCTCAGAAACTCGACATATCGATGGTAAAAATTCAATTACATTTAAATGAACTACGAAACGTTCAGCCTTGAACAAACGTTGGAGAGAAATATTGATTTTTTACAAAATTTGTAGAAAATTATTACGAGCTCTGTCCGAGTTCTTACGACTACAAAAATAATAGATTGTCAAAATAAAGTATAAATATTCAACTTACCTCAATATACGTATTTTGAAAAAAGAAAAAACACTTTAAGAACGGTTAGAAAAAGTGCAAAAATTATCACAGTACACAACACTTTCGGGCAGTATTACGATATCTGTGGCCCCAAGTTTTGACCATGCAGTCTTTATATTTGGCCCAAAATAAGACTTTTTTCAAGAGTGATAAAAATCGAAATTCGGCCTTTAAGAAGGTGAAACGGGGATTTGAAAGTTGAAGCATTATATTATAATATTTGCGGTCCCTAATTCTGGCCATGCAGCCTCCATATTTGACCAAAAATAAGACTTTTTTCAAGTATGATGAAAATTGAAATTCGACCTTTAAGGGGATGAGATAGGGTGTTGAAAGTTGAAGCATTATTATAACATTTGTGGTCTCTAAATCTGACCATGTAGCCATCATATTTGACCCAAAATAAGACTTTTTTCAAGCATGATGAAAATCGCAATTCGACCTTTAAGGGGATGAAACGGGAGTTTCAAAGTTTAAGCATAAAGTTCTGAAACGGTTGTTCTGAGGACACCGCCCCAATTGACCAGTATATTATATTTGTATTGACCGTATACTATAAAAACCGTATAATGACCACGTGGAAATAGTAGGGTGGGTTTGGGTCATCTTTGGGTTGTTGTTTGAGTAGTTGGACATGTGGAAATAGTAGGGTGGGTTCGGATCATCTTTGGGTTGTTGTTTGAATAGTTGGACATGTGGAAATAGTAGGGTGGGTGGGTTCGGGTCATCTTTGGGTTCATGTTTGAATAGTTGGGCATGTGGCAATAGTAGGGTGTATAGTAAAATAGTAGGAAATTAGACCTTAACGATCGAATTTCGATTTTTATCACTCTTGAAAAAAGTCTTATTTTGGGTCAAATATGAAGAATGCGTGGTCAAAACTAGGGGCCACCGATACTGTAATATCCCCCCTTAAAGGTCAAATTTCAAAAAATTGACTAATACTTTTTGAAATATTTGTATTGTAGAATATTTACGTCAAATTGCAAACAAATCTGACAAAAAATACGTCGTCTCATAAAAAATTGCATACCCTCGTTTCACCCCCTTAAAGGCTGAATTTCGATTTTTATCACGTTTGAAAAAAGTCTTATTTTGGGCCAAATATAAAAGCTGCATGGTCAAAACTTGGGGCCACAGATATCGTAATATCCCCCAGTTTCTCATAGAGAAACGTTATGTTTAAACGAATTTTGAGCATCCGGATAGCATCGGATGGTTTATTATAAAATGAAAACTCGGAAACCATTGCAGGTATGCGAAGTAATTTCCCGATTTCGTGCCGGTCCCAACTCGTCGTCAATTTTCTGCATACCCCTGCCCATGCGCAGATCCCTAGGGATTAGACGGTATGTACGAAATCCACGATACGACGACTTGGGACCGCTACGCTGAAATTTCCCTATCTCCATCTCTCTTACTTTCTGTCTGTCCCCGTTGCACTCATTGATTCGGCACAAAGCTAAGCACGTTGTGCGAGCCACGCATGCGCCCAACGCACTCCAGCGAGTGCGACAGAGAAGTATATATATTCTCCATCCTTCTTTACATCCCAGTGGTGCTTCATCTGCTCTATTTCGCCTTAAAAACGTTTTTTTCTCGCTTATTTTTGAAAATGCGAAAATGAACCGGACATTTTCTTACGTATTTTTGGTGCCCGAAGACGCTGATTTAACAATTTTTTTAATACAGTCAATAGTTTTCGCGTTAAACGGTTTTTTAACTTTTCAACCCTTTTTTTTCGATGTTGCCGGGGGTTGACGGCAAAAAAAATTATCACCATTCGATTTGGCGTCATCGAATTACCCTTAGGTCAAGTTTCCGGATTCGTGCAAAAAAGTTACTCCATTTTCGCATTTTGACTGGACTAATTGAAGAGACTGGAGAAAATGATAAAGAGGAAAAAACATAGTAAGAAACGGAAAAGTAAGTATTCTAACCTGTTTGCGTTCTTTATAGGTTAGGTTACCATGCGTCATGGTCATCAAAGAGTGGTTTCTTCCATCGCTGGCCACTTTTGGGCAACAAATTGATGCCTTGTCACTTACGTAGGCTCTGACCTACGTAAGCAAGAGTTTTACTCAGACTCAAGGACAGACGAAAGTCTTGTTGCTCTGTCGGACTCTAATCTGTACAGTGCATTCACTCGCTGTGTACATATTATGTACAAAATGTTACGATGTGCTGTCCTCGCCAGGTCATCGTAGACGTTCGAGCTCGTCAGAAACGGATCGGGAAAGGAAGAGAAGGAGGTCGGTAAGCTCGTCAAGTGAGCGAGATCTTCGAGACGACGATGTTATGGAGATCGGCGAATCATCACAGACTGACATGCGGGCAGTACAGAGTAACACCAACGGGGTGCCTTCGGTGGCTGAATCAGCAGTTTCCACGCCACGGGAAATAAGTGTCGAAGTAATCGACACTCGAGGGCAGTCCAATAGGCCATTGATGCTCGTACTCTTGAGCTCAAGGGAAAAAGAGTATCGGAGACTCGTGCGAAGGGCGACGCGATTCCGACCGAGTTCGCAGTAAGATGGGTGGAAATTTTACAGAAAGGCCTTCGTCTTGAGGAGGTATCCTCGCTCATGAAAAAATACGCCCCGCCGAAGAACGCAAATTTTATAGAACCACCGCGGATTAATCCAGACGTAAATGGCGCCCTTTCGGAGCCAAACAAAAAGAGGGACGAGAGGATTGTTGCAAAACAAAACAAAATCGCCGCATGTCTCTCCGTTGTGGGAAAAATGTTCTAAGCAATCCTCTGTGATAAGCAGGAAAAACTCATGCTCCTGGAACAGCTGAGCGACGTCGACCATCTCCTGACAGATCTTCAGCATGATGAGTCGTCGGTAAGGAAGAATTTGATTCTCGCAAATTCGAACACGCCCTTCAAGGAGGTTCTGGCGGTGGCGACGGCGGACGAATTTCTCTTCGGAAAGAGCCTGGAGGAGAAAATTAACGCTTTACATACGTCCAGCAGCGCCTAAAACGCGCTAAAAGAAAAACTGTTTTTAGAAGAGATAACAATAGAAATTAATAATAATAATTTTTACACATTGTTTATTAGTATTTAAACTTTATAAAAAAATTTATTTCATTTTTTTTTTTCAAAAATTACAACATAAAAAATCACGTTTCCCGAAGCACTATGAAAAAAAAGTTGCTCCACGGTCTGCATCATTTCTTCTTGAAATGCTGATGGATTTACAAAACGTAAAAAAATTCTTATAAAATAAAATTGTAGTTATAGTCTGTCGAGCCGGATTTTTGAAATTCGAAAAATTTTGGCAATTTACGGCAGTTTAAAAAAAAGTGTGCATTTTGTATCATAAATGTCACACTTTAATTATGTTTATAAAAATTTTTAATCACAATATCAAAAATCCGACTCGACAGACTATAGAGAAAACAATTTCAAATATTTAAAAAAAAAGCATCAAAAAATATTAAAAACCGTATGAGTTATCATGCAGACCGTGCCAGAAAAAGTAGTTTTGAGAAAAATGCATTTAAAGTTTCAAGCGCGTTTCGCTCGAGACATCTACCTGCGCGCATCAGACTCTCGTTGGGCAGTCACGTTTTCTATAATAACTTTCGATTTATGGGGAATTTGTATAATCGACTTACACAGAAATACGCCTAAAACTATAGAGAATAATAATCTGTAAAAAAAAAAATCGATTTTTTGAAAATTCTGGACGTATGTAAGGCCTTAAAGCGGCAAAAATACTTGAAAATTCGTCTCGGAAGTTGAAACCGAGACAATCAGTAGGAAATTTTAAGGGTTCAAAAAACGAGAAGGTCCCGCCCCGACGTCAGACCGGTCAACAGTTTCAGAGAACGTCAGAAGCGGGCGGGAGGAAGCCGTATATATCGAAAAATTTGAACAACACTTCGCGACAGAGGGACAACCGTCGTCGAGAGGAGCCCAAACGGAGACAGGAGCAGTGTCATTACCGGAAATACTAGTCGAGCCTGTAAGTAATATGGCGGGTAGACTACGCTTTTATGAAAGCGAAGCGAGCACTTTAAACTGGAGGATAGAAGAACGGCGATAAATTTAATGAGCGAAATGTGTTTCTTGGCGTCCTTGGATTTAAAGGACGCGTATTACTCTATCGCAATAGTTGAAGCCGATCGAAAATACTTAAGATTTTATTTCAAGAGTGTTTTTTTCCAGTTTACATGCTTGCCTTTCGGGTTGTCGACGACACGATATGTGTTCACGAAGATTTTGAAACCAGTTGCTGCTTGCTTGAGAGGTAAAGGGTTTTCATCAGTTGTTTATCTTGATGATCTTTTGCTTATCGGAGGATCCTTCTCTCAATGTAAAGAAAATACACTTGTCTCGGCATCCTTGTTGGAGGGTCTTGGGTTTGTGGTTAATTATAAAAAATCACAATTAACCCCAGCTCACAGGTGTAAATTCTTGGGATTCTGGCTCGACTCAAAGAAAATGTCGATAGAGCTACCGGGAGAAAAACAGTTAAAAGTAATAAATAACAGTTAAAATTAAAAGTAAGTAGCCTGTTGTCCAGCGGTCCCCTATGGTTTTGCGCACATTAAGGAATTCGAAAGAACTCAACTCTTGGCATTAAGAAGGAACGGTGGACGTTTTGATGACTCTATATCACTGTCTCTGGAAATAAAAACTTAGGTTAATTGGTGGCTGAGAAAAGTTGTTAATGCTGAGAGCTCTATAAGACCGCCGAATTTCGTGTTAGAAATTCGCAGTGATGCATCGAGATCCGGTTGGGGAACGGTCTGCGGAGCGGAAAGAACGTGTGGATTTTGGAACACCGCAGAGAGAGAGATGCACATAAATTTTTTGGAACTAACTGCTGCCTTCTTTGGCTTAAAATGTTTTGCAAGCCAGTTTCATGATTACGATATATTGCTGAAAGTGGATAATTCAACTGCAATTGCATATTTGAATCGGATGGGTGGAACTCGCGTTCAGAGCCTAGCAACGTTGGCAAAAACGATATGGGAGTGGTGTGAGGAAAGGCGATTGAATATCGTTGCGTCTTTTATTGGTACGAAGGAAAATTTCGAGGCCGATTACCAATCAAGGAAAACTGAGAAGGAGTCCGAGTATGCGTTGGCAGATTGGGTCTTCGAAGAAATTGTAAACGTGTTCGGAAAACCGGACGTTGATCTTTTCGCGTCTCGATCTAATGCAAAATGCGACGATTATATTGCTTGGTCTCATGACCCAGGATGCTTATCAATTGATGCATTCACTGTTTCGTGGTCTAAATTTTCGTTAGGATATGCATTTCCACCCTTTGCCCTGATAATGAGAGTTTTAAGGAAAATTCAAGATGAAAAAGCGTCGGTAATTTTAGTGGTACCGAATTGGCCCTCCCAACCGTGGTACCCTAGGTTCCCTGAGATGATATCGGGGTAACCAATAAATTTCTCGTCAAGTAGAGACTTACTTTGTTCTTCTGACAAGGAACCACATTCGCTGTGGAAGAGCCTTTCCCTGGTGGCCGGGAGGTTATAGTAAGAGCTTTCCAAGCGGGACGTATTCCGGAAGGAGCATTGCATTTGATGCAATGTCTTCGTCTTTCATCGCTGAAGCAGTATGACTGCGCTTTACGGAAGTGGTGGACTTTCTATCAGAGAAAGAAGATCAGCCCCTTTCAGCCATCGATAGAGGAAATAATCAAAAATATCACCGAAGAATTCAAGGGAAGAGCGGCTCATGGATCTCTTAACTCCCTTAGATCGGCGATTTCCTTAGTAGTTGGTCCCCACGTGGGCCAAGATTTCCGTATTCGACGCCTGTTCAAAGGGATATCGGAACTTCGCCCATCAAGACCGAAATATGATCATACATGGGATCCCAAAATCGTTTTGGATTATTTCGACAAGTTGGACGATAATGAGAATATTCCGCTGAGCTCACTGTCGGAAAAGCTCATCACTCTTTTAGCTCTTATAACGGGTCAGAGGATGCAGACGTTGGCGTTGATCAAATTGCAGAACATCGAAAGAGGTCAGGACGCGGTGCAGGTTAACATACCAGATTTAATCAAAACGTCGAGCCGAAATCGCTCGCAACTGCTTCTATTATTACCCAAATATGCTTTAAATGAGAAAATTTGTGTCGTAAAAACGTTGGACATCTATTTACAAAGAACAGAACGCATAAGAGGTCAAATTGATTCGTTATTTGTTTCATTAAAGAAACCGGTTCGAAAAGTTTCCGCCGGGACACTGGCAAAATGGACAAAAGATGTCTTGAAAGCGAGTGGCATTGATACTCGGATATTCTCAGCGCATAGCACGCGTCATGCGTTGACCTCAGCCGCCAAACGAAAGGGTCTTGGCATCGACAGCATTAGGAAGGCGGCAGGTTGGTCGGAGAAGTCTAAAACGTTTGCTCGGTTTTATGACTTACCAGTTCTACCGGATAACACTGCGTTTGCTAATGCGATCTATGAAGATTCTTAAAAAAAAAAAGGGGAAAAATGTTCTGGCTACCCATTACAGGGAAAAAGCTGTGTTATTTTAGTATATAACGGAAAGATTTAATGTTGATTTTGATTGTATACGTCATTTCACGATATAAACGAGTTGCTGAATGCAATTTATACTGGGTTGTCGTATTCTTTAAATATCTACATCGTGGTCTATCGGAAGAGGCGCGAAATACAATTAAACGATTAAACGAACTTACCTGTAAGTGAAGTTCGGTCGTAATTGTATGAAGCGCCTCTTCCGATAGACCACTTCCCACCCTAAAAATCTGTTTACTAAAACAGATCCCAAATTCATCTTAAAGATGAACCCCTTTTACGACAACACTTTGAATAAATGAACATGAATATAGGAGGGGTCAGCTAGTGGAAAAAAGAGTCCCTAGTTTACAATAAAGCGTGTGGTGATTCGGGCATAGTGGGGGGGATTACATCGTGGTCTATCGGAAGAGGCGCTTCATACAATTACGGTCGAACTTCGCTTAAACGATTAAACGAACTTCGCAGGTAAGTTCGTTTAATCGTTTAATTTTTTACGTATCGAGATGAAACCAATGTGGGCGAATATTTATTCATATCACATTTTATGATCGATTATCGGAGTTACATTTACGATAGTTGTTTTCATCTCCTGTAATTATTTCATTCAAAAAATTGTAGGCCCTTGAAAGCTCATAAACTGGTTTCAGAGCCAATACCACTGCACTGGGCTATGAAAAGGAACAAAACCAATGTTTCGCGCAATACATTCTCAATGTAGAGCGTATTCCACAGCAAAATCAATTGTATTTCTACTTGGATTCATTTCAATCTGAACAAAAAAATTATTCAAAAATTAATTATGAAAATAAATTTTATTTTCTACTTAAATTTAGCATATATTGGAAACACGGTTTGAATACATTTTTTATATATTAAAAATATACAAAACGTATACATTATTTATATTTAGCATATTCCGAAAAAAGATCCTATTTCTAGTATTTTTCTTCTTATAGAAAAATATAGTTAAACTATAAGAAAAATAGTTTTCTGGTATATGACAAATATAAATGATGTATAACTTTTTTGTATTGAAAATGTATTGTTAATATATCCTTGAAAACATCCTCGATATTTCTGGAAAGTTTACGAAAGGAAAAGTTAATAGATCATTTTGAATGAACGCCTTCATTTTTCGCGTTCAGCACGTGCTTTAACATGTGCAAAATCAACATATTTTTTCAAAACGCCGAATGAATCTGTTTCCGTTAGATCGATCGAAAGTGGATAAAATGGATTGCTATTAACGATTTCGCTGTTTTTGAACCAGCTAATTTGCCTGGGGAATCGATGAAAAAATATGAGATACGTTTCAAGTCAGCACGACGCTTGACGCCAAATTGATATGTAAAATAAAAATTTCAAATGATTTTTTGATTTATAAAAATCGTGAAATAATTGGAAAAATACATTTTTACAAACAAAATGAAATTTCGAAATTATATTCCTCTTAAACTGAGCATATATTGGAAATGCAGGTAAAATACATTTTTGGTATAAGGCAAATTCAAATAATGTATAACTTTTTTATATTGAAATGTATTATTAATATATATTTGAAAACGTCCTTGATATTTCCGGAGAGTTTACAAAAAGAGGTTGATTGTGCGTTTTGAATGAACGCCTTGATACTTCGCGTTCAACACGTGCTTTAATATGTGCAAAATCAACGTATTTTTTTCAAAACGCTGAATGAACCCTTTTCCGTTAAATCGATCGAAAGTGGATAAAATGGACTACTATTAACGATTTCGCTGTTCTTTAATCAACTAATTTGCGCAGAGAATCGATGAACAATTATGAGAAGCGTTTCACTGAGCATGACTGTTTACGCCAAATTCATATATTAATCAGAAATAGTAATATATCTTCGACTAAAAGTAATCGTGGAATGATTGAAAAAATTAATTTAAACGAACGAAATGAAATTTCAAATTGATTTTCCACTTATATTTACAATATATTATAAACATATTTTCAATACAATCAAAATATTTTTTCCATATATTAATAATATTTTTATAATTTACAAAACGTCTACATTATTTATATCTAGTCTAGAACAAACATTTATTTTTCATTACAAATTTTAAATATTATTCTTGTCATCATTCAATGCGGTAAGTCAATCCGCTGCATTCACACCACCTCAGCGCTATCATGCTAGGTTATCATCTTGAGGGTTAAAAATTTTTTTTGACATACGAATCTGAAACTCGTACACTCGAATATCGACCGCATTGAACACTTGCTAGAATCAAGTGGACCAGGCATTAATGGAACTCAGTTACACAATGTACTAAGCATGATTAATAAACGTTGTCATAACCTCGCTATGTACTTCGGTCGAAACTTTTTTTTCATTCAAATTTTTTTAGTCGGTAACTTTGTCAGCATAAATTTGGTTGTTTCACAAATTCAAAAACAGATTAAGTATATGAAGAAATATTCCAATACAAATAAAATACACTTGAAGTTTTAAAATGAAAAAATAATCAGAATAAAACAAACTCAAAAGGGAAGCAAGTGGTGCGAAACAATTTTGAGATAAGATATTTAATTTGAAGAAAATAATTTCATAAGTAATTCAACAATTTTTTTTACCAATTGCTCATAATATAAAATTCGTGATGAATAAACGTTATAAAAAATCTGGTGTAGTACTTCGGCCGAAATTCTTTTTTCCAATCGAATTTTTGCTCTCGATATTTTGAGCGCAAATTTGTTTTTGTTTCGTAATATCGTTTCGTTTTGATTTATTTTATTTAAAAATTTTCAGTGCATTTTGATGCTATTGAATTATTTTTTCGGTGTAATTTTTTATGGAATATTTTTCGATACGAAATATATTTTTCCTAACAATTTTTTTTTAATCGACGTTTACTTTACATACTTTCATTTGCTCCGAGAATTTTGTTTTATTAAGATTTTTTATCCAATTCGAATTCCGATACCAAAAAAACTTTCAAACGAAAAAAATTAGATTGAAAAAAAAAATTTCAGCGGAAGTACTTGACCAGTTTGTAACCATGAGTTATATATTACGTAAATTAAGCAAAAAATTCGCCAAGTACTTCGGCCGAAATTTTTTTTTAATCTAATTTTTTTCTTTTGAAAGTTTTTTTGTATCGGATTTTTTTCTCATAATAATTTTTTATTCTTATTCTTGTTGTGTAGAACAACTGTATTTTCAACTAGTTAAAAGATTTTTTATTAGATGTTAATAGGTTTTAATGTATTCGACTATTAATGCTTTTAAAGATTTAATTTATTTGAAGACTTTTTATGAAGTTTTGACTTAACTTTTCAGTAGGCTTGAAATGGCATTTTCTGTGAGATTATGATATGATTGGTAAATTTTTGTGACGCTCTTATAACTTTTTGTGAGTTTCTAATTTATAGAGAACATTTTTGTGGGGTTCTCTTATAATTTTTTGAGAGATTTAATATGAAACAGAGAATTTTGACAAGGCTAGTTTTTTGCAATGAAATTTCTTTTATAACTTTTTGTGGAAATTTTGTATTGCGAAGAGGATTTTTTACCGGAATAACTATTTGGAGGGAGTAAATGTACTTGCCTCAACTTTTTTTACAGCATTTATGCTGCTTTTTTGCGGGGTATTTAATATTTTTGATCAGTCGTGAGGTTATAAAGGTCGCGGTCAGTTTCAACTTTTGGTTAAAGGGACTTTGATATATATAGATAGAAGACTGATAGTGCAAAAATAAAGGGTAATCCAATAAATAAACTTTTGAACAGTGCCTAAATAAATAATTTTTTTTATTAACCCTAGCCCCAACAATCTATTTTTCCGAACGCAAACTCTAGAACGGAGTCGAAAATGGTGCCTCTTCTCTTTCACCATAAAATATTCCTTGCATGCAATAATAAGGTTTATTTGGAAACCATTCTCTTCGTTTTTTATATAACTAAGAGAATGGTGTATGATACCACCCTAGGTTTGAATTATATATGGTTTTAAATCACCCTAGAGTGGTAGAGATCTTAAATACATGAAAATACTATTTGCACTTGCACCCCTAAACGAAATCAAGTGATGCGAAATAATTTTGAGCGAAAAGATATTTGATTTGAGAAAAAAAAAATTCATAAGTACTTCACCATTTTTTTTTACCTATTGCTCATGAGATATTATTTGTGATTAATAAACGTTGTAAAAGAAAAACTCGCGTAGTACTTCGGCCAAAATTCTTTTTTTCAATCAAACTTTTGCTCTCGAAATTTTGGGCGCATACTTTTTTTGTTTCAAAATCTCGTTTCGTTATGATTAGTTTTATTTAAAAACTTTCGGTGCATTCTGATGCTATTGAAGTATTTCCTCGGTATAATTTTTTATGGAATATTTTCCGATCCATTGATCTGTTGGCACGGATGTTTCGGTGTAATATTTTTTGAAATTTTTTTTTCTACAAAATTTTAAAAAATTCAAATTTTTACTTGTTTGTTGTTCTTTTATACATCGTATCTTCTCAAAACTACTGTAGCTTTTAAGTAATCTAATAATTTTATGAATATTGACGGTTAATTGCGAAGATCGAATTCATTTGAACACTTTTTAGATCAATATTTTACATTGCATTTTTAGTCCGAGTATATTCGCGATACACCAGCTCGAAATTCAATCATGTATCCATTTTTGGCCGAAATCATTAAAAAATCGCTTGAGCGACGTTTACAATTTTTATTCAGGATCCAATTTTTGAGAGAATCACTTTTTGTTAAAATCTTACCATATTTTGCTGCAATACCGAAAAAAATTTTAATTCTTTGGCATCGCTCAGATACGTTCACAATATAAACATGTTTAATTGGCAAGTTATGAATTTTATACAAACAGTCAACAAAACCCCGCAAAAACAGCATATTTGCTGTAAAAAAAGTTGAGACAAGAACATTTTTACTCCCCCCAAATAGTTGTTCCGGTAAAAAATCTCCTTCTGAACGCGAACCCTAACCAAAAGTTATAAAAGAGATTTCCTCTCAAAAAACCAACCTTGCAAAAATTCTCTCATTCACATCAAATCTCTCAAGAAATTATAGGAGAACCCCACAAAAATTTTCTCAATAAATTAGAAACTCACAAAAGTTATGAGAGAGCCTCACAAAAATTTACCAATTAAATCATAATCTCACAAAAGATGCCAATTCAAGTCCGACTAAAAATTAAGTTTAAACTTTACAAAAATAAATTAAAACTATAAAAGCATTAACAGTAAAATACATTAGAGCCTAATATTAACCTCTAATAAAAAATCTTCCAATTAATTAAAAATATGGATGTGCTACAGTACAGTTGTTCTACATAAAAAGAATAAGAATAAAAAATAAGAATGACAAAAAATTCGGAGACAAAAAAAATTCAAAAAAAAAATTATATTGAAAAAAAATTTTCGGCCGTAGTACTTGGTGAGTTTTTTAAATTAATTTATACAATGTGCTTAATTTAATTCAGTTTGCTTAATTCACTCATGGTTACAAATTTGCCAAGTATTATACTTCGGTCGAAATTTTTCTTTCAATCTAATTTTTTTTCTTTTGAATGCTTTTTTAAATCCGAATTTTTTTCATTATTTTCTATTCTTGGTCTTTTTGTGTAGAACAACTATTGTAGCACATCCATATTTTTAATTAATTGGAAGATTTTTTATTAGAGGTTAATAGGCTTTAATGTATTTTACTATAAACGCTTTTATAGTTTTAATTTATTTTTGTAAAGTTTAGACGTAATTTTTGGTCGGATTTGAATTCGCATCTTTTGTAAGATTATGATTTGATTGGTAAATTTTTATGAGGCTCTCTTATAACTTCTTGTGAATTTCTAATTTATTGAGAACATTTTTGTGGGGTTCTTCTATAATTTCTTGAGAGATTCGATGTGAATGAGAGAATTTTTGCAAGGTTGGTTTTTTTGGGAGGAAATCTCTTTTATAACTTTTTGTTAGGGTTCGCGTTCAGAAGGAAATTTTTTACTGGGACTATTTGGAGGGAGTAAATGTACTAGTCTCAACTTTTTTTATAGCATATATGCTGTTTTTTGCTAGATATAAACAGCTCGATAAATATACAATTCTATCGAGCAATTGGAACGTCCGTTGAAACTTCTTCTTTGATAATATTAACATTCACAGCAAGCAGTGTACGAATTAATATTTCGAGCTATTTTATTGGGTACTAAATCAGATTTCACTATAAACTAGATTTTGCATTTCTCCGATCTTTTCGCAGATATCCAAATATATACATTTATATACCTAATATGTGCATATACATATATATATATATATATATATATATATATATATATATATATATATATATATTAAGCAAGGCAAGTCAATATTGGTCTTAAGATTCATCTTCACCTTTCGCTTTTCTCTTACTCTATTCCCAAGGAGTGCTTACGGTCCATTTATATATGTACGTGCGTAATACGTATAATATATGTTACATACCCACATTTATATATACTGTATGCATATACTTTGTCAGAGGCGTTACAGTCTTCCGGCTCTTTGCGTTCACCGAGAGCTCAAGAGCCTTATAAGATTCATATCTCTGCAGGAAAATGCGCGTGCGAAAGAACGACTGAGAGCGAAGGAGAGATATAAAAAAAAAACAGAGAGAAGAAAATATATAGCTATACAGAGATGAATCTTCAGTCTCGGTATCTTGCCGATGCGCAGAGCGGGAGACACGATCTGCGGATATACCGCAGCGGGAAGCCACCGTTGCCTCGCGCGACTAAAGAACCTTATGGCACGAGGCCGTAAAGAAGCCGCATGTATACTATATATGCTTACCTACGACCTATATATGTTTACCTGTATTAAGAGTCGCGGTAGCGACTCGAGATAAGTACATTTACGAAGCGAGTCGCACAAGACACTTTTACCAGAAGAACCGTGATTCTACTTGTTCTCAAAAATTGTTTCTTTAATATAAACTAAATTACAGCATTTTAGAGGTTCATTTAAATTCACGTATTTTTTATCTTTTTTTCTCTTTCGATCGCGATTAATTAAAACCTCGTAGCTTAAATAGTATTAAAAATATTAATGTTTTTTTTTCCGTTGTGCCCAAAAATTGAGCATTTCTTCGCACACATTTTGATGCGCAACTGTCTTTTTCGTAGTCGCTGTCTAGTGACACTAGTGATATTGGTAAAACTCTGGTAATATTCAATCGATCGTTGGATATGACAGCTAACCGACAATCGTACTATATTGTTGAACAGTCATGAGGTTATAAAGATCGCAGTTAGTTTCGATCGACTTTTGGTTACAGTGACATTTATTATAATAAGAAAGTGATAGTGCAAAAATAATAAAGTGCAATTCGTTTCAATCATCTTTCGAACAGTACTTGAACAAATATGTATTTTTTATTATTTTTAAGCCTGTAATTTTTATTTTCCACATCTAACTCTACAACGGAGTCGAAAACGATACCTTTTCTCTTTTACCATAAAATGTTCCTCGAATGCAATAATAAGGTTAATTTAGAAACCATTCTCCGTTTTTTTATAGCTAAGAGAATGGTGTATCATAAACTCGTATTCGATGATTATTTAATATCTTTGTCGTGAGGTTATAAAGATCGCGGTCAGTTTCAACTTTGGGTTAAAGTGACTTTTATATATATAGATAGAAGAGTGATGATGCAAAAATAAAGTGTAATTCAATAAATAAACTTTTTAATAGTGCCTTAATAAATATTTTTTTTTATTAATCCTAGCCCCAACAATCCATTTTTTCGAACGTAAACTATAGAACGGAGTCGAAAACGGTGCCTCTTCTCTTTTACCATAAAATGTCTCTTGCATGCAATGGTAAGGTTTATTTGGAAACCATTCTCTTCGTTTTTTATATAACAGAGAGAATGATGAATAATACCACCTAATATAGAATAATACCACTATAATAATAATAACCACTAATAATAATAATTATAATAATAACCACTGATGAATAATACCACCTAATATAGAATAATAGAACCCCGCAAAAAACAGCATAAATGCTGTAAAAAAAGTTGAGACAAGTACATTTACTTCCCCCAAATAGTTTGTCCGGTAACAAATCTCAGTTTCGACACAAAACCTTCACTAAAAATTATAAAAGAGATTTTCTCCCAAGAAAACCAACCTTGCAAAAATTCTCTGATTCATAGCAAATCTCTCAAAAAATGATAGGAGAACCCTACAAAAATTTTCTCAAAAATTAGAAACTCACAAAAAGTTAAAAGAGTCTCTCAAAAATTGATCAATCAAATCATAATTTCACAAAAGATGCCAATTCAAACCTGCCCAAAAATTAAGTCTAAACTTCACAAAAAGGTATTAAATAAATAAAAATGATAAAAGCATTAATAGTCAAATACATTAAAACCTATTAAAATTCAATAAAAACACTTTCAACGAATTGAAAATACAGTTGTTCTACCCAACAAGAATAAGAATAAAAAATAATTATGAGAAAAAATTTTAATACAAAAAAGATTTCAAACGCAAAAAATTAGATTGAAAAAAAAATTTCGGCCGAAGTACTTGGCGAGTTTGTAACCATAAGTGATATATTATATAAATTAAGCGAAAAACCTCGCCAAGTACTTCGGCCGAAATTTTTTTTTCAATCTAATTTTTTGTGTTTGAAATCTTTTTTGTATTAAAATTTTTTCTCATAATTATTTTTTATTCTTATTCTTGTTGGGTAGAACAACTGTATTTTCAATTCGTTGAAAGTGTTTTTATTGAATTTTAATAGGTTTTAATGTATTTGACTATTAATGCTTTTATCATTTTTATTTATTTAATACCTTTTTGTGAAGTTTAGACTTAATTTTTGGGCAGGTTTGAATTGGCATCTTTTGTGAAATTATGATTTGATTGATCAATTTTTGAGAGACTCTTTTAACTTTTTGTGAGTTTCTAATTTTTGAGAAAATTTTTGTGGAGTTCTCCTATCATTTTTTGAGAGATTTGCTATGAATCAGAGAATTTTTGCAAGGTTGGTTTTCTTGGGAGAAAATCTCTTTTATAATTTTTAGTGAAGGTTTTGTGTCGAAACTGAGATTTGTTACCGGACAAACTATTTGGGGGGAGTAAATGTACTTGTCTCAACTTTTTTTACAGCATTTATGCTGTTTTTTGCGGTACGATAATTCCCGATAAATTCGGCCGCTAAGATGAGTCTATTTTTCCATTTGACATTTTCGATAAATTTGCCGTCTGATTTGGCTTTTGGTGATTATCGAGAAATTTGGACGCTATATGGTCTAATAATATAACGGCTTGTTTCTTTTATTTTCACTTAATTCATCTTCTTAACCCGTCGTTGGTCGCGCTATCAGACTTTTTCGCACACTTCCTTTAAAACGATAATTACTCGACAAATTCAAATGGCACAAGCATTTGAAATTTTTTCCATCTTTTTCAAATGTATTCTTTTGTATGATGGAAGAGATAAAAAAAAATTTAACTTTTATTCGTTTATTTTCTTGTTTTTTATTTTTTTATAGTATCCATTATCGTTGTATTTATGGTTTTTAAGAAACAAAAATGTTTAAAAGCCACAAATATTATAGCAAAATTATTTTCTAGCTCCTATTTATCAAATTAAGCACTTGAAACTATACATGTGAAATAAACTCTCATCGCGCGACCAACGTTTAATGTTTAAGTAGCATGACCGTTGACAGGTTAAATTGGGTTCGGTTGCGTTTTTGTGATTCTCAAAAAATTCAACGTTCCAATTTGTTTCAAATAAATATACTACAACTTCGATTCATCGAACACTGGCAGGACCGGCTCCGCATCACACTCGCAACAATCAAGGGTGCGCATACGTTTTTTTTCCATCTCTGCGCACCTGACGAATGGCCGGATTGGACTGGGTTTCTCCTACCAAGCACAGACCGATAGATAAGGGTCGTATAGTAGTGGACCTTGCGTGAATCAAGGTGTAGTGTACATAAAAGCATGTACACTAATTTACCTCTAAATTTCTATTGGAAAGACTAACACGCAATAAACTTCTAACGAAAATTATTTAAAAAAGACTATAACAAAAAATTTAGTTTCCTCTTGGGTTTAGCAGTACGAAAATGTTGCAAGTAGTCAAAAGAATGGTTTTTTTAATGGACAACAAACAGGATTTAGAGGCATCAAGGAAATTGAGGAGCGCCGTGCACATATTTTTATACATTCATTAGAAATGAATTTGGGAGCTTCATTTGTCAAAAGTTGCCGATGGTCTTGATAGAGACTTAGGGATCGTTCTAAGATTTATGTTTGTAAATTTTATCCACACCCATAAATATATATATAGTATATGTATTATGGTGATGCAAATAAAATCGATATTTTTTTTTCGTTTGCGCAGAAGGGCTGTTAGTATATGATAAAAAAGTAGTACTCCCAAAATTTGGACTCTCGAAAAAAATTTTTAGAGGTCGCTCAAACGACTTTTTATTATTTTTTCCATTTCCTACTGAAAATCATGAAATAGTAATTTCGGTTTTTCAGTATCGTATCAAAAAATGTTAGTACTTCATGGAATAGTAATTCTACCAAAATTTGAGTACTTTAAATAATATTTCAGTTGAGGCGCAACCAACTTTTTAATTTTTACTTTTTCGATTTTGGCTGAAAAACAGTGTAGATATGTCGATTTTCCGATGTTGCAACAAAGGTGTTACCACTTAATGACTAAAGAAATTCTCTTAAAATTGGGGACATGGAAAATAAATGGAGGTCGCTCGAGCGACTTTTTGAAATTTTTTCATTATTCTAACTAATAATGAATAATAATAAAACATAATATTAATTTTGTTTCATAGAACAACTAAACAAACAGTGCATTGACCAATATATATTTGGTCTTTGAGAGTAAGTTTTGAATGTGATATAATGGAATATGTAACATATGTATTTATTTACAGCAGGACTTTTTTTTTATTTATTCATGATTTTCGTAGAATGCTTAATGATTTTCCTTGAAACTAACGAGCACTGCCGACAGCACGAGATTTAACGTTTATCGTTCACAAAACTTTAATTTTTTGTTATCAAAGACAATTTTCTTTTAAAATCTTTTATAACCAATTGATCGTTACCGATAAATATGAGAATCGGTAACGATCATTCGGAACTACCGACTTTCATATTTTTCGGTAACGATCAATTGGTGATAAAAGATTTTGATAGAAAAATTGTCTTTGATATTGAAAAATTGAAGTTTTGCGGACGGCAGACGTAAAATGTGTTGCGCTCGTTGAGTGCTTAGTCAGTTTTAAGGTTGTTGTTAAATCTTTTTGGAGGATGTGGGGAAGAGACGAAGCTCTTATGCTTATGCATTGGGTGACGTCAATAATGCCAACATATAAAAGTTAAATATTAACGATGTGTACAAATGAATAATGCAAGATTTTCCCATTATATAGTAATAATCTTAATTATTATTTACATATATGTTCATTTTAATTAGTTAGGATTATTAGAAAATGAAATTTCGATAATTTAATGTCGCCCGTTCTCTGGTTATGCGCGATCGTTAGGTTGGATTCAGTGAGGCCTGTGACAGCTGTTTTACGTGTACTGGCGCGTGTTTTTATAGGTTATGTCAGCGTCAAAGAGAAATAACGATGAACTGCAAAAAATTATTAGTACGTCACTAAATTGTTGATAGAAAGAACGATTCGTCCGTGCTCATTTCTACAAGCATCGCACCAACGTTGAAAAAAATAAAATGAAATGAAAAATGTTCTCATTACTTGCATTCGATTGTAACAACATTTGAATCACCGCGGTGATTCTTTGACTGTTTGTGCTATAGTCGTGTAGCAGCGACGGTGCCACATTCCAATAGAGATTTCTCAATTAGCCTCACTTTTTCGGAAAATTGTTGTTTATTTTTGATGATTTCTCGTTAATTAATTGGGTTACCTATCTGTTTTTTTTTCGGTAACATTGATCTATATGCTTTACTCGATATGGTACTCGCTTTTTGAGTAATTTTCTTAATTTTTACGGACGATATTCGCAAAAAAGTACGAGGGTAGTGGTATACATAGTTTGAACATCAACTATTAATTTCTCTAAAATGAATGCGGTAACCTGCGTTTTCCTTTCATCAGTATATTCGGGAAATATACTTTAGCAAATAGTAAAATTTTTACGAAGATCTATTTACGTCGAAATTTTTTAGCAACAACCTTAAAGGAAATCATTAATATTCTAAGAAAATCATGAATAGGTAAAAAAGTGGGTACGAAAAAACATATCAATTGTAGGAGAATTAACCTTCTCGATAATAAGAGAAAAAGAAAATATTTCCCCTACCACGTACAATTCGAAAAGGTTCCCCCCTTTAGGAAAGGGGGGAACCTTTTGGTCCCCCCTTTAGAAACTTTAGGAAAATACAGCGGTATGTGGGCAAATTGTGCGAGAAATAAAGGTTTTCACTGTGGTAACGTCGCCATCTCCGGGCGAGATATATCGATCGTCCAGGATTAATTTATTATTATTGTAACATAATTATCATCGTTGATTATTGCATATTAACAGTATAAATGAAACAATAATTTATAGAATTGAAATAATTCAAAATTAATACATAATTTTGTTCAAAAGAAAAAAAAACTGAATTATCATAAAAATCAAATGGTTGGATTATACAAAATCATAATATACGATATCGACATCGGAAGAGACGAGGAAATATTCCCGACGAGACTCTTGTCATGAACATCGGAGCCTAGTCGAGTGAGGGTTTACCGAAATCGATGTCTCAGGCCGAAGCACATCTCAGCAGAGTTATCGTCATCTTTTCCGAAGGAAATCACCATTTCGAAGATAAGCAAATATTTCATGTTAAATTGTTACTGTACAACTTGAAGCAACATATTTTGAGGTGTGAAGGTATGATGGAATGAAATTATGCGTATGTGAGTGTTTATAGAATGAAAAAAGCCAAAAAGGGCACATTAATTGCGTTGCGTAATAAATAATAATAATGAAAATGTTTATGTTTATCATTAAAAATGAAATAAAATAATAGTACAAAAATAATTGTACTACACAATAAAATAAAATATGAAAGTATAATGTGACAATATTAAAAATTAAAAAAAAAAAAGAAAAATTGTTTTGTAGAATAAAAGAACTCCCGACTGCTAAAATCGTATAGCTTGATCAAAATAAAATCAGAAAAAAAGTTTGGAAAAATAATAGAAAAAAACAATCAAAATGTTTAAAAAATAATAACTAAAGAAAAACAAGGAACTCATGACCACAGCAAAAATATTAGTAAACTTCAACAAGTCTAAAGTAAAAATTGATTTAAAATAAGACAGATAAATAAAAATACAAAATCATTCAACTGGTAAGGGCAACTCCTTCAAGATTCTATTTTTCTGGTTAACGTTAATTGATGGTAGGATAAGTAGTTTGCATGCATAAATTAAAAAAAGTAAAGTTATAACAAAAAGTTGAATAATTGTATACGAAATATGCAAGTAATGAAAAAAATTTATAAATTACAAAAAATTAACAAATAATTTAATTATAATTGAATTAAGCTGTGGTCGGGAGAAGTCTCTAAGTTATTTGAATGAGAAATGGGGACTTTCCCCGACCACAGCTTAATTCGATTATAATTATAATATTTGTTAATTTTCTGTCAGTTGTAAATTTTTTTCACCACTTGATCGTTACCTAAAAATATGAAAGTTGGTAGATCCGAATGATCGTTACTGATTCTTACATTTTTTGGTAACGATTAATCGGTGATAAAAGATTTTGAAAGAAACATTGTCTTTGGTAACGATGAATTAAAGTTTTGTGGATGATAAACGTTAAGTTTGGTGCATTCGTCAGTGCTCGTCAGTTTCAAAGAAAATTATTAACGTTCTACGAAAATCAGGAATAGATAAAAAAAAGTCCCGCTGTAAATAAATAAGTCAGATATTCTATTATATCACATTGAAAACTTATTCTCGAAGACCAAATACATATTGTTCAATGGACTATTTGTCTAGTTGTTCCATTAAAATAAATTAATATCATGTTTTTACTTAAAAAAATGAAAAAAAAAAAAAAACAAAAAACCGCTCGGGACACCTCCAATTTTTTTTCCATGTCCAACATTTTAGTAGAATATCTGTTTTCATCAAGTACTAACATCTTTTGTTGCAACACCGGAAAATCGATATATTTACACTATGTTTTTCAGTCAGAATCGAAAAAGAAAAAAATAAAAAGTCGGTTGCGCAACCCCTAAAATATTTTTTATAGGATTCAAATTTTGGTAGAATTACTATTTCATCAAGTACTAACATTTTTTGATGCGACACCGAAAAATCGAAATGCCTATTTCATGATTTTCAGCCAAAATTGGAAAAAAATATGAAAAAGTCGTTTGAGCGACCTCTAAAATTTTTGTGGAGAGTCCAAATTTTGGGAGAACTACTTTTTTGTCATGTACTAACAGCCCTCCTATGCAAACGAAAAAAAAAAATATCGATTTTATTTGCATTACCTTAATATGTATATATATTTATGCACGGAGAGAATTAAACTTGAAAAATTACCGCGCAGTAACAGTAGTGAGGTGACAACCTGCAATTTCTAAGATTATTACTGAACAAAACAAATTTGTATGAGAATTAAATAAAATTTCTTGATTAAAATAGGAAATTTTATCGGAGTGTCTAGTAAATTTTGATGTCCAGTAAAATACACAGAACATAAATTAAAAAATTATGAGATACAAGTGAAATTTTACCATGTATTTCATCATTTTATGTCTCTATGAAATGTCCTTGAAAAAGTGCCGTACTTATGACGATTATTTCAATATTTATTTTGAAATATTGAATGAGCGTCACGGTAAATTTTACATTTCGCAAGTTAAAAAAAACTTATCGCTTACGAATAAATATGTTTTGCCAACTTCTCCCCACGTTCAAATGTATCACGGTAATTTTTACCGTGAATGTCACGGTAAAAATTACTGTTTAATTCTCTCCGTGTGGATATTAATTTCCATAGGGCATCATAGGCGTGGGGGGTGTGTATATGCACGGCTGCGGGTCGCCGCGGGCGGGTGTGGGATGCGTGCGTAAGATGTATCGTTTCATCGTCTTATATATATATGTTTCGCAGTACGTGCAGCAAGAAAACGAGGGAGAGAGAGACAGGGGGGGGGGGAGGGAGGATCGGATATACAGAGAGGCTAAGAACGAGGAAGAAGTGGGTATGAAATTGAGCATTAAGGAAGCAAGAGATGCTGGTGAGATCATAACGGCGTGGCGAATAGCTGACCAGAACTCAACCCAGAGTTCATCAGTTCCCGCTGTTCCTGATGATGCTCCCCGGGTCGAGACTTCTCGTTGAGTTTTGCTTCCGCGTTAAAAAAAACTTTGTTTGTTGAAATTTTTTGCACGGGGATCATTTTTTTAGCTGTTATTGCTGAGAAAAGTAATGTAGATTCGATTATTAACATTAAACTAGAAATTTTTTGTTCGGGGACTTTTTGACAGTTAAAATTTTTGAGAAGTAATTTCTGAGTTTTGGAAAAATTTATTTGAATTATTATAAAAAGTTGAATAAAAAAACCAAGGAACTGATTAAAATTGATTGACGAGGAATTGTTTTTTCCAAGGTTATTGTGAATAATTCGAAAGTTGAGATATATCTATTTAATAATTGAATAATTGATGATATATTTTATAAAAATCGATGTTCTGTGTTGATGCAAATACATATAATTTTTGTGACTTCATTAATTAATAGGGACGCATCTCCGCAATCGTGATTAAAAATATTTGAAAAATGGAAGACTCAGTAAGAAATAATGAGAATAATCTAAAGATTAAACAAAATAAGTGCAAGGGATCACGAGGATTTCTTCGGTGATCGCGTCACGTTGCGAGGTCAGTGTCAAGTCTCTCCATTTATTTCACTTCCGCGTTCATTTTATCGTCTCTTCAATTATCTTGTAACAAAAAAATACACGATCGTATATTACTATAAAGTTGCTTTATGCAAGTGCATCATTCGAGATGAAACAACGCTCTTTTTTGTTTCTTCTATATAATACTTAGATTATAATACACAATTTATTTATAGTAAAGCGCCAATAAACGTGCTCTATGTAGCATGCGTCAATTGTTTACGTTATAAACTGTGAACATCACGCCTTTTACGCTTGTTAATTCATCAAGCTATACAGATATACGCCAGTGTCTTAATATTATTGAAACGTATACCGGAAAACGGTTGATCATCGATCGAACGAACGCTCCAAAGCATTTTTAAATTAAGGTGTACTCATTGCCAGGAGTTTAATATAAATAGTTCACATATTATTTATGTCAAAGTCCAAGGGTGCATTGGCGTATCGCATATTTTAATGCTATTTAATGGCGAAACATTTTGTTGCGGAGTCCTAAAGATTCTAAACAATAAATATATTTAAATTACTTTATGAAAATAGCTTAGGTACGAGGAAAAAAAACGTTACCACCAAATGTGTCATAGAGTAGATTTAAAAATATGTTTCGATAAATGAGAATAATCTTTCGATAATTCTTCACTATCAAAACAAATAAATTGTTGTTCGATAATGAGTAATTTTTGTATAACATTTTTCAAACCATTTTTTCGCAATACAATGATAATTACCGAGTTTACAATCAATCCGAATTCGAATTCAACCAATGCCAAGCCAAACATAAGAACATACGACTATTTTACTCACTACGAATGAAAAAAATCGGTTAGTTGCCCTCTTGTTATTCAAATTCTTTTTTGTGATATTTGCCTCGAAAGTCTGATTTTCGATTGATGTATAGCGTGCGGAAGGTGTCTTATTTCTCAACGATTCGTCTTTTGTTTTACCGCACGGACTGACGAACTGAAAATCACTACAATTGCTTTTTCAATCTTAAATCAAACTTTCGAGACAGGTATCATAAAAAATATTGTAGTAACAAGTGCGGAAAACAACGAATTAAATCGCACGTATGCTGCATTCGTCTCGACTTATGATGCATATTCGCACTCGTACTCATGCGAATATGCATCATAAGCCTTCGGTTCATGCGGCAATTTCACGTGCGATGTAATTCGTCGTTTTCCACACTTGTTGTATAAAATACTTTTTTCGACATGATGACTTGTCGAAAATCAGTCATAGCAAATGTGTAGGGTGTCGAAAATCAGTCATAGCAAATGTGTAGGGTTAATTATCGATAAAGTGAAGAAGTTTTGATGAGAGATAGTGATATTTTCGATTATGTTTAATTTTTTCACCAGAGTCCTTCAAAGATGGAGCAAAAAAAATTGATTTACTACAAATTTTATAAAAAAGTCTTTTTTGTGCCTAAACTTTATGTTGAAAAATCAAAGGTCTATTTTGCCACAAAAGGCCGATCATTGAAGTACTCTGATTTAAAAAATTATGACTCTAGTACTAATATCTGTGCTAAAAATAACGAAGTTTGAACAGAAATCTCATATTGACCTACAGATTCAGAAAAACTTGAATAACTCCTGAACTTTGCCATAACGAAGCAACCCGGCCCATAACTTTTTATTATATATTATAAATATTTTATTATATTATTATAAATTTCTGACGGCGAAAAGCAACGTATGCAACGAAAAGCACCTCCAATTTGATTTTCACTTGAATGAGCAATTTTAATAAAAAATTATGGGCCGGACAAGTACTCTGTGCGTATACGCTCAACGTACGGTGGTAAACGTTCATCAAATTATTACCAATCAAACAAAACTGTGCTATCATGTACAGACATAAATTAAAGTTTTTTTTAACATTACAAAAGCACGGGATCTTATGCGAAACTTCCTGTTCCTGCTTGTTTTTCGTTATTTTAGCCACGGCATAGGCAATGTTGTTTCATTAGGTCATATAAGTAAATACTATTTGGCAACATTGGTCGCGCCGTAGCCAAAACAAAAGTAGCTACTCGACTTAGGAGATCCCAGAAGCAATGCATCAACTGCATGCCATACGTTGCCGGTACGTCCATATTGATATCTTCTCACAAGGAAAGGTACTTTGGTGTCCCCCTCCGATTTTGATAATTTTTATATATGTTATAGTCCATCGAAAATTAAGAGACACGTAATTTTTTTTATCGGCTTAAAGTTATTTTTAAGGGGTGAAATCGACCCCCAAAGTTGAGCATGTTTTGCATCTGGTAGAGTGTTTCATATAGAAGCACTTAACCGATCGTAACGAAACCAATTGCAAAACGTTTTTCACGTCAAATAACCTGTATATAATGTTCAACTTCTTATGCACCCCTATTACATGGGGATGATTCACCCCCGAATATCCAGAATTCTTTTGTATAAAAAAAACTTGCAATCCGATTTCAATAAAACAAACGCCATTTTGCAGAGCAAAAAAAATAAAATTGACGTATTTTTGGGTTTTTCTCAGATTAAAAAAATTAAGGGGGTAAAACACCCTTAAAATGTCAAATTTCATTTTGAGCACTGTCCCCTTCCGATTTCAATATTTTTTTTATAAAATGTAGCTTATCGAAAAATAAGACCACCTATTATTTTTATTGGCTCAAAATTATTTTTAAGGCGTGAAATCAACCCCCAAAGTTGGGCATGTTTTGCATCTGGTAGAGTGTTTCATATAGAAGCACTCAACCGATCGTAACGAAACCAATTGCAAAACGTTTTTCACGTCAAATAACCTGTATATAATGTTCAACTTCTTATGCACCCTTACTTACTGCAGGGGGCTGAACCACCCCCTGACATTCATAATTTTTTGTATAAAAGAAAAATTGTCATTCGATTTCAATGGAAAAACCAACATTTTGAAAAGCAAAAAAAAATTATAGTGAATGTGTCTAGATTTTTCGAATAAAAAAAATTAAGGGGGTAAAACACCCCTAAAATCTCAAATGTCATTTTGCGCACTTAAATGATAAAATTCAATTCAATTGGTCTCATTATCATTGCGTATCGACTTATATGCTAAATAATATTTATTTCGCATGTACATCCGCTGCCCTTCTGACATGCTTCACGTTTATAAAGAAGTGTTGGTATCCGTTCTATTTATATAAGTTTCTATTTTGAACGATTTACGAAAATAAAAAAAAAACTCAAATATCAAAAGAGTCGCATCAGCAATTCACCGCCCAGAATGTAAACAAAGCTGGCTCATGCCTTGCCATATTCTTATTCATATCAAGAACCGCTATAGTGGCTCGACCCCAAGTATTCTTGAAAAAGCCAGTTCGCTCAGGCTAATGTTTGAGGTATATCCGAAAACCAAATAAAAATGCTGTTTTCGTGGTGATGTCAGATCAAACCGCCCACTCAAGATGAAAAAGGTAAAACTGACTTTATATTATTCCAGAAGTTAAGTTGCTGTTCGACTGTTGATCAGTCATTATCGTGTCCGCTATCGTGAATACCGTATTGTTATTAACATGTCCATCAATCCAATGAACGTAATAAGACTGTTGTTTCTTACATTCGAGGTAATGAACATTCCTGACAGTCCTGTTAACAATAATGAAGTGGAATTGAAAGAGAGTTTCGCGGAAATTCTGAAGGCCTCTATGGCAGAGTTCAATCAGTTAGAAATCGTCGAAGATACGACATTAGATTTTCAAGAACCGTTTAGAGATGTCATAGTAGAACCTGTCGAAGATAATGACATCGAATGGGGTCTTGGAGAATCTCCATTAAGCCCTGAAACGTGTACTGACGATGAAGAAGATTTGAGCTACGACTACAAACAAAGAGCTGTTGAGTACTGGAGAAGTGCAAAAACGAAACAAAATAGGAAAATAGAAACAGTCCAAAACCGATTTAAACTCGTTAAATCTGTGCGCCAATTAAGGCGCTGGGCTCAACAAATTAATAAAGGCGGAACTTACAAGGAAAA
This sequence comes from Rhimphoctona megacephalus, assembly GCA_963989365.1. Taxonomy (NCBI): domain Eukaryota; kingdom Metazoa; phylum Arthropoda; class Insecta; order Hymenoptera; family Ichneumonidae; genus Rhimphoctona; species Rhimphoctona megacephalus. The sequence continues at coordinate 19,459,575 of OZ022415.1, forward strand.
ATTGTCGCGCATTTCTGAATATACAATCGATAATTTAAAAAGCGCCATAGAAGCAGGTCTCATTGTACACGATATCGATCTTCGGAGATGGGCATTACAAGCCCAAAAATTGATTGGGCATGAGAATTTGCGTTTCAGGGCTTCGCCAACATGGATAAAAAAGTTTAAAAAAGTTCATCGAATAACAAGTAGAAAAATAAATAAATTCGTGACAAGAAAGACTCTCGAATCAAAGGACATATTACAAAACGATGCTAATAAATTTGTCTCCGCAGTTCAATTGAAAATTGAGGAATATGGCTTGGAAAATATTTATAATTCTGATCAAAGTGGTTTCCAATTAGAAGTCCATTCAGGGCGAACGTTAACAGAAGAAGGTACAAAACAAGTAGAATGCCTTGTACAATCCGTTTCAGCGACAACCCATAGCTACACCATCCAGCCGACAATATCAGCAGCAGGAAAATTGTTGTCACCTCTTCTGATAATTTTAAAAGAGCCATCCGGGCGGTTGGGGCCAATCGTAGAACGAACCATTTTTCGACCTCCCAATGTTTTTATAAGTGTTTCAAAATCTGGCAAGGCTACATCAGGTACGTTGGTATGTAATATTCAAATATAAAAAATAGATGTGCTATTAATTTTTACATATTGATTTATAGAACATTTCAAAGTATGGCTTCAAGAAGTGTTCTTCCCAAATGTCGGTGAGAAAAGTGTGCTTTTAATAGACTCATGGAGTGGACATTGCCCTAGTGTTGTCACGGAAGTTACACCACATAACAAAGAAATTGTTACAATGATCATACCGAAAGGAACAACAGGGAATATCCAGCCACTTGATGTCTTCGGATTTAGAATTTGGAAAAATTATGTCAGACATTTTTCAGACAGTGTCATGTTACTTGATTATGATTTAAGTCTACATTTACGAAATAATATAATCAAGCTGCAATCTCTAGTACATAATCAATTATCATCTCCGAGGTACGAAAATTTATTTCGATATGCCTGGTTCAAAAGTGGGTACATAGAAGAACGACCTGAGCATTTCGAAAATCCCGTTGAATTCGCTTTTGGTATGTCATCTCAAACACAATGTGAAATTGAAGGCTGCACAAATGTGGCTGTAGTAAGATGTTCATGGTGTAAAAAGTCACTTTGTTTCAAACATTTCTTCGAAGAACATCATTACTGTTCAAAATATAATCATTAAGTTCAGGAATGATAATTGAAACGAAAATTTGAATTGGAATCTATTTTTACTACATGAAAGATTTTAGCGCCTATGTATAACCTATATATATATATTTGTGTACAGACCATGTGTATACAAAAATAAAAAATCGTGAAGCTCACGACCACCGAAGATGTAGGAGTACTCAATTTTTCATATAATTAAAAAGCCGATGTACATGCGAAATAAATATTATTTAGCATATAAGTCGATACGCAATGATAATGAGACCAATTGAATTGAATTTTATCATTTAAGTGCGTAAAATGAAATTTGAGATTTTAGGGGTGTTTTACCCGCTTAATTTTTTTTATTGGAAAAATCTAGACACATTCACTATAATTTTTTTTTGCTTTTCAAAATGTTGGTTTTTCCATTGAAATCGAATGACAATTTTTCTTTTATACAAAAAATTATGAATGTCAGGGGGTGGTTCACCCCCCTGCAGTAAGTAAGGGTGCATAAGAAGTTGAACATTATATACAGGTTATTTGACGTGAAAAACGTTTTGCAATTGGTTTCGTTACGATCGGTTGAGTGCTTCTATATGAAACACTCTACCAGATGCAAAACATGCCCAACTTTGGGGGTTGATTTCACGCCTTAAAAATAATTTTGAGCCAATAAAAATAATAGGTGGTCTTATTTTTCGATAAGCTACATTTTATAAAAAAAATATTGAAATCGGAAGGGGACAGTGCTCAAAATGAAATTTGACATTTTAAGGGTGTTTTACCCCCTTAATTTTTTTAATCTGAGAAAAACCCAAAAATACGTCAATTTTATTTTTTTTGCTCTGCAAAATGGCGTTTGTTTTATTGAAATCGGATTGCAAGTTTTTTTTATACAAAAGAATTCTGGATATTCGGGGGTGAATCATCCCCATGTAATAGGGGTGCATAAGAAGTTGAACATTATATACAGGTTATTTGACGTGAAAAACGTTTTGCAATTGGTTTCGTTACGATCGGTTAAGTGCTTCTATATGAAACACTCTACCAGATGCAAAACATGCTCAACTTTGGGGGTCGATTTCACCCCTTAAAAATAACTTTAAGCCGATAAAAAAAATTACGTGTCTCTTAATTTTCGATGGACTATAACATATATAAAAATTATCAAAATCGGAGGGGGACACCAAAGTACCTTTCCTTGTCAGTCACCAAAGAAATACTTGTCCTAGTACTGATATCACAAATTTTACTGCTGCACGTAACTTAGATGTCGACCTTTTTTCATTTTTTTCTAGACTATTGATACTTCTTACACACCAATTATAAGAGGTATTTTTCTCATCTTGATAACGCTGATTTTTTAATGTTTTGATTCTTGTTTTGTTCTGTGGAAATAAATTCAAAGTAACATTTATTATGAAGTCTGGTTTTTTGGCCGGATATTTCATGATCTATATAGTTGGTTTCCCTTCGGGATATAAATAAAATTAGTAAACATCAAAAAAAAAAAAATTAAGTGGGGTTTTGATTTTTTGTGATGTCATAGGGAAACGAGGGACCACCAATGTACTTGTCCAGGTTTTTTCTCCCCGGGAGGGGATTTTTGCTATTTGATATCACTTCTTTTTTCTATAGTATTTTCATATATTTCGCTTTATATAGATTCTAATAGAGTCTGTATATAACAAAAAAACTTACAACGTGTTTGCATCATTACATCATCGATTTATTTCAATGTCAGGAATCAGTACTGCTCACACTACTAATTCGACATAAAAGAGAATGAGACAGATTTTCTACCATAAATTAATTGTTACTGAGGTTGTTTAAATATAGGAGCGTTTCGTTTCTCTGATATGGAAAAAAGTTATAATGTTTTCAAAAGAGTTAACTACACACTCGAAGTATTTTCGAGATGTTAGTAATTCGTTGATAGGTTATTATTCGATTATAGCTTGGCAGGAAGGTATTATAGAAGAGACCTCAAGTACCAGTTTTTCCCCAAGGAAAAAATTCAGAAAATTAAATACTTTATCATTAACTTTCAAGTTGTGTATTAGAATAACGCATTCAGGGGCGAAATGGCAGCGAGGATATTAGCAATTTCGGTCTAAGCTATAAATAGATAATTATATTTAACTTTACTGCCAGGAGCCTCAGAATTATTATTCTTTCAAAGATGAAATGACGGAAGAATATGATGCATCATCCTTGACTTACAAATTGTTTTATAAAACATAGAAAAAAATTAGATTAAAAAAAAATTCGGCCGAAGTACTTGACGAATGTTTTTTCACTTAATTTATATAATGTATCGGTCATGGTGACAACCTCGCCAAGTACTTCGGCCGAAATTCTTTTTCATCTAATTTTTTTTCATTTGCAATCTTTTTTTGCTTCGGACTCTTATTGATACAGAGTTTTTATTTTCATTATGGTTGGTAAAACAACTGCATTTTCGAACTTGATTCTTTTCTCTATCAACATTCAACATTATTTGAAGATTTTATGTCACACGATAAAGCCTCCCGTACTTGGCCACATATATTTTAGTATAGCTCAATTTATTTTATTACTTTTTGCGAAACCCAACCTTAGCTTTTCGCGAAGATTAACTCATTTTGTTTTGTGTGATTTGAATTTATTTGATACATTTTTTGAGAGTGGTCACTTTTCTTACTTTTTGATAGGATTTGATTTTCTCAGGGATTTTTGCGAGAAATGTTTTTGCAGTGTATGTATATTCGTGGAAAAATATGAGAACGGCGGTCAACAACTTGTTCAGGTTTTTTCCGCGAGGGGGATTTTTATGCATGATATGATTCGTTTTTTCTCGTTCTTTTCAAACATCTCGCTTTATATAGATTAGAAAAAGGTTATATTGGGAAATTATCGCTTTTTCGTTTCCAAACCCTGATCCCTTCTACTTTGAGTCAGGTTTTTTCCCCATGAAATAAAGGGACACGTGTTTTGGAATTTTCAATTTGGCATTTTTTTTATTCTTGAGCCAGTCAAATTTTTTTGACATTTCGATTTACCTTTCTGGAATCAGGCTAAAGTAAGTCGGGAACTTGGAGTCTGATACAAAAATTTACAAAGCTTTTGAGGGCAAGATTAGAGCAGTCAGAACTTTTCCATAGAATTTGTAGCTATTTGAATTTGTGTTTATCAAAGAAACATATTAAACAGCAGTATCTCCTTGTTATATTTGTAGATTTGTGGTAAAAAATATTACGCTTATTTCAGCTTGTTGATAAAAATGGAGCGACTTTTTTCGAAATTTTTCATTTTTGATTAATGATAAAATAAAAAACCAGTTTGATGTATGTTTAGAGAAAACATATTGAATCTATTGTGAAAAAAATTCACGCATTTTTTCATTCTTATTTTTATTAACAAGGTGGAATCAATATTCTCATTGAATATAGAAAAGTTCAAATAGTATGTTATGGGAACTCCAAAACAATATATTGAACAAAGCGGACAAACTCAGATCAGGATCGTACCCAAAAGAATGAAATGAAGCTTTGAGCAAATTTTGATACCATCAAAACCAGAGCGACTGTAGAGGAAAGCCTTTGGAATACAATTTTTTCAATTTATTATGCCATAATCGGAGCTAATAAGTGGAAATACTTAGCACACATGTCTCCTCTTCACAAAATGTTCAAAGTTTGTAGATATCGGCTACATTCCAATGATACAAATTTTGATACTATTAAAAGAAGAAGAGCACCCGAAGACTTTCTAAAACAACTTTTTAAATTTATTATGCCACAACTAAAGTGAAAATGTGAAAAAACATAGTGCACTTTAGGCCTAATAAAGTTCAGAAAATTTGGATGTATCTATTGCGTTCCGAGGACAGAAATTTTAATCCCATCCAAAAATGAACAGCCGAAGACTTTTGTAATAAATTTTTCAATTCATAATGCACAATCAGAGACAGAAAGTGGAAATACTTGGTGCACATGTCGCTTCACAAAATGTTAAAAGTTTGTAGGTATCGGCTACATTCCCATGATACAAATTTTGATATTTCTAACAATAATGGCCGTGAAAGCCTCAAAACTAGAACTTACAGATATTTTAATATTATGTTTGAATTTTGAAAAGTTCAGAAAGTATGTTATGGATATTTTAAAACAATAAATTCAACAAAACTTATATCAGTACTATGCCCAAGAAAATGGATCGAGTTGAGATGTACCTGTTGCATCCGTAGAGCAAATCTTTTTGAAAATATTTTTCAATTCGTTATGCCACAATAGAAGCCAAAAAGTAGAAATACTGAGCACACATGTTGCTCCAGGAAATTTCCAAAGCTTGTAAGTATACGTTGAGTTCCAATGAAACAAATTTTAATACTTCCAGAAAAAAAGGAACCAAAGACTTTCTGACAATTTTTTGGATTAATCATACTACAACTCAAGCATTGGGCTCAATAAAGTTTATGAATTTTGCATGTAGCCATTACTTTTCGAAGCCAAATTTTAATCCCATCCAAAAATGAGCAACTGAAGAATTTTCATAATAAAATTTTTAAGTCCTAATAATGCCACTATTCGAGCCAAAAAGTGGAAATATTGGGCACACTTGTCACTTCACAGATATTTCAAAGTCTGTACGTATCTGTTGCAATTCAATGATACAAATGTTGATAATATCAGTAAAAACACATCAGAAGACTTTCTGAAACAATTTTTCAAAATTTATTATGCTACAACTAAAGTGGGGAAGTGAAAAAATATAGCTCAATGGAGCCGAATGAAATTCTAAAATTTTACATATATTCATGGCGTTCCGAAGACAATAATTTTGATCCCATTGACAAATGAGCAACCACAGAATTTTCACAACAAAATTTTTAATTCGTAATGCCACAATCGGAGCCAAAAAGTGGAAATACTTGGTACATTTGTTGCTTTAAAGAATTTCTAAAGTCTGTAGGTATCCGTTGCAATCCATTGATACAAATTTTGATATCAGTAAAAAAACATAAGAAGACTTCCTGAAACAATTTTTCAAAATTCATTATGCTACAACTAAATTAGGGAATTGAAAAAATGTAGCGCACATTGGGTCCAACAAAATTCTGAAATTTTACATGTATGCATGGCATTCTGAAGCCAGCAATTCTTAACCCAACGACAAATGAGCAATCGAAGAATTTTCATAACAAAATTTTCAATTCCTAATGCCATAATCAAAACCAAAAAGAGAAAATACTTAGCACATCTGTCGCTTCACAGAATTTTCAAAGTCTATAGGTATCCGTTGCAATTCAGTTATACAATTTTTGATAATATCAGTAAAAACACATCTGAAGGCTTCCTGAAACAATTGTTTAAAATTCATTATGCTACAACTAAAGCGGGGATGTGAGAAAATATAGAGCATATTGAGCCAAACAAAATTCTGAAAGTTTGCGTATATCCATGGTGTTCTGAAGACAATATTTTTGATCCCATTGACAAATGAGCAACCGAAGAATTTTCATAACAAAATTTTCAATTCATAATGCTAAAATCGGAGGCAAAAAGTAGAAATACTTACAAGGAAACCTTCCCAGGTGTACCCCGCCGATTTTGTTCCGCTTGGAGTATGTTATTCTACATTAAAATCTAAGAGACACATATTTTTTTTTTTTGCGGAAACTCATATTTAAGGGGTGAAACACACCCCTAAAGTTGAGGTCTCCTAGGGGAGGTTGTTCAGTTCCATATATATGCAGACAAGGGGGCAAAATCAAATCAATTGCATTTTATTTATAAACAATTTACTCATTTATAGGGTATGTGGAAAATTCCTTAAAAAACAGAGAAAAGATTTACGAGAGCATAACTCACGCATCGATATCCGCTCCAACTCGTTCACAACCATCAACTTCGACAACAAACGACTTAACACCGAAAGTACCGACCACCAAAAATGACAACAAGTCTACAGATGCAGGAATAAACCCAATTAACTTCTCGGATGAATTCGAGATTAATGACGAGGATCTAGCTAAAATTGATAATCTGGATCAACCTGAAGTTTTAAATAGTTCACCGACACCGTCTTTCACAACCGCGAACAACAAAAAAATTGTGATCAATAATCAACAATCGACACTGCCAATACATTTTTTAACGAAACCGCCGATTACAATTTTTTCAAAAAAATCAGAGACTAAACAACCGCAAAATGAAACTGCGACTCATGAGAGTGAACAAATCCCGAAATTTTTGTCAACGAACCCATCCGTTGTATACGAAAACTGCGTTTTTCATGGGAATATTGTGAATAATTTTTATTGTTCATCGGAGCAAACATCGAAATCTTGCTCAACCAATCGATCTCATGCTTACAAAAACTGCGTATTTCATAAGAATACAGTCAACAATTTTCATTATTCATGTGAACCCGATAAAAAAAAAAAATAAATCGATTTAAAAAAATGGTACAAGTTTGAATTAATTTTTTTTTGTCTGAATCATGATTATATTTGATTTTTCTTTATACTTCGGTCGCAAGGACGTACATCCCGCATCGATTTCGATGCAGAAAGACCGAGATTCTTCCATTGGTAAAACAACAGAGTGACGGCGGGAGCAAAAACTTTTTTCACGCACATCTGTATGTAAGGCTGCCGTAACTGTCATCGATGATTTGTCTCTAACCGTGTTTTCTCTAATGTCAAAGCTGCCCCCAAAGCTGGTGATTTGATGCCTGCCCCCGACCAGCTGGCACTCGCTTCGCTCGTGCCGCAAATTTCGGGGCAGGCATTAAATCATTAATCTGCCGTGAGTCTATTGTACTTAATCGTACTTTCGACCGGGTATGAAGAAAAATAGTATACACAACACGGGCAGAAATTTGAGAGCCCTGAACTGCGCAACATGATGGCCCTCGGCTTCGCCTCGGGCATCATGATGCGCAGTGCAGGAATCTCAAACTTTCTGCCCTTGTTGTGTAATATACTATTCATTATCTGCAATGCCTGAATCATATGTTCTATCGATTATTTTCAAGGGATTTTTTTTTATGTTGATAACAATCTTTTTAAACAATTTCACGATATGTTCTATATCCAAAAGAATATTTTCTAGCAGATAGATACTTAAAAAAATACGTATCTACAGAAATTAAAGGTATTCGGATGTAAGGGTAGTACACCCTTAAGGATGCATTTTTTCAAAAAATGCAAAAACATGTATCTCTTAACTTTTGAAACTGTTAATTATGCAATTTTTTTCACTTCCATATCGAGCATATTCTATTTGTTATAACGTTTTTTTAATTTTCAACCTCTATAACTTCGGCTTATTCACCCCCTCAGGGCTGAAAAAAATCGAGTAGTCATAACTATTTATGAAGCATTGAATGCAATTGGTTTGATTTTGCCCCCTTGTCTGCATATATATGGAACTGAACAACCTCCCCTAGGAGACCTCAACTTTAGGGGTGTGTTTCACCCCTTAAATATGAGTTTCCGCAAAAAAAAAAAATATGTGTCTCTTAGATTTCAATGTAGAGTAACATACTCCAAGCGGAACAAAATCGGCGGGGTACACCTGGGAAGGTTTCCTTGTTAGTACATTTGTTGCTTCACACAATTTCCAAAGTCTGTAGGCATTCGTTGCAATCCAAAGATATAAATTTTGATAATGTCAGAAAAAACACATCGGAAGACTTTCTGAAATAATTTTTTAAAATACATTATGCTACAACTAAAGCGGGGATGTGAAAAAATATAGAGCATATTGAGCCAAACAAAATTCTGAAATTTTGCATATATCCATGGTGTTCCGAAGACAATATTTTTGATCCCATTGACAAATGAGCAACCAAAGAATTTTCATAATAAAATGTTCAATTCATAATGCTACAATCAGAGCCAAAAAGTGGAAATACTTGGTACATTTGTCGCTTCACAAAATTTCCAGAGTCTATAGGTATTCGTTGCATTTCAAAGATACAAATTTTGATAATACCAGGATATGGAGTATATACCGCCATAGTCTTTTGACATAAAGATATATTATACGAGCCATTTTGACATAAAGATATATCGTTACTTACTACGGTTATCATCCAGATGCATCCATATATATCCAGATGCAGGTTGACAGTGTATTTGTCTATTAATTCATCAAACGCGAGATGATTCTAGACCATATTTTGGATAGAAAAACGACGTCGAAAATCTTTTGAAATGGACCAACAATTATCATGCAAGGAACATTTTATGATGTACAAATCTTATTATGGCAAGCGAGGAACATTTTATAATAAAGAGGAAAGGAACCAATAAAATAAATTGTCAACGGTGTAGAGTTAAAAAAAATATTTATTAGACACTGCTCAAAACTCGGCATGATAATAACAAACTTTGCCATATACATTTTTTTGACACTCATTATTAGTTTTATAGAATTTCTTTTCCAAATTTACATCAATTCACACCAATCATGATTAACAGTTCAATGTACACCATTTCATAGTTATCGAAGAAACGAAAAGAATAATTTCTCAAGAAATCTTATACGAGGAACATTTAATCACGAAAGAGAAAAGAGATCGCTTTCGTTTCCATCGTAGAGTTAAGTGTGGAAAATAAAAACTGCAGGGTTAACAATAATAAAAAATATATATTCATTTCGGCACTGTTCGAAAGTTGATTAAAAGCACTTCACTACTTTCACACCATCACTTTCTTATTATTACTGTAACCAAGATCGACCTAACCACGATATTTATAACCTCACAACTGTTCGTGAAAAAACATTAATATTTTCAATACTGTTTAAAAGGAAGGAACGCAACTACCCACCTAGTCATAAAAAAATTTGACCTAAGTAGTACTTAATTTGGCAACGTCGCTTTCGGTTGATATGTGTGCGCGTGTATATGCGTGTTCAAAGCATTGCATATGCCGTTGACAGCTCATCAGCTGTGTCAGTGAATTTTCGTTTAATTTAATCGCGAGTTCGTTATGCCAAAAGAAAAAAAGCCGAGATTTTATTGGAAAGGTAAAATAGTTACCGAAAAGGTGTACCGGGCTAGAATTAATCAGCATGAAGCAGGCAGAAACGTTCGGAGCAAATCATTGCGTGATAACAAAAAGATTTCAAGTGTATATGTATCTCAATTATTTGAAAAGTAATTGAGACTGTGTTAATATTACGAATATTATTTGAGTTAAAAAATATTCTACTTATATGTAAGATAATACGTATGAAAAATAAAATTGTTTTTGAATATGTAATTTATTTATTTATTCTATTGATATTAAATATAATATGTCATGTAAACAAAAAACACAAAATTATAAAAATATGTAACAGTCAGCCGGCACGAATTTTTACATACGTTGAAATTTCAAAATGCGCGCTCATAACCTCGAATATGCGACGTTGCAGCACTTCGAGCAAAGGTCCGAAAATTTGCTATGAGTACTTTTTATTGTTCTTATTATTCCTGTGATAAGTCACCTTTCAATATTTTTAAGCCAGATAAATGATTCTAAGTATTTCATCTCTCTGCTGTTTAAATTTCGTCTTGGTCTATCCATCAATTACGGAGATATGAGGAATAATGTAGCGCTAACTCCGTGATTTCTCATAAGAGGCCATGTTGAATTGGCTTGCAAAGAAATAAACAAAATTATAAATATCTCGCGTAAAAACCCACCTCGGACCTTAAAAATTTGTATGAGTTTCTTTTATATTATAATCGAACACTCTGCCAAGTTTGGTATTTGTCTGTCCATCAATTCTATTTTCTGAAGCCACGAGATTCCAATTAGTCGCGATCGAAAGGGGGAAAAAAATATATATCTTTCTTCAATCAAAGTTCCAAATTTATAATGGATATCACACATTTTTTCTAGCCTGACACAAACGAAGAATAATAGACAAGTGGCGATTAAACACATAAAAACGTTTCAACGATTATAAGTATTATTTAACCAAACTCACACATCCCACACTGTTTTTACGAAACTTCGATCAAACTTTCAAACCTCAAAAAACAATTTAATAAATACTATTGTCACTGATCACTTATCCCGATTGATTTTTCCGAATTTTGTCACTGATTCCCGATTTTACGACGAATAACCAAACTGTTCCACACGTCCTGCACTGTTTTCATCATTTATTTTTTGAATTCCGTTTCACACAGATTTACACATTGCGCATGACTCGTTTCATTGCGCAGTTGCGTGTTGCGCATCATTATGCGCATGCGCACTTGTTCACATCAAAATGAGACCCAACGAACACGACCACAGATCACACACCTTTAATGGTATTATCACAGATACAGACACCAACCAATCAGAAACTCGAGAGGCTTCAAGAGGTCTTTGATGGTGTTATCACAGATACAGACACCAACCAATCAGAAACTCGAGAGGCTTCAAGAGGCCTTTGATGGTGTTGTATACAGACACGTCGAAATCTTTCACACAATGATAGAAAAATTGATAATTTTGACCTGTGCAAAGTTTTTTCTCAGCAATTACGCCACCGATCATGCTGATTTTGGGCTCAATCGAAAGCATTTTTGACAATTAGTCTCCAGTCCTATTTTCGTTATATCAAACGACTCCTGAGCTTCGTAATTAAACGAAAAGACATGCGAATTTTACCCCCACCGCCGCGAATCGTTTTATTCAGAGAAAGTATAGACTCGGCGAGCCTCGGGCCAGCAGACGACAGAGCTGTCAATGTACTTGTCCCGAGACTCTACCGAGTCTCTTGATATGCGCCTTCTCCGCTTCTGCTGCCCTACCCCCACTCCACGACGACTCTCGGGCGCTCGGCCGTTTTTGCTCATGTTTGCGAGCGATTTTTGCCTATTTCTCAGCATTTAAATGAAAAACGAAGATTGCCGTTTTGTAGATGAATACTTCTACTTTCCAAATCCGTTTGGTAAATTGGATTCGGACGACCTCCAGAGCATTGAGCCTTGCTGCAAAATATGGTATGTACAACTTGTGATTGCAATTACGCGGAAACTAATTATTCGACAGCATCTGAGTTTCGCGCACAGGAAGTACGTATCGATATCTACTATCTCGCGAAGAGCCTGCACTACAGCTTGAAAAATGGCGACGTTATGAATTTTTGAAAAAACGCTATTTTTTTCGGTTTTTTTGGGTTTTCTCCCTTAATAATGAACCGATCGGATTTTTTCAACTCTCATTTTCTTCGTATTTCAATTTTCTACAATTTGTCCATTGGGACCGATCACATTGATCCATTAGTTTTTCTTTTATAAGCAAAAAACCAAAAAAATACGCTTTTTTGCACTAAATTGTTAAAAAAAAAAAAGGAAACGCGACTCTCGAGTCGAATTTTGTGCAATTAGCATCGGGGAGCTCGCCCGATTGTAATGGCACCGGTGGTATCCTGTTATTATTTTTGTCAAGTAAAAACCTTTATTTGCTTGGGCTAATATTCGACCTAGCCAAAAACAGCATAAATGCTGTGAAAAAAGCTGTGACAAGTACGTTTATGCCCCCCAAATAGTCGTTCCAGTTAGCCCCCCCCCCCTCCACCCAGCGCCAAAATATCGATTCCCACCAAAATTTACAAAAACCCGTCCAAGTCGTTCATGCAAAGATCTCCGCACAAAAATCCTGTCGAAAAACAAACTCATCATACAAAGTTTGATGGGTAACCGCTCTCATTATCTTATCAAATTAAGTCAAATTGTACAGAGGTGATAATTTCATTCTCGTAAATGTTGTGAGTTCATAAAAAGTTGATAAATAAATAAAGATCTACTAAAGTATATGTGGCCAAGTACGTGGGATTTTATTATGTTTATAAAATTTCCAATTATGTTCATATACCATTTCTCTAATTAATGCTTTATTACAACGAATTATTATCCTATGACTTGGAACTACAAGGGCTTTAAAAAAAAAATACAGAATTGCATTAGCCTGCGTGAGCTTGAACGCTGTCACACTCTCATTTGTAATATTTGTTGTATAGTTTTATTGGTAGCAAATTGATAAAAGTTTACTATCGTACGTAGAGCGGATACGCACAGAGTACTTGTCCGGCCCGAAAATTTTTCGACTAGTCAGCTAAAAATATGCTTTTTTCACGGCAAATTTTTCAACCACTCCGAACATTCGGATCTCCTGACGCAGATTTGAATCTTACCCGCCTTGGAATGCAATCAATCGATGACCGCTCTTACATAGTAGGTTTATTCCGTTTTGTAAAACCTGTCGTAAAAGTGCGTGTAAATGGTACCGGATTACTTATTCCGGGTGTACAGTACCGTTTAGACGCTCTGTAACTCCAATTTTCCCCCGGATGTTACAAAACCGGAATAAAGATGCCGTGTAATAACGTGAGATATGCTCCACACGAGCATCGATAACAATTGGTTAAAGGAAAGGAGGATAATTTGGGATTACAAAACAATCCGCATATTGTGATTCCAAATTAGCTGTGCTTACTTTACTAGTTAAGGCCAAAATGTACAGTAGATTAATGTTGACTTATGTGACAAATTTTATGAAAAATTTTCGGGCCGCACAAGTACTCTGTGCTTATCCGCTCTACGTACGATAGTAAACTTTTATTAATTTGTTACCAATAAAACTATACTACAAATATTACAAATGAGAGTGTGACAGCGTTCAAGCTCACGCAGGCTAATGCAATTCTGTATTTTTTTTTGAAAGCCCTTGCAGTTCCAAATCATATGATAATAATTCGTTGTAATAAAGCATTAATTAGAGAAATGGCATATGAACATAATTGGAGATTTTATAAACATAATAAAATCCCATGTATTTTAATACATATATAATAATAATAAATTTAATAAAATAATTTTTTATTTTTAATAAAATTTAATAAAAAAAAAAATAAAAATAAAAAATAAAAAAAATAATAATAAAATATAAAAAAGCATTAATTAGAGAAATGGCATATGAACATAATTGGAGATTTTATAAACATAATAAAATCCCACGTACTTGGCCACATATACTTTAGTAGATCTCTATTTATTTATCAACTTTTTGTGAACTCACAACATTTACGAGAATGAAATTATCACTTCTACACAATTTGACTTAATTTGATAAGATAATGAGAGCGGTTACCCATAAAACTTTGTATGATGAGTTCGTTTTTAGAAAGGATTTTTGTGCGGAGATCTTTGCATGGACGACTTAGACGGGTTTTTGTAAATTTTGGTGGGCATCGGTATTTTGGCGCTGGATGGGGGGGGGGGGGGGGTTAACTGGAACGACTATTTGGGGGGCATAAATGTACTTGCCTCAGCTTTTTTCACAGCATTTATGCTGTTTTTGGCTAGGATTTATCGACTTTTTGTATGGAATTCATAGCTTGTTAATTAAACATGTCAATATTCTGTACGTACTCGGGTATGAAATTCATAGCTTGCCAATTAAACATGTCTATATTATGTATGTATCTGAGTGATGCAAAAGAATTGACATTTTTTTTGGCATTGCAGCAAAATATGGTAACATTTTAGCAAAAAGTGATTCTCTCAAGAATTGAATCCTGAATAAAAATTTTAGAGGTCGCTCAAGCGATTTTTTAATGATTTCGGCTAAAAATGGATACACGATCGAATTTCGAGCTGGTGTAGATTCGGACTAAAAATGCAATGTGAAATATTGATCTAAGAAGTGTTCAAGTGAATTCAATCTTCGTAATTAACCGTCAATACTTATAAAATTATCAGATTACTTAAAACGTACAGTAGTTCTGAGAAGATACGATGCATAAAAGAACAACGAACAAGTAAAAATTTGAATTTTTTTTTAATTTTGTAAAAAAAAAATTTCAAAAAATATTGCACCGAAATTTTATTCTATAAAAAATGATGCCGAAGAAATACTCCAATAGCATCAGAATGCACCGAAAGTTTTTTAAATATAAGTAATCATAACGAAACGAGATTTTGAAACAAAAAAATTTACGTACAAAATTTTGAGAGCTAAAGTTTGATTGGAAAGAATAATTTTAGACGAAGTACTACGCGAGTTTTTCTTTTACAATATTTATTGATTACGAATTATACCTCATGAGCAATAGATAAAAAAAAAATTGGTGAAGTACTTATGAATTTTTTTTTTCTCAAATCAAATATCTTTTCGCTCAAAATTATTTCGCATGGCCTGATTCCGTTTTGTGTTGCAAGTGCAAATAGAATTTTCATGTATTTAAGGTCTCTACCACTTTAGGGTGGTTTAAAACCATATATAATTCAAACCTAGGGTAGTATCATACACCATTCTCTCAGTTATATAAAAAATGAAGAGAATGGTTTCCAAATAAACTTTATTATTGCATGCAAGAGACATTTTATGGTAAAAGAGAAGAGGCACTGTTTTCGACCCCGTTCTAGAATTTACGCTCGGAAAAATGAATTGTTGGGGCTAGAGTTAATAAAAAAATTATTTATTAAAGTACTGTTCAAAAGTTCATTTATTAAATTACACTTTATTTTTCCACTATCACTCTTCTATCTATATATATATATCAAGAGACGCGGTAGCGGCTCGACGCCAAGTATTAAAGAAAAAGCCAGCGCGAGGCCTACCGCACTCTTATATACGCGAATATGCCGGTTTTATGACGTCATGGCGTTTTCAAACCGTTCTGACGGACAAACCGTTTGATAAAAAAATCTGAATATTGGTGACGTTTTTTTTTCGATTTTTCTCTTTCTATTAGGCTTTGTTGCACGTAAATCCGGCCAGTCTTGGATTGATGAAAGGGATGGATGGCATGAATGGATATTTCCACCGGCTGAGTAGAATAGATGAGTTGGATGAATAAATTCATCGATGAAATTGACAGACGGATAGAAAAATTAATGGATGGATGACGGATTCAGATTTTTTGTACGTACGGACGGAAGATTAGATGGGCTAAATGAATAGATGGTTTGAACGAATGAAGAAATAGGCAGGAGAGTAAATGGGTTCGTGGATGGTCGAATGAGGGATGCTGGGATGGAGAAAAAATAAAATGAAGGAGTATTTGAATTCGCTCAATGTACAGATGGATGGAGCATTCCTTCGCCGAACTGACATTTGAAAACCATGCACGCCAAGTTTGTGTGTAATCTTCGCAATGAATTTGTGTGGTACATACGTGTAGATACAATGCGTGCATTTGTACGCGTATTTGCACTTTTATATGTAATTGTTTTTTGTATCATTTTCTGTGGAATTTTGTTGTATGTTTAGAAGTCCTTAACTAGCATAAAATCAGAATAACAATTTCTTTATATCCGCAGAATTATTCTTGAAGCCCTTTAGGCGACAACAACCTTTATTAGGTACCATTGAAGGTGTATATGATTCCATGCAGAAACCCGTAATTCATTCACCATTCTTGGCTATGTTAAAAAATCATTTCATTGTTTTTTCAATCATAGGCAACAATTTTTAGCGACATCCTTTTTTGGTGTACAGTAACTTCTCACATATCAGAATAAAAAAATAAAAGATGCGAATACGTTTTTATTTGACAATTAATACCGAAATTTCTTTAGTATGTTTTTTTTTCAGGATAAAGTAACTTTGAACATATTCGAATAGTGAAAGAAGAATCGTGGAATTTCAATTTTTTTTCAAAATGAAAAAGAACATTATTGATCATCGTTTTCGAGATAAAGTACCCCTCTGCGTATTACGGGAGTGGAATGGATGTTAATATTTTTTTCATTTGCTGGAAATTAAGGACAAACATTTATTGCTCGGTTTTTTCGAGATGAAGTGAAGTTTTAAGTAATACCAGAAAAAATATTGAATGGGCATTTTATAACTAAGGTCGCGATCTTTTAATACTTGGCGTTCTTTTTCTACTTTTAAGGGGACCGTATGGTCTAGAGCACGAAAATTTCACCTATTTTCACGATTTTTTTTTTGCCATAAAAAATTTAAAAATCGATGTTTTAACTTTTCGGGTTTATTACTACCTTTATTAAGTATACAAAAAAATTTTTTTTTAATTTTAAAAACAGTGTTTATTATCATATAATTGGCATTGAAGACGACCCTCTCGAAAAATCCGACCCGGACGGTGAAGATCGATCCGAGACTTCTACTCATCTGAAACACAAAATTCAAGAAGATTCTTAATCAGAAAGAGTGCAGTTATGGTCGGGACTAGAACAAATCGAAAAAATTAAAAATTGACAAAATGGCGCGCTTTTGAAAAAAAATTCGTAAAATCGGGTTTTTTTTTCACTAGTTTTTTAGTATAAACAATAAGAAATTATTTAAATAAAATTATGATTGTAGTTCCGACGATAGCCATACATGTTGTGAACAACATATCCAAATTTCAAGTGATTCGGTTGAATAGATTTTTTGTTTTCACCTGCGCAGTGCCGAAAAAAGTCGTTTCGAGATAAATGAGTTTAAAGTTTGAGGTACAGATATTTTCAAAAATTGAGCAAATTTTGAATACTTACAGTTAATCCGCGATTCCGGCACCATATAGGATTCCATCGGAACGTTCATAATTCAAGATTTCCTCACTCCTTTCATTTCTTCGAGCTGTCCGAGCCTCTTTGGAGTTGTCCGTGCTCCTACGGTTGGCGCTCGATACTCGCAGCTCGTCTCGGTTTTGCGCTAGTTGCTCCGCTTGTGGCCCGATTGTTATGCCCATGGTCTCCATTATTTTCAATAGGGATGCAAATCCTTCATTGAATATGCAAGCGGAAATGTGAGTGGCAATATCAATGATTTTTTTTCCGGCAAACAGATGTTTCGGCGCAAGGTGCCACACGCAAGCATTGAAACTTTCGTTATTGTTCTGCGTATTACTGCCAATACACCTTTCCAATAAAGTCTCTGCTGTCAATTCTTCATAAATTGGTTTTAATATCTCTTGTGCTTCATCGCACAGAGCAGGTGGGTGCTCGTAGGTGTCTAAAGTACCTGCAGCCTCACTTTGACGCCACTTGCACCACGATTCGGAACCTGGAGGACAGTACGAGTGTTGCGGATTTTCATCTGTTGAAATTTTGTGATAATATGCTGCCCATATTTCACTTCTCATCCCTTCAGTCGAATCTGAATTACGTCTAATTGCTAGACCGTAATAAGTTGACAGCTCTTGCAATAATTTATTCGTCAATTGTTGACGCTTCGGTGTTTTATTTATCGATTTCCGCTGTGTCTTTTTTCCCTCTTCTTTTTCTGTCAATTTCTTTGTTGCTTTCTTTATTTGTGCATGTTTTTTTTTCGCATCAACAGCACGTTTGTACAAACGTTTTTTAACATGCAAAACACATTCTTTTTTGCAAACTAAAAAATCATCCCCGTAAGGCTTTGTGTCCAATAAGGCTTTGAACGTTTTCGTGTCGCGGACCGCTCTCTACCTGCGTTATGGGCTGTAGAAGCTGTAATATTGAGAATTTCCGCATGAAAATTTCACAGTATATTCTTGAGATACTATACTTTCGACATATCGAAAAAAAAAAAATCGATTTTTTCAAATTCCTAGACCATACGGTCCCCTTAAAAGTTTTTTCCGATTGTAAAAGTTACTTTAACCAAAACTGAACCTGACCGCGATCTTTATAGCCTCACGACTGTTCAAAGATATCAAATATTCACCGAATACGAGTTTATCGTACACCATTCTCTTAGTTATCAAAAAAAAAAAAAAAAAACAAAGAGAATGGTTTCTAAATAAACTTTATTATTGCATTCAAGGAACATTTTATGGTAAAAGAGAAGAGGCACCCGTTTTCGACTCCGTTCTAGAGTTTACGTTCGGAAAAATGGTTGTTGGGGCTTGGGTTAATTAAAATAATTATTTATTTAGACACTGTTCAGAAGTTTATTTATTGATTTAAACTTTATTTTTGCACTATCACTCTTCTACCGATAATGTAATAAAAGTCACTTTAATCAAAAGTTGAAACTGACCGCGATCTTTATAACCTTACAACAAAGATATTAAATGTTCACCGAATACTTAAAGTTCTGATCGCGAATATGTCTAATCAAAAATCAAATTATCTGCTTTCACACCCGCGATTTGTATAACCTTACTTTTTAACCCCACAACTGTCACTAGTATCACCGCGATCTTTTTTCTAAACTCACAGCTGTCACTATTACTTATACATCCTGAAGAAAAGTCATTGGCTGTCACATCAACGAACACAGTCTCGCATATCACCAGAAAATTTCTAGTTATAGCTAGTGTCACCAGACAGCAAACGCTAAACGTCAAAAAATGTGTGCAAAAAATGCCACCTTTTTTTGATGATTTGGAACGATGAAATATTAGTATTTCCAATATGCGTTAGGCTACAGAGTTCTAAATAGTCACGATCGAAAGAAAAAAAATTAAAAAAACGTGAACTAGCAACATCTTTTAAAGTGATGTAATTAATGAAATATCGCCGAAACAATTTTCGAAAACCGTTTGAAACCGCTCTGCTTGCTGTAAATACTATAGTAGTGACTCGTCTTCGCCATGTTATAGTATACGTAAATGTACTTGTCTCGAGTTGCTGCCGCGACTCTAGATCGATTGTTGGATATGACAGCTAACCGACAGCCGTACTATATTTTTGAAAAGTCCTGAGGTTATAAAGATCACGGTTAGTTTTGATCGACTTTTGGTTACAGTGACTTTTATTATAATAAGAAAGTGATAGTGCGAAAATAATAAAGTGCATTTCAATCATCTTTTGAACAGTGCTTGAATAAATATTTATTTTTTATAATTGTTAACCCTGTAATTTTTATTTTCCACATCTAACTCTACAATGGAGTCGAAAACGATCTCTTTTCTCTTTTGCCATAAAATATTCCTCGAATGCAATAATAAGGTTTATTCAGAAACCGTTCTCTTCATTTTTTTTTAATAACTAAGAGAATGGTGTATGATAAACTCGTATTCAGTGAATATTTAATATCTTTGTCATGAGGTTATAAAGATCGCGGTCAGTTTCAACTTTTGGTTAAACTGACTTTTATTATAGATAGAAGCGTGATAATGCAAAAGTAAAGTGTAATTCAATAAATAAACTTTTGAACAGTTTCTAAATAAATATTTTTTTTTATTAACCCTAGCC
Source organism: Rhimphoctona megacephalus (assembly GCA_963989365.1). Taxonomy (NCBI): domain Eukaryota; kingdom Metazoa; phylum Arthropoda; class Insecta; order Hymenoptera; family Ichneumonidae; genus Rhimphoctona; species Rhimphoctona megacephalus. The sequence goes on from OZ022415.1 coordinate 19,479,870, forward strand.
CCAACAATCCATTTTCCCGAACGTAAATTCTAGACCGGAGTCGAAAACGGTGCCTCCTCTTTTTTACCATAAAATGTTCCTTGAATGCAATAATAAAGTTTATTTAGAAACCATTCTTTGTTTTTTTTTGATAACTAAGAGAATGATGTGTATGATAAACTCGTATTCGGTGAATATTTAATATATCTTTGAACAGTCGTGAGGTTACAAAGATCGCGGTCAATTTCAAATTTTGGTTAAAGTAACTTTTATATATATAGATAGAAGAGTGATAGTTAAAAATAAAGTGTAATTCAATAAATAGACTTTTGCATAGTGCCTAGATAAATAATTTTTTTTATTAACCCTAGCCCCAACAATCCATTTTTCCGAATGCAAACTCTAGAACGCACGGAAAAAAATGATCTGCAAAAATTAATGGTCGATTTTTAACTCGTCAGCAGGCGCGCTATGAGACTTTTTCTCACACTTATATTAAAACAATGATTACTCAAAAATTTCAAATGGCATAAGCATTTGAAATTTTTTCCATGTTCATCAAATTTATTCTTCTGTATAATAGAAGGGTTAAAATTTTTTTTTGTATTTTTGTTTATGAATTTTTTTATTTATTATTTTTTGGTTTGTAGTGTCAATTATCGTTGCATTTAGGGTTTTTAAAAATAAAAATGTTTAATAGCCACAATCACTGTAGCGAAATTGTTTTCAAGTTCCTGTTTATCAAATTAAGCACTTGAAGCTATACATGTGAGAAAATCTCTCATCGCGCACGCAATGTTTAAAGTGTACGTAGCGCGCCTGCTGACGGGTTAAAAATGACTGAAACTAAAACAAAATGTACAGTTGAAAACTGTTAATTACTCGTTTTACAGTATGTTCCATTACAAAATAATGGATTTAATGTGCTTTTTACTCTCTGATCAGTTATTAATGCTGATTTAAACTGTAAAAAACTCAATATCCACAGAAAAAAAATTACATAACAGAAATTACAAATAAAATCGAGGAATCCCACTATGTATGAAATGCAAAATTTACAGTGCCTCCCAGTAAAATATTCAGTACGTTTAGGAAAATAAACTGTAAACCAATGCTATTGGGTTGGCAGCTATGTATTGACTCACTTTTTTTGAAATCTCCCTTTTTTATTCTAGAATATTCTAGAAAGTTTCTATAGCTGACAACTGCTAGAATGTTCTAGAAGCTTTCGCATGGTGGGTATAAAAGCCCGGCTGCGGACGTCTGCGGGAGTCTAATTCTCGAGATGGACGAGCGCGCTATTCGAGGTGTAATATATTACGAATTTCGGCGTGGCAGCAGTACGAGGCAGGCAACCACCAATATCAACGTTGCTCTCGGAGAGGCCACCGTAACACAATCGACAGTGAGCCGCTGGTTTCGTCCCTTCGCTTCCGGAGATACGAGCCTGGAAGATCGAGAGCGCTCCGGTCGATCAATTGAATTGGAAGACGACGCCATATTAAAAGAGCTGAAGAAGCATCCAAATACTACCACTCGGGAATTGGCGCAGGCACTCGGCTGTAGTCATACAGTGATCGAGAACCGGCTGCCTACACTCGGCTATCGGCAAGTGCTGGCGAGATGGACACCTCATCAGTTGAGCGATGCCAATCGGGCTGCCCGAGTGTCTATCTGCCAGTCGTTGCTCCTGCAGCCGAAACGCAAGGAATTTCTTGGCAGTTTAGTTACTGGAGACAAGAGTTACATCCTCTATGAAAACAATGAACGGAAGGCCTATTGGCTGTCGCGCGAAATCGAACCGCGAGCTCAGCTCAAACTAGAGACCCACGGACGAAAGGTTTTGCTGTGTTGCTGGTGGGATGCACGCGGAATGATATATTACGAACTACTCTCTGAACAATAGACGGTGACCGCCAACGTATATGTGGAACAGCTTCGCAAATTGGCTGCTGCAACGCAAGCAAAGAAGAGAAGAGTTACAAAGGTGCACTTATTGCACGACAACGCTCTGCTTCACGTTGCTTCAATCACCCGCCAGCTACTGGAAGAGTTTGGTTGGACCACGGTTCCACACCCGCCTTATTTCCGGGACTTGGTATCTTCAGATTATCACTTGTTCTGAGGTCTTAAAACTTTCCTGCGTGATCAACGCTTCAGAGACTTTGACCATTTCGAAAACGTAATCTCCGAATTTTTCGAGCAGCAACCCGCTAAGTTTTGGGAGCGCGGCATTCAGTCCTTGCCCATTAGATGGACGCAAGTCATAGACACGGCTGCTGATTATATTGTAGATTGACATGTTTAAATAAAGAACAAAATGATAAATATATCTGTGTATCTGAAGTGAGTCAGAACTTAGTTGCCAACCCAATATTTATTGATATTGAAAATTGTAAAAAAATGTTAAACGGCATTCATGAAAAATTGTAATTAGAAAATATAAACGTTGTGTATTTCCTACCGAGAAAATTACCGTCGATATAAATTAGAAATTGCAGTGTACCCAGTTAAAATTTGAAAACGTACTGCAAAATTTGCTATGTTACTTTCAATTTTTACACTGTATACTGTAATTTCTCCAGACACGTGAGCCAGGAAATTTCAAGGTGAAACACTTATTGAAGACCATTGCTGTATTTGCTTATTATAGCTCAAACAATGGGCGGAGGGGGGGGGGGGACGAATTTTGAACTACATGGAAGCTTTATGGACATGATACATTGTAATATATGAAAATTCGATATTTTTTATATTTGAAATTTTTCTTGCTTTCAAAAGACTTGTCTCAGATTATTCATTGACGTCACCGGTTATATTCTGGATTGGATACGTACGTATCACTTTTTTATCATTAATTACTAAGTAGATACACGGAGAAAACGGAGGCAAGAGTACGATTTCCGGGGCGCCAAAATTTGATGACTTTTTATTAAAATTGCTCATTCAAGTAAAAATCAAATAAAAAGTTATGGGCCGGACAAGTACTCTGTGCGTATACGCTCAACGTACGGTGGTGAACGTTCATCAAATTATTACCAATCAAACAAAACTGTGCTATCATGTACGGACATAAATTAATAGTATATTACGCTACTAGGGAGGGAAAGTAGGCTATGTCAAACCGCGTGCGGAATTGCCACCCTCGCCTTCGGCTCGGGTGGCAAGCACGCGCTTTGGGATGGCCTCTTTCCCTCCCGTGTGTGCGAATACTATTTTTCACCACATCTCCGCGGAAAATTCGACTTACGCAAGGCGGAAAGTCGAACTTTCCGTGGAGGTGTGGTGAGAAGTCTTTTTTTAACACTGTAAAAGCACGGGATCTTATGCGAAACTTCCTGTTCCTGCGTTTGTGTGCCGAGTTTACGACTGGTTTCTGAATGTTTTTCGTTGTTTTAGCCACGGCGCAGGCAATGTTGTTTCATTAGGTCATATAAGTAAATACTATTTGGCAACATTGGTCCAGCCATAGCCAAAACAAAAGTAGCTACTCGACTTAGGATATCCCAGAAGCAATGCACCAACTGCATGCCCTACGTTGCCGGTACGTCCATGTTGATATCTTCTCAGTTACCAAAGAAATACTTATCCTAGTACTGATATCATAAATTTTACTGCTGCACGTAACTTAGATGGTGACCCTTTTCATTTTTTTCTAGACTATTGATACTTCTTACACACCAATTATAAGTGGTATTTTTCTCATTTTGGTTACGCTGACTTTTAACTCCCGACTGCCCGCAGGGCAAAAAGACGGGAGTTATTAATGTTTTGATTCCTGTTTTGTTCTGTGGAAATAAATTCAAAGTAACATTTATTGTGAAGTCTGGTTTTTTGGCTGGATATTTGGTGATCTATATGGTTGGTTTCCTTCCGGGATATGCATAAAATTAGTAAACATTAAAAAAAAAAAATAAGTGGGGTTTTGGATTTTTTGTGATATCATGGGGAAACGAGGGACCACCAATGTACTTGTCCAGGTTTTTTTTCCCGGTAGGGAACTTTTGCTATTTGATATCACTTCTTTTTTCTATAGTATTTTCATATATTTCGCTTTATATAGACTCCAATAGAGTCTGTATAAAACAAAAAAAACTTACAACGTGTTTGCATCATTATATCATCGATTTATTTCAATGACAGGAATGAGTACTTGTCAGTCTACTAATTCGACATAAGACAATGAGATAGATTTTCTATCATAAATTCATTGTTATTGAGGTTGTTTAAATATAGGAGTGTTTCGTTCCTGTGATAAGAAAAAAGTTATAATGTTTTCAAAAGAGTTAACTATAGACTCGAGGTATTTTCGAGATGTTAGTAATTTGTTGATAGGTTATTATTCGATTATAGCTTAGCAGGAAGGTGTTATAGAAGAGACCTCAAGTACCAGTTTTTTCCCCAAGGCAAAAATTCAGAAAATTCAATACTTTATCATTAGCTTTCAAGTTGTGTATTAGAATAAGTCATTCAGGGCGAAAAGGCCGCGAGGATATTAGCAATTTCGGTCTAAGCTATAAATAGATAATTATATTTAACTTTATTGTCAGAAGGAGCCCCGGAATTATTATTCTTTCAAAGATGAAATGACGGAAGAATATAATGCATCATCCTTGGCTTACAAATTGTTTTATAAAACATGGAAAAAATTAGATTAAAAAAAAATTCGGCTGAAGTACTTGACGAGTGTTTTTTCACTTAATTCTTTTTCACGAAATTCTTTTTCATCTAATTTTTTTTCGTTTGCAATCTTTTTTTTGCTTCGGACACTTATTGATAGAGAGTTTTTATTTTGATTCTGGTTGGTAAAATAACTGCATTTTCGAACTTAATTCTTCTTAATTCTTAATTAAGTTCAAATAGTATGTTATGGATACTTCGAAACAATATATTGAACGAAGTAGACAAATTCAAACCAGGATCCTGCCCAAGAAAATGGAGTGCGTTATTCAGAGAATGGAATGAGGATAGTTGTATCAGTTGCATTAGCTTCGGGCAAATTTTGATGCCATCAGAATCAGAGCGACCATAGAAGGAAAATTTTTAAATAAAAATGTTTCAATTTATGATGCCAAATCGGAGCCTAACATGGAAAATACTTAGCACACATGTCGCTTCATGAAAATTTCAAAGTTCGTAGGCATCCGCTGCATGCAAATGAGATACATATTTTGATATTATTAGAAAAAGACCACCCAAAGACTTTTTGACCAAATTTTTTAAATTTATTTTGCCAAAATGAATGCGGGAGAGTGAAAAAACATGACGCCCATTTAGTCCAACAAAATGGAAAAATTTTGGATATATCCGTTGCGTTCTGAAGCCAGAAATTTTTGTCCCATTAAAAAATGTGCATCCAATGACTTTTTGTAACAATTTTTTAAATTCATAATACCACAATCAAAGATGAGAAGTGGAAATACTTAGCTCACATGTCGTTTCACAAAATTTTCAAACTTTGCAGATATCTGCTGCAGTCCAATTATCTACATTTTGATGCTATCAGGAAAAGAGCACCCGAAGACTTTTTGAAACAACTTTTTAAATTTATTATACCAGGACTAAAGAGGGGAAGCAAAAAAAACACAGCACTCTACAAGCCCAACAGAATTCAAAAATGTTCTATGTATCCAATGGGTTTCGAAGACAGCAATTTCGATCCTATTCAGAAATGAGCAGCTAAAGACTTTTGTAACAAATTTTACAATCCATATGCCACAGTCAGAGCTGAAAAGTGGAAATACTTGGCACACATGCCGCTTCACAGAAATTTCAAAATTTGCAGGTATCCGCTATATTCCAATGATACAAATTTTGATACTATCAGAAAAAACGACGCTGAAGTTTGCAACGTTGGAGTCCAACGAAATGAACGAAAAAAAAATGTTTGCAATTCACCAATTTTTTATTTCACGAATTATTGGTGTAGGTTGAAAAACTACGAATTGCAAATTCGGCAGGGAACAAAATTGGAGAATTACTGGACTTATTGAAGTTTTTTTAGATCATTTCGTTGGACTCCAACGTTGCAAACTTCAGAGTCATCAGAAAAAGAGCACCTGAAGACTTCCTGAAATAACCTTTTGAAATTTATTATGACACACCTAAAGAAGAAAAGTGAAAAAAACATAGCGCACATTGGGTCTAACAAAATTCAGAAATATTGGATGTCTCCATGGCGATTCGCAGACAAAAAGTTTGATTGCATCAATAAATGAGCAGCCGAAGACTTTTTGTAATGAATTTTTCAATTAATAATGCTACAATCACCGACAAAAAGTGGAAATACTCAGCATATATGTCACTTCATAAAGTTGTCAAACTTTTTAGGTGCCCACTGCATCTCAATGATACAAATTTTGATACCATCAGAAAAAGATTACCCGAAGACTTTTTGAAACAACTTTTTGAATTTATTATGCCACAACCGAAGCGGAAAATAACTTAGCATACACTGGGCCATAAACTGTCTTAAAATTCGGATGTACCCATTGGATCACAATGACAGACATTTTATCTCATTCATAAATGGGCAAGAAATTACTTTTTGTAACAAATTTTTCAATTCATGTTGCCGCAGTCAAAGCGAAGAAGTAGAAATACACAGCACACATATTGTCCAATAAAATGATGAAACTTGGTATGGATCCTTGATCTTGGTATGCGTACCAATGAGATAAAAAAAGGGACCAAAAGATACAACCAAACTGAATAAAGAAAAATATGACAACTTATTAAAATAATGATGACACTATAAATCTAATTAGCACACATTCATTTGATTACAGTGTTCCGTTGTTTATTTGAATTCATCAACATATATACAATATTTGTGTGTTCTTGCCTTGTTAGGAAATAAAATTTCTGATTAAAAAGAAAATTCGAAGTTATAGGTTAACGAACTTATTTTTCTCGCAGTTGTGTAATCAAAACATTTATATATATTTTTCACACACGTATAATTTTATCGTATAAATTCAATGCGTACCACTTTTTTTCAACTGAACATCGAAATAACTTTAATATACACAAATTCACATTTGCCGTTTATCAACACACAGATATTTAAAGTTTTTGACTCTTATATATATATCACTGAACCTCAAAAAATTGTTTTTCCGAAATTTACATTTATGGTCCACACGTCCTATACTAAATACTTCCGAAACTAATAGGTTAAAACATTACCGATATTTCGAATACCATTACTTTTCCCGAATTTAATTTCTCGATTTACGTCACTAATAAATTTTCTTTCCCGATTTTACAACGAATGTCTGTCAATTGTTATTGTCTAATCAAACTCTGCTTACATGTTCACACTATTTATTTTGTATTTTATCAAAGTCCGTTCAGACTGTCCGTTGTACAGATACAGAGGAAAAATCACAGTCGGGACCAATCAGAAATTCGTCGCTATCGTTGCCGGAGACTTTGGTGTAAATGGGTTTTGATGGGCATCAAGAGGCCTTTGATTGTGTCGTCTTCGTGCATATACAGACACGGCAAATTCTTGAATGTAGTAAAATCGAGCATAATCCTAAGCCTGTGCTAAATTTTTTCTCAGCAATTACGCCACCAATCGTGCTGATTTTAGGCTCAATCGAAAGAGCATCGCTCAATTAGTCAAAAGTTCGCTTTTTAAGCCGCCAAATGACCCCTAGGCTAGACTAGCGAAAACGTCAAAATTTTTACCCCCACCACCGCGAATCGCTTTATTCAGAGAAAGTATAGGGACCGTGCGTGAGCTATAGAGAGCAGCACCACCGCCAATGTGCGCGCTCTCTCGTGTCTGAATGTGCAATTTGTGCGGTGTTATTTTGGCTTTGAATGATGGGAATAAAGACAAATTTTACGATTAATAATGTTAAAAATGAGCAATTAAGGTTTTCAGTTCGTGATTAATGATCGTGCTGGGGGCTAAGATTATATAAAAAAATTTTAAAAATGTGGCTTAAGATATATTTCAAATGTCGTAGAAACACAAAGCATGGGCGACGAATCGGCCATATAATTCATTCCGTTTGTTTCTCGTTCTTTCATGCGAAATGAACAGCGCTCTCGGGAAAAGAACAGTATTTCAAAAATGGTCAATAATTTCGAACCCAAAGTGGTGTGTGAGGGTTGCCCTGCATTTACCAATGTCTTTTTGATGAAGAAAAACAAACAAATCACAATTAAAAAATCTTGTTACCCGCGTATACCCTGATAGACAGTTTGTGGCACAGTGACGGCACGGTGACTGCACGCCACAGTATTCTTAATGCCGACTGCATGAATTCCTATCTGGGTACGCGCTTGATTACTTAGCACCTAGCTAATGTAGAAATTGCCCAATTCATGGCGTTGTAAGCGCCGCGCACGGTCCCTATAGACTCGGCGAGCCTCGAACCAGCAGACGACAGGCTGTCAATATACTTGTACCGAGACTGCCGAGTCTCTTGATATTAATGTTTTTTTTTTTTTATTTTTAATTTGCAATTATTTTGAGTGAGATACCAAATTTTGAAGTAATTGAAATTATCGTTTGATAAAATATCAAATTTTTAAACAATTCGTAATATAATATTGTATAATCTCAATTTTTCGACAATAATCAATTCTTTTTTTATGAATTTTTTTTGCCGAAGTAATTAGAAATGATTTTCAGCGAATTATTAATTTTTTTGGTAATTAGTATTTTAATTTTTTTTCATTACAATTTTGAAGTTGATTCGAAAATAAAAAATGATAATTTCTTTTTGCCGATCTCTGGTGTCACCCATAGGCTAAGCAACAGAGCTCTAAAATCATCAGATTTTGACAAAAAAAATAACAGGATACCACCGGTGCCATTACAATCGGGCGAGCTCCCCGATGCTAATTGCACAAAATTCGACTCGAGAGTCGCGTTTCCTTTTTTTTTTTAACAATTTAGTGCAAAAAAGCGTATTTTTTTGGTTTTTTGCTTATAAAAGAAAAACTAATGGATCAATGTGATCGGTCCCAATGGACAAATTGTAGAAAATTGAAATACGAAGAAAATGAGAGTTGAAAAAATCCGATCGGTTCATTATTAAGGGAGAAAACCCAAAAAAACCGAAAAAAATAGCGTTTTTTTCAAAAATTCATAACGTCGCCATTTTTCAAGCTGTAGTGCAGGCTCTTCGCGAGATAGTAGATATCGATACGTACTTCCTGTGCGCGAAACTCAGATGCTGTCGAATAATTAGTTTCCGCGTAATTGCAATCACAAGTTGTACGTACCATATTTTGCAGCAAGGCTCAATGCTCTGGAGGTCGTCCGAATCCAATTTACCAAACGGATTTGGAAAGTAGAAGTATTCATCTACAAAACGTCAATCTTCGTTTTTCATTTAAATGCTGAGAAATAGGCAAAAATCGCTCGCAAACATGAGCAAAAACGGCCGAGCGCCCGAGAGTCGTCGTGGAGTGGGGGTAGGGCAGCAGAAGCGGAGAAGGCGCATATATAGTAATACAAGCGCGCTGCACGCTAGTTATGAATCTTCAAATTTGATTATCTCGGCAACCTGTAGGGCTATCTTAACATATTTTTTTTTAATTCTGGGGTAACTGGACCACCGGAAACTGATTCTGCACTCAGATTCCATGAAAAATCAGCGGAAAACTTTGTTTTCTGATTTTTTTTTGCTACATGGTATGGATAAAATATTGTGAAATAGGTATGATGCTACCAGCCAAGGAGCTTATTTATTGGAGAACATAACAATCATTTTTATTAAACAGTTTTTGTACAGAAATCGTCCTTAATACTATCGATATTAATATTATTACATTCAAACTTGAATACTAATAATTAAATTAATCGTTTTCTTTTCGCGGAGTTCGAAATCTCCGATGCACTATCACAATTATTACTATGAACATGGATGGTAATATTTTTTTCACTTGAATTATCGTTCTCGATTTCACATTCATCCTCCGACTGAACTTGCACATTTTTTGTCTCAAAATTAAAACATGTACCTTCGTGACAGTGCCCTATTAATTACACGGGATGGGATGTATTTTTACTTCATTAATTGTAATATATTCGAGTTCGTGAAAGGAATACCTGAGGTTGAGATGAACTTCAAGTTCAAACTATATCATCATTTTGGAGTGAAATTTAAATTTATATAATAAAAAAAAGCCAAAGGGAGATTGATTGGAGATAGAATGGCTTATACATATGTGTATATGCATTCTAGACAACAGGATCTGTGGTCATGCCAAACGAATAATAGCCTCGAATGAATAGCTGCGAGTTAACCAAGAAGGATGTTCGATCTTCTTGAACGAAGGTGAAAGGGAAAAGAGACACGGGAATCTTTGCCTGGCGAGAAGACAGGCGCAATAGCGGGTCCGTTGTTGATCGTTGTATCAAGGGGGTTCAGTGGTTTTCTCTTTACTTTATAGCTCTTTCAACGATGGATACATAATTATATAAGATACACATATTATTTTATGTACAAGTATACAAAGTGTCCTGAAAATCGTATCGAAGCTTTCGTTTTAATAGGTCACGAAATTATGAAGAGAAAAGTCCTTTTGCATCTTTTTCTCCGAAGCATCGTTGACGAGATATGAATCAACTAGTGATGGCCAAACTGCTGCACTCCGATGACAACTAGTGGAATGGGAGAAGAACGTCCTATCACTGAACTCTTAGCGGACTGACTTAGCCCAATCGCTTTCGTCTTGCTATGCCCACGTCCTACCAGCATACAAGATTCGCTTATACTAATTTTATTGATATGTCATTTACGGTACATCGAAGAAAAAAATGGCTAAGAACTTTTTGTTCTAGTATTTTGCAATCCATCGATTTTATGTGCTTCGAACTTGACTTTCGGGACAGCCTGTACACATTCGCGTGAATCAACTTGCTTCCTCGCTCTTCTTCTTTCCGTGTCACCGTATTTATCTGTACTTTTATCTATGTATCTATCTGTCTATTCATATTTCTCTCTACTCTAATGTATCGTGATCACTCTTCTCGCTGAATCGTTCTTTTCGAAACAGGGAGGAAAAAATAAATAATGAGAATAATAACAAAAACGAAGCACGAGTGAGTGAGTACCAAGTTTGCGAGAAGGGTCAGAACCGAGAGCACATTGCACGACGAGTCCTCTTAATTGGTAAGGCGTCTAGAGCGTTAGACCAATTGTCGTCGTAAGCGCGAGCCCGCGACTGCGTTACGCCAACGCGTACACCGGCTTCCCACACGCTATATATTATATTTTTATTTTTTATTCGACTCTCTTATTTCATGCTACTGGATTCTGTCGAGATAACTGTCTTTAACGCTCACAGATACTGAACATATGTGAACCTCAGGCCTTTCTCTCTCTCTCTCTCTCTCTTTCTCTCTCTCTCTCTCTCTCAATCTCTCTCTCGATCTCTCTTCCTTTTGCTTTGCGTAATCTAATGATTCAACAAGTATAATGCAAAAAAAAAATACTTATTCTAATTTGATTATTAAATTCCTTTTGATCAATCAAAAATGTAATTATGTGACAAGAACAGGTATTCAAATTATTTCATGTGAATTCGAATTAAAAATTGTTGAAATAAATGCTACAAATCAATATTGAGATTTTTGTATAAAAGACCATGGTCTTTTATTGCATATAAACAATCATGAAATCATGCATGATTGTTTATATTACATGGACAAATTTCGAAGAAGAGTTGAGTTTGATTTCGTTTGGGTTTTTTTAAACGTTCTACTACTTTTTTTACTACTAAAAATACTTTTTAGTCGGTACGTTTTAGTGAATATATGGAATTTCACTTGTGAATCCAAATGAACCATAATTCTGGCTTCCATTGTTTTCTCTCTCTCTTTCTCACTCTCTGTCTATACTCTCGGTAGATGGACTATTCAAGAGGCTCCAATGACAAGGTTCACGATCTCGCTATCTTTCATGGCCATATCCCCGACGTCTTTCAATCGACTTTCCGGACATTTAGGAATTTAACACCCGTTTTATATCTATACATGTATACAGGATCCTGTGCTATTTAATACAATACTGAGTTTGGGTGAACAGGTTTTGGGCGGGGATGACCAACCCGAAAGAAGATATGGGAACTTATGCAAATGTGTGTATATTTTTATGTATATGTATACATATGTATATGGTCACATGACCACGTACGTTTTCAAAGCTAACACATGCCTGATGACGCGAGACAACAATATCATTGGCGATTGTCTTATATATGCATACGAAAGAGAAGATAATCGAAGGTTGTTCGGTCCTCGACCTCTGCCGCTTTAACTCCAGCTACAGCAAATAAACGCCGAAATTTTTCGTTGTTGATCTTCCTCCTGACGATTATAGTCACTTAAATCTTTTTCTCATTGAAAAAAAAAAAACGACAAGAGGATTTATTTAAACTGTATTTGGGCAGCAACACAGTTTGTTTAGTTATTAAATTAACGTCGTTTCTCAAAACTTATCGTGGATTAAAAAGATTTGTAAGGTTTGAATATTAACATGGTTTTCTGCATAAAAATATTGGAAAAAAATTTGGTTCACCTCTAATTTTTAACTGAAACTCCAAATTTTATATTTTATTCAGCGATTTTATTTGATGGCGAATTGATATTTGGTTTAATTACATAATAATTTTGTCGTTCACATTTTTTGAATAAGTTAATACGATAAGCACGATTTTTTGCTCAGTACAGAAATTAATTGACCGTGAATGTATCTCAGTAAGTCCATCAAGACGAGGTCGTCTTCCGGTATGGAGGTTTTTCTTTGTTTGTTTTTTCAATGATTGTGCCATGTCCGTATGGAATATACAAAAAGGGCTTACAGCGATTCAGACGTTGGTGAACCGCGAAGGCCGCGTGAAACTGCGCCAGTATTTGAACACAGCTCGAAGGTTTCTTCGATGTAAGGTTTACATTCACACATATACAAATTCATACTTACAGACATCGGTGTAAAAGAAAAAGATGCACTTTTTTCAAATACTTATGTAGATGCTATTTGTATTGATGCTGTATTCGGAACCTTTCTCTTTTTTGATAGAGCAATGTGTAAGTATCCCCGGCTTGTTCTCACTTTCCAGTGCATTATTCGAAGACGACGGAAAAGAATGAGAGAAAACTAAAAGAACAAAAGAAAAAAATGAAAGGGAGCAATGAAACTGGACTCTACCCTTCGTCAAGATCTTTTTGCATAATTCCCTATATTCTTGCATCCTTTTATCGTATTCCTTTCTTAAAAGTATTTTTTTATTAAATATTTCTTTCTCTATCTCATTCCCTCATTCGTTGCCCACATACACGAGATTTTCATCAAATTGCCTCCCCGTGTCCTTCAGATTTAAGGTGTGCAAGTTAACACAAGCCCGCTGACATTTGTTGTCGATGTACGAAATGAGGTAGAAAATAGCCTCCCTCCCCCATCTTCCAGTGCTAAAATTTGTCGGTGCTTAGAAACTTTTTTAGAATAATTTAATATTCGTTTATTGTCAGAATGACTATTATCTTATTTCGAGCTCTTGAAAAAAAAATTAGTCAACTTTATTAAGGGTATCAATATATTAATGAAATTCTTGTAATCACAATAGTCTAATTGACCATTTCCAAAAAAAGCTCTCACTAGTCGAAATTAACAAAAAAATTAATCGATTTTTAGCACATTTTTATTAATCAATTCAGAACCAAACTTGAAGTCAGATTTTTTCTAAATCAGTAGAAATTTTTTTGAGTGCAACTATATTGGGGGGCTTAAGGGATTTTGTGCAAACGGTCGTTCATGATGACGAATGTAAAGATTGGAGATATATGGTCGTTTGGTGGGGATCGAGTCCCGCGCACATGAAACTCGCAAAACGACTTTCCGTGATCCAGAACGAGTAACTGTTCCATTCTGATCCAACCTCAGAGCTCTTCAGGTCGATCGGTCGCATTCATAGACACAAATACAGCTATTCCAACAAATAGTCAATATATATATATATATTTTTTTTTCCTCCTCCTCACCTCTAGAACCGACTAACGTACATATGTATGCCAGATTCAGAAAAAGATTATTTACCTGAGATTCATTCTATAGCAAAACATCTTGATTCCGTTATCATTCATTGCATTTACATTATTACTTACTCGCTTTGGTTTGGGTTAATGAAAATGAAGTAGTTTAAAAATTGTGTAACGCAAAAATATATCAATAAAAAAATATGAAGTAAAGCATAGCGATGTTACAAATGAAGAAGAAAAAAATTGTTTTAAAAAACAAAAAACTCCCGACTACTAAAATAGTATAACTTGACGCAAGCACATTTAAAAAAAAGAATAAAAAATAATTAAAACAAAACAATGCAAAACGTTGAAAAAATAAAAATTGTTTTGTAAAAGGGGGAATACTCCCTACACCAAAAATAGAAGTGAACTTTAAAAAGTGTAAAATAAAAACGGATCGAAAATAACATAGATAATATGTAACATAAAAAGGGGAAGAATTATTAAATGGGTAAGAGCAACTCCTCGAAATCCAATTTTTCTGGACAATGTTGATTGATAGTAGGATAAGTAATTTGCATGCAAAAATTAAAAATCAAAGAGTAATAATAAAAAGTTCAATGAATGTACGAAAAATGTAGGTAGATTATAGAAATAAAAGGTATATGCCATGTGTGAAACGTTATTTCTAAAACGCTTAACTTGGTATGCATCTTTTTTCCATTACTTGATAAGTTTTTACATTCCTTATAAGATATAACTAACATTATTCGGATATTCTACAAGTTATATCCAAGATTGACTACACATTGCAACTATGTTAATTAATAGTAATTTACAATAATTAATATGAATTTCACAAAATAAAGAAATGTATATGAAAAAAAAATTCTGACCTTAAAATAAAAATTTTGTTTGGTAAAAAGACAAGAATCATTTTTATTTTTGACGTAATATAAAAAATGAAGAAATTTAGGAAGAACAAGATTTTTTTTCATTAAAAAAAAAATTCGTTGAAAAAAATATCAAAAATGGAAAAATTTGAAAAAATGGAAAAAATGGAAAAATTTGGGAAAAAATGTTTTTTGATTTTGAGATAATATACAAATAAAAAAATTGAAAAAATAGAAAAAAAAAATTTATACTAATTTTCGAGGTATCCCGATTTGCCCCGGCCTCCCCTCTATTAAAAGCTTATAAATAAAAAGTGTACGATTATTTAGAATATTAGACAATTTCCGGGAAACAGTTTTCGGAAAACACACACGCACGCGCGCGCGCGCGCACGCGCGCACACACACACGCACGCACACACACACACATATAAACTCGTACGCATGAAATCATATTTTTTATTATTTTGAGTTAAATACGATCTGACGATCTGAAGCGTAAAAAAATGTATACGTAAAAAGTTTTTACATCAATATTCCACACAATCATATGAATATGTATGTATGGACCAATCACGAAAATTCTTAAAATATGAAATTTTTTCTTGACGATTCGGTCAAAATTAACCCGAAGACCGTATGAAGGTTAAAACTCCTTATGAGCCGGTAAAAAAAAATATGCGGCTCTCATTTTTCGATGGGCTACAACATATAAAAAAATTATCCAAACCGAAAGGGGCCATTAAAGTACCTTTCCTTGTTAGTAGGAAATAGAGGAAAAGAATAACTTTTGGGTCTTCGTACGACCCTTACTTGTCTCCGAAGCCAAAGAAATCGTACGTCGATATCGAAACAGTTCGAAAGAGGAGTGCGCCGTTAAAACAGAATTAAGAAGAGAATCGAGGGGTGCAGATTCTTAGTATTTGACATCCCTTCGCAATAATACTTCTCCGTTACGTCTGTCATTGGAAATTACATCCCAACTGACACCGGAGACCCAGAGGAGTCCGGCAAACTTCATTGAGCAAAGAGTTTCTCCATAAAGGCATATATTCGGATGACGTTTCTGGAAGTTTGAATTTCACACCGACAAACGAGGGTCATTGAGTTTACCAGGAAGACACAGGATCAATCCGTTATCGGTTCGAGTACGAACTCACCTCCACATAACCGTATACCTTTGTACTGTATATGTGCACAAATTGGTATTAATTTGGACTGGTATTGCAGATTCAATATAAAGAGTGTTCAAAAGTCCCGGACTACCTGATTATTCCCGAAAATACGCGTCAGAAAAAAAACTTTGTAATATAAGTTTTATAGCTTAAAAAAATCTATTCAATAGCGGAAAATTCAACCTTCCTTCGCAACCTCTTTTGGAGAGAAGGGGGTAACTTTGGAATTTCAAATAGGAGCTCCGATTGTTTATTCCATATTCTGTTATAACTTGCGAAGACAAGAAACCTTTGTCTCTAACATTACCTTCGAGTCATGCAAATTTCAAGACTTATCAACCCGATCCTGAATGGCGAGAGTCAGCAGATGGATTCACAATTATCTCGCGTTTCGACCCTCTTTTTATAGTCCCTTTTACGTTCATCTATCCACTTACGAGAAAGCTACTATCCACAACTTCAAACGCTTATAGCTCCGGAAAAAAGCATGATTCAAAAAAATTGTTTTGAATTAAAGTTTTTCATTTTAACATTTAGAATCAGAATATACAATACAAAAGGGGGTTCCTGTTTTTAATTTTAACCCTTACACGGCCAACGTCTTTTCAGCACCCTATTCCGGCCAACGTACACATTTGTGTTCGACCCATTAGTGTTCCAGTTAAGGTAGAGTTGGAGTCCACGTGTGACCATATATTTTTTGCATGGAATCGAAAAAAGATAATTTTTTTACGTGTTCGTGAAATTTAAACTCTTTTTACCGTGTTTTTTGAAAAAACGTTCGCCGTGGTTTATGAGATATTAGCTTTGAAAAATACATTGCGACCATAGGAGAATGCAGACGATAGCATAGGTTAGAACTTTCAATTCGAGAATACTCAAAAATTTGTCGTGTAACCCACGAAAAAAAATTTATTGCTATAATCTACGATATGTGAAGCATCTTCTAGGAGAAATTGAATTGGCTTCACCGTATAATTATTAAGAAATCGTGAATAAAATTACACACATAGCAGAATTCTGTCGGCTTGATTCCGACTTCTTTCTGTCTCTCGGAAGACAGTAGACAATCAAGATGGCGGCACATTTATGCCCATCGGTATGAAATGTCAATTAGACGAATGCCTTTCTTAGCCATCAGCTGCTTCATTTCCAAGTTTTTTCTACTTATTGCATTTCCATTGCATGTTTCTAAAGCTTCGAGTAAACGTTTACGTTAGTTCAGTTGTTTTTCTTTAATAAAACTGTCCGAAGGAGCTCGAAATCAATTCATCGTACGGCAAAATTTTCGAGGTTATGTTAACATTCTCACCGATCTACGGATCTGTTACTACATGAGTCAGGCCAAGATCTTATTAAATTTCAATTGTCATTTAGATGATTTCTAAGAGTATACCGCGATTTGATAAATTTTATTTTCAATGAAAATTATTTTTAAAATCGATTTTGTAATTTAATCGTCCATTTACAAATTTAAAAAATAGGCTATATTTGGACTCGGCCAAACTCTGCCGAACTACCTTAACACGTTCGGAAAAATCGCAAAAAATTTGTGTCGTTACTTGGGTCCATGTACTAACACGTTACTCTTAAATATTTCCAAAATTGGGATAAAAATCGATCAAAATAAGGCGATAACTTTTATCAGTAATCGTAGAAATATAAATGGGTCTGGACACGAATGATCCACGTTGGCCAGGTAACGGTTGCAGTTAGGAATGAGGGCCTTTCCTTTCAACTTTATGAAATGAGAATATGAAATGAATAATAGGGGCTCCTATTTGAAGTTCAAAAGTTGATGCCCCCCTTCCCCCCAAAGGTTGTCGCGGGACAAACTGGATTTTTCTCGATTGCATAAATTATTTAAAACCACAAAACTTGTATTGGAAACATTTTTTTGTCCGACGCGGATTTTCGGAAATATTCGAGTGACAATCTTCTTGAACACCCTGTCTTTTGATTGAAAAAAATTATTTACCCTAATAATTCCATGGCTATAATAAGGAATCTGCTATCTCATTAAGGCCTGAAATATATGGACCAATCACCCCGCCTGCTTTGAATTTTTCCACACCGTTCGTCCAATCGGAATAAAAAAAGTATTAATCCACGCAGAAAAATGGCAAAAATGGACTGAAGCTTTTTTATTCCGATCGGACGAACGGTGTGGAAAAATGTTTACTTCGAAATTTTCAGTTATTTATCTCGCACTCGTACGGCTGATCCATATCCTTAAGGCACCCTTGAGGTTCCCAACGAGGTTTCTGTTTCTATATTGCTTATATCGGTAGTTTATAACCATTGAAATGAGACGTCAATGGGTGTAAAGCCAAATTCGATTGCTATCATGCTGTTAGATGCATGAAAACAACGTTATGTTTATTAATTTTTTTTAAGAATACTGTTATGTTTATTGATATAAAACTTTTTAGGCTTAACAAAAACATTCGTAAATTACAAAAAAAAAAATTTTATTGATTTTAACCACTTTTTTAGTGTGAAATGCCAGGTAAACAGGAGTCCTCAAAAAGTAGGTAGGTGTGCGCTGTTGAAAAAATCTGAACAACGGCCCATCTGAAACAAAAAAATTGAATTGTTTTAGGTTTAGTGTGACAGTGACTATATCCCGTACCTCTAATATTAATTTATATGCAAAACTAACAAAATGGCGGACAAAAATAAATAAAAAACGTGTTTTTTTGCATGTTTTTGCCAAAAAAAATGGTAAAAATTAAAATTTTGCAATAATTCCGGTACGGGATATAGCAATAAGTATACAGAATATGTGGTTAGAATTTCATAAGGATCAGTTCAGTAGTTTCTGAGATTTTTTCAACAAGCGGTTCGAAAACGTTGTTTCGAGGAAAACGCGTTTAAAGTTTTAATTTATAAGGTGAACAAGCGCGCTCAGGTAGCGTTCAACGTATGGAAAAATACCTTTAGAATGCTCTGATCTTTCTGAAATTTTCAGAGAATATTATTAAATATATAAACTTTCGTAAAATGCAAAAAAAAAAAAAAAATTCGATTTTTTGAAAGTTTTAAAGTAGACAGAGCCGTTAAGTGATTTTGTGAACTGTAAAAAGGAATCACAAAAATTATGCAAAACGAATCATTTTTTCGTACCCAAAAATGTATAAGGGTGCAATTATCCGACCAATATAAATAATCTTCGAACCCGATGGATATTCTTATATTTACAGAAACTAGAGTGAAAAAAATGATCTCATTTGGTTCAAATTCGCACCAATTTGTATTCACGTAAAAATACGCAGGTGTACGGTTATACATGTTTTCCATATCGGTAGGTGAACGCGATGTTGGCTCGGTTGATGGTGTCTCGAGGGCCCAATCGATTAGATCACCTCGTGTCCCGACATGGAAGCCACGGGTCACCTAGCCGTACTTGCCATCCGAGACCGATCGCGCGCATCCTCTTCTTCCTCCTTCACATTCTCGTCTTCTCAATGCAAGCCAATGTGCACTTTTTTCCATGGTATAAACCACGTCAGCACTTAGCGAGAGTTTGTATGCAGTTCACCGTATAACTGCACACTATACGTATTTGTATACGGAGTGTCGGAGAAATCATATCCAAGATTTATAGGACAAATGCAGATCTCGCAATTCTGAAGAGGATAGCCCATTGCTACTTTTTTTTACTGTTGCACCGTTGATGAAATATTGTGTTGCTTACTCCGGTGTTTTGCGAAAAGAGAGAGTGTGAAGTGGGGATAGCGCTTGGTATTTCTTCTTCATATCGGCGCACTGAGTCGGCCTAGTTTGCTAATCTATTGACAACGTCGGATTGGAGAGAAAAATAGTGAAGGACTTTTACTTGAGAATTTCTTAATTTACAGATGGTTTTCAATTTTAGGTTCGACTTTTAGGACGGCTTGTATGTAAGATCCTTGTAGGAACAACATGCAACATACGTCGTCGTCATCATCATCGTCGTCAAACTTTACTTAAAAGTCCTTCTTCTCATTCTCACCCGCCTTTACTTCCTCCTTCGGTCATTCGCGCGCTAGTCTCGATAAGCTCGGTCTGCCTCTCTTCAAGTCTTTCCCCACCTCCCCTCTCTCTTGTCTCCTCGTTATGATATTAACGCGTGACTTAACCGTTAAAGAAACGTGGGAAAGTCCCGCGTACCATACCATCCTCTAAGTTATTTTACCTCGACTCATCCTCGTAATAATATTAACAATAATAATGAAAATGATAATAGTATTACAAAAGGTAATGTGTTACATGTATTACTTACACTCGTGAGTATATAAATACAATATGTAGTTTATTATGTATTCTTGTAAACGCAACTGTAACGGTGAATTCGCTAGCGAGACGTCGAATAATCCTTTTTCTTTTTTGTATGTTTATTTGATTAAACCGGATGTTTTAATGAATATGATGACGGAAAATTATTTTTTTTTTTATTTTACGCACACGTCATTTTTTCGATTCTGCGTATAGCTTAAGGCCTTACATACGTCCAGAATTTTCAAAAAATCGATTTTTTTTTTTACAGATTATTATTCTCTATAGTTTTAGGCGTATTTCTGTGTAAGTCGATTGTACAAATTCCCCATAGATCGAAAGTTATTATAGAAAACGTGACTGCCCAATGAGAGTCTGATACGCGCAGGTAGATGTCTCGAGCGAAACGTACTTGAAACTTTAAGTGCATTTTTCTCAAAACTACTTTTTGTGGCACGGTCTACATGATAACTCATACAGTTTTTAATATTTTTTGATGCTTTTTTTTTTTAAATATTCGAAATTGTCTTCTCTATAGTCTGTCGAGTCGAATTTTTGATGTTGTGATTAAAAAATGTTATAAACATAATTAAAGTGTGACATTTATAACACAAAATGCACACTTTTTTTTAAACTGCCGTAAATTGCCAAAATTTTTCGAATTTCAAAAATCCGGCTCGACAGACTATAACTACAACTTTATTTTACAAGAATTTTTTTACGTTTTGCAGATCCATCGGCATTTCAAGAAGAAATGATGCAGACCGTGGAGCAACTTTTTTTTCATAGTGCTTCGGGAAACGTGATTTTTTATATTGTAATTTTTGAAAAAAAAATGAAATAAATTTTTTTATAAAGTTTAAATACTAATAAATAATGTGTAAAAATTATTTTAATTAATTTCTATTGCTATCTCTTCTAAAAACAGTTTTTCTTTTAGCACGTTTTAGGCGCTGCTGGACGTATGTAAGGCGTTAATTGAATATGACTTTTACATTGATGAATCATTCATGTTTTTATCTCACAACTAATTATGAAATGAAAATGAAATTATATTTACATATATTTGGATAGATGCAAGTCTCGTTTTGTAGCTCGCTTTGACATGCACGGTGTTGATAAATCTAACAATAATAAAGATAATAATATAACATATTATGCATTGTAACGCTTTTTCCCGCATAAGTGCTCAAATTATCCTTCGAATTCAACAATTTCTGTGGGCGCCAGTTTAAGCAAATTAAACAAATTTATAAGAAATCTTCGAGCACGAAATAAGGTTTTTACCCGGCGATAGCAATTTTCTCAAGCTGTTAGTAAAGGGGCGAGATCAATTGTATAAGAATTAATTTACACACCAAAAATGCAGAAATTGCAGAATTATAAGGTTATTTATTAATCTAATGAATAAAATTTAATTATGGAACAATAATATATCATAGGCAAATTATTTCCGGAAAAATATAAAATATATAGGTTACATGTTCTTTCTCTCGATAATCTTTTTAAATAAGCGAGATAATCTTCTCGTTTCGATAACAGTTTCCTCGTCTATTAATTTTGTGAAAATCATTAGCTTAATTTTTCGTTAACCATCACAGGCACTTAACCGTTACGACATAAAATCAATAATTATTAAGACCGACCGTGCACTACCAAATTATACAACGGATTTCGTTCAGGCCACGCCTTAACGACTCTATCTTACCCAAAAAGGTGAACTGCATGTTGATATTTTTTTTTACTCTTTATTAAATTCTTAACTTAAGGACTCGTTTGAACAAAAGGAAAAGTAGAATCCCTGTCGGCAATTCGATAATTACAATAACGAGTTATTCGCGAATGATTTCATTCAGCGCGACAAGACTTTATCCGAAAACTTCCCCAAACGCGAACGTACTCCGAAACAATATCGCTTTTCAACCAAAATTCTTCAACATTAAAATCGAGATCTCTACACAACATAAAATTACACAAAATTCTAAGCGAGATGACGGCTCACCACTACAGTTTCAATAGGTGGAAATCCGGACTAGGACCACGAAAATTTCCTCTCGATAATTCTGATAGCGTCGGATTTTTGATCGGGTTGGCTACGGCTCGAAAGAAGACGTCTATCCTCGTTGGTGTCTAAAACGAAAGTCCTCGACAATTAACGATAATTTCCGATAATAATTATAATAGTTGATTTGAATTTCGCCTGAACGCGACGCTGACCGATTTTGAACCTTGGTACTGACGGAAATTGGCGAATAATCCTGATGCTACTGGACGCATCTCGAGTTCGACATCTCCGGGTGAAGGCTTTGAGTTAGCGACCCTCGCTTGATATATTAAATTTCGCACTCTCTCGATGACCTTGACAACCGTAAGCCGTCCTTCACGACGTTCTCGAAACACCGACTCTTCACGATAATTTTGCTGTTCTCTCCTCATTGATTTCATGTTTTCGCCGAATGAGACCGTCACTCGCTCGTACATTTTATATACACTGTAAAAACAAGTGTGTTGTCGAAAACAACACACTTGTGTGATATGTACTTAACGGCGTAAGCAAACTGTAGACTTTCAACACACTTTAAAATGAGTAGAAAATGGCGACAAAGAGTCTATAGTTTGCTTATGGCGTTAAGTACAGAACACACTTAATGCGTGTTGGCAACAACACACTTGTTTTTACAGTGTAATAACAAAATAAAATTAATACTACGGAAATACGTTCGCATTTGGCCCTTCTGGATTTTGCTCGAGACAAATTCTTTAACGAGAACAAACGTTCTCTCTCGTGCCGTGCCAATATTTAAATTTTATGTGACGTGGATAAAATTACCACGTCACAGCATATACAAATGCTTGCGTCTGAAAAACGATTGTTTTGTCAATGAAATAGAGAGTATTGACCTGGCAATTTTTGGGAATACATTTGACGAGAAAGTACGTCAGAAAAAAGATACAGGGTGATGAAAAACTCGATATACACGTGCTGCATTATTTGAGAGGCAGAAGGAGAAAAATAGAAGTGATGGTCTCGAGGGCTCGAGAGAGGATTTGCGGTTTAATCTAGAGTCGCGGTAGCGACTCGAGACAAGTACATTTACGTATACTATAAAATGGCGAATACGAGTCGCTACTAGAGTCTTTACAGCAAGCAGAGTGATTCTGAACGTATTCTGAAAATTGTTTCGGCGATATTTAATAAATAACATCGTTTTGAAAGATGCTGCGGGTTTACGTATTTTTTATTTTATTTTTCTTTCGATCGTGACTATTTAGAACTCTATAGCCTATTGGAAATATTAAAAATCCCCTCCCGGGGAAAAAAAACCTGGACAAGTACATTGGTGGTCCCTCGTTTCCCTATGATATCACAAAAAATCGAAACCCCACTTAATTGTTTTTTTTTTTATGTTTACTAATTTTATTCATATCCCGGAGGGAAATCAACTATATAGATTACGAAATATTCGGCCAAAAAACCAGATTTCATAATAAATGTTACTTTGAATTTATTTCCACAGAACAAAACAAGAATCAAAACATTAAAAAATCAGCGTTATCAAGATGAGAAAAATACCTCTTATAATTAGTGTGTAAGAAGTATCAATAGTCCAGAAAAAAATGAAAAAAGGTCGACATCTAAGTTACGTGCAGCAGTAAAATTTATGATATTAGTACTAGGACAAGTATTTCTTTGGTGACCGAGAAGATATCAATATGGACGTATCGGCAACGTATGGCATGCAGTTGATGCATTGCTTCTGGGATCTCCTAAGTCGAATAGCTACTTTTGTTTTGACTATGGCGCGACCAATGTTGCCAAATAGTATTTACTTATATGACCTAATGAAACAACATTGCCTGCGCCGTGGCTAAAATAACGAAAAACACGCAGGAACAGGAAGTTTCGCATAAGATCCCGTGCTTTTGTAATGTTAAAAAAAAACTTTAATTTATGTCTGTACATGATAGCACAGTTTTGTTTGATTGGTAATAATTTGATGAACGTTCACCACCGTACGTTGAGCGTATACGCACAGAGTACTTGTCCGGCCCATAACTTTTTATTATATATTATAAATATTTTATTATATTATTATAAATTTCTGACGGCGAAAAGCAACGCATGCAACGAAAAGCACCTCCAATTTGATTTTCACTTGAATGAGCAATTTTAATAAAAAGTTATGGGCCGGACAAGTACTCTGTGCGTATACGCTCAACGTACGGTGGTAGAACGTTCATCAAATTATTATCAGTCAAACAAAACTATGCTGTCATGTACAGACATAAATAAAAGTTTTTTTTTTATCATTACAAAAGCACGGGATCTTATGCGAAACTTCCTGTTCCTGCTTGTTTTTCGTTATTTTAGCCACGGCGCAGGCAATGTTGTTTCATTAGGTCATATAAGTAAATACTATTTGGCAACATTGGTCGCGCCATAGCCAAAACAAAAGTAGCTACTCGACTTAGGAGATCCCAGAAGCAATGCACCAACTGCATGCCCTACGTTGCCGGTACGTCCATATTAATATCTTCTCAGTCACCAAAGAAGTACTTGTCCTAGTACTGATATCATAAATTTTACTGCTGCGCGTGGGTGGGGGTAAAATTTTCGAATGACGAAATTTCGAACAGCTAAAATAGCGAATTTTAACATACAATTATATATATATATATATCGATAACTGTATGTTAAAATTCGCTATTTTAGCTGTTCGAAATTTCGTCATTCGAAAATTTTACCCCCACCCCTGCGCGTAACTTAGATATCGACCTTTTTTCATTTTTTTCTAGACTATTGATACTTCTTCACACCAATTATAAGTGGTATTTTTCTCATCTTGATAATGCTGATTTTTTAATGTTTTAATTCTTGTTTTGTGCTGTGGAAATAAATTCAAAGTAACATTTATTGTGAAGTCTGGTTTTTTGGCCGAATATTTTGCGATCTATATGGTTGATTTGCCTCCGGGATATGAATAAAATTAGTAAACATTAAAAAAAAAAAAATAAATATGTGGGGTTTTAGACTTTTTGTGATATCATAGGGAAACGAGGGACCACCAATGTACTTGTCCAGGTTTTTTTTCCCCGGGAGGGGATTTTTGCGATTTTCAATAGCCTAGAAAAAAAAGGTTACTGTCTAAGTTACGTGCAGCAGTAAAATTTATGATATAAATACTCGGACAAGTATTCCTTTGGTGATACAGAAGATATCAACATCGACGTACTAAGAATACTTAACAAAATTGTAAAATTATAAATATTATAAATTGTAAATGTTATAAAATTATGTTTAAATACATGTTAAGACTACTTGTTCGGCCCATAACTTTTTATTAAAATTGCTAATTCAAGTAGAAATCAAATTAGAGGTGGAGTCATGTGTTGTATTTCAGCGGCAGCAACTTACAAGAAAATCAATTCTTTTCTAAATTTCAGGATACCCTTGTGTCAAGCACAACATTTGACATCGATTCATTCAGAATAAAATTCTGTTCGTAGTCGTCATAAAATTACACTGACATAAGACTCAGGCAGTTATGAAATTTCTCAAGATGCGATACAGTATAACATTGCCAGCAATGAAGCGTGCCATATTATTGAAAACTTATATTGCCAGCAATGAAAGTGATCATATTTCGAAAATCTACTATTTACTGGTAGAAGATTTAAGTAACCACTGGTAAATGGTCAAACGATAAATACAAGCTATGAATGCACCGTCATATTTGAATCCAAGATTTTAACATCACGCAAATTCCATACAAAATAATCTAGATTCGTTCGTTTCATTTTAATATTCTTGGCCTCTAACCATCAAGATAGCCCTTTGTGTTTTGAAATGGAGAATTAAAAACGTTATGCGGGAATTAATCATAAGAAAATTAAAATTAAACAAGAGGAAACCGACAATGAAAAAGTGCATAATTATGACCCTTCAATTTTGAGAGAGGCCCCTGATTTTTACTTGAATTAGTAGTTTTAATAAAAAGTTATGGGCCGGACAAGTACTTTTAACATGTATTTAAACGTAATTTTATAACATTTACAATTTATAATATTTATAATTTAACAATTTTGTTAAGTATTGTTAGTACGTCGATGTTGATATCTTCTGTATCACCAAAGGAATACTTGTCCGAGTATTTATATCATAAATTTTCTGCTGCACGTAACTTCAACAGTAACCTTTTTTTCTAGACTATTAATACTTCTCTTACATACCAATTATAAGTAGTATTTTTCTCATCTTCATTACGCTAATTTTTTAATGATTCAATTACTGTTTTTTTCTGTGGAAACAAATTCAAGGTAAGATTTGTTGTGATTTCGGAATGAAAAAATAGGTAAACACTTTTTAAAATTGCTTTCAGTGGAGTTTTGGATATTTTGTACGATTTTTCGTGATATCATAGGAAAACGAGGGACCATCAATGTACTTGTCCGGGTTTTTTTCACCCCGGGGGGGGGGGGGGGGGGGGGATTTTTGCTATTTGATATCACTTCTTTTTTCTACGGTATTTTCAAATATTCTACTTCATATAGACTCCAATAGAGTCTGTATGTAACAAATAAAATTACAACGTGTTCGTATCGTTACATCATCGATTTATGTCAGTGACAGGAATCAGTACTATTCACTCTTCTAATTCGGCATAAGGGAATGGGACAGATTTTCCACCATAAATTTATTGTTGTTGGGGTTATTTGAATATAGGAACGTTTCGTTCCTGTGATAACGAACAAAGTTCTGATGTTTTTGGAAGAGTTAACTACAAGCTTAACAGTCAACACCACTGTGACGGCTTCAAAAAATCGATTTTTTGAAAACCATTTTAAAAAATCTAAAGTACTTTTAAGATTGAAATGCCGTTGGACCCAGGTCGAAAAAATAATTATTTTCGTAGATATTGAATATTTTGTGGAGCGGTGCAGTAGTCCGGGACGCTCGGGGTCCCAACTTTGAACGCGTTTTTCTCAAAACCACTTTTTTGAGTGCGGCACGCAGCAGAACTCGAGTAATTTTTATCCGATCGACTTCAAATTTTTACTGTATCAATAAAAGTAGATTATCTAGAGAAGTACATAAGATTTTTTCGATATCTCAATAATTATAAAAGTTATAGCCTATTTTCGACGAGAAATTTTGCTCAAAAATCATTCTTTAATTTCAAAGGCGTGCCTATTTTTTAAAAATCAATATTTTTCCAAATCTCTATGTACTTCTCTTCAAAATATCATATTATTAACGAAAACACTCGGTATTTTTTTTCAGATCGACGTTTAAGAGAGTTCTGCTGCGTGCCGCGAACCACTGCGGAGATGACGCGAGAGCTTCCCCAGCGCCACCATGCGGCGTGAAAAATGTGAAAAAAATGTTTTTTGATACATTAATAAACTAGGAACAAAACCCAAAAAATTTTTTTCGAATATCTCTTTTTTTCCCACAAAAAAAAATTCTTGAAAAATGTGAAAAAAATAGGGGGTCACAGTGGTGTTGTCCGTTAAGGAATTGTCGAGATGTTAGTTATTCGTTAATAGGGTATTATTCGATTATAACTTGGCAAGGAGGGGGGGGGGGGATTCCCAATCTGGAAATTTTTTCTATTAGCAAGCCAATCAAATTTTGTTGGCATATAGTTTCGTCCTCCTGGATTCAGACTCAAATACGTCAGAACCTGGGCGCCTGAGAAATGAATTATTGAAAACAAATTAGTTTTCCAAAAACTAATTGAATTTATAAACTTTTTGAGCGCGATTTCAAGGCAGACAGAATTTTTCTGTAGATTTTATAGCTATAAATTCGTTCTCATCGAATAAACATATTTGAATAGCAGTAACTTCTGTACATTATGTAGTATTTTTTTTATTATTTATTATGTTGTACTTTTAATAAATGAAACATCAAAAATACAATTTTAAGTAATTGTATAGAAATAGAAAACATATCGAATCCACTGTGAAAAAAGTTTATGCGTTCCTGAAGTCTTATTTTTATTGACAACGAGGTGAAATCATGATATTTGTAAATACCATTTATAATGAAAACTTACAGCTATTTTAATATTCTCATTGAATATAGTGACAGGTTCAGATAGTATGTTATGGATATTTTAAAACAAATTATTCAACAAAGCAAACAAATTTAGATCAGGATCATTCCAATGAGTTTGCTTGCATCAGTTGCATTATCTTCATGTCAATTTTGATAAAATCAAAGACAGAGTGACTGTAGAGAAAATCTTTCTGAATCATGATTTTTCAATTTATAATGCCACAATCGCAGCCAAACTTGGAAATACACAACACATCTGTCGCTTCTCAAAGCTTCTAAAGTTTTTTAGTATCCGATGCATTCCAAATGATAAAAATTTTGATACTTCAGGAAAAAGAGCACCCGAAGACTTTATGAAACATCTTTTCAAATTTATTGTGCCACAACTCAAGCAGAAAAGTAAAAAAACATACCGCACATTGCGCTCAACAAAATTCGAAATTTTTGGATGTATCCATTGCGTTCTGAGTTTTCATTTCATCTAGAAATGAGCAACCAAAGACTTTTTGTAACAAATTTTTCAATGCATAATGCCACATTCAGAGTCAAGGAATGGGGATGTTCTTCACACATATCGCTTCGCAGAATTTTCAAAGCTTGTAGGTATCCATTGCAATCTGATGATACAAATTTTGATAAAATCGGAAAAAGAAGATCGGAAGACTTTCCGAGACTGTTTTTCAAAATTTATTGTGCCATAATCAAAGTGACGAAGTGAAACAATCTAGCGGACCGCGGGCTCAACAAAATTTTAAAGTTTTGGATATATCCATAGTGTTCCGAAGACAGCAATTTTGATCCCATTCAGGAATAAACGAATGAAGATTTTTTATAACGAATTTTTCAATTCATAATGACACATTTGAAGCAAAAAGTGAGGATGCTTGCCACACGCATCGCTTCACAGAATTTTCAAAGCTTGTAGGTACCTGTTGCAATCAAATGATATAAATTTTAATAAAATCAGAAAAAGAACATCGGAAGACTTTCTGAAACCACTTTTCAAAATTTATTATGCCACAACTAAAGCGACAAAGTGAAAGAATCTAGTGGACAAAATTTATCAATCCATCAAAATTTAGAAATTTTGGATGTATCCATAGTGTTCCGAAGATGGCAATTTTGATCCCATCCAGCAACAAGCGAATGGAGACTTTGGTCACAAATTTTTTAATTCATATTACCACGGTTAGAGACAAAAAGTGGGAATACTTAGCACACATGTCGCTTTATAAAGTTTTCGAAGTTTGTAGGTATCCGTTGCATTTTAATGACATACATTCTGATACTATCGAAAAGAAAGCACCCGAAGACTTTCTGAAACAACTTGTGGAATTTGTTATCACAAAACCTATTTTTTATGTATTTATTGCGATTCAAAGACAGAAATTTTGATCGCATCCCATATCGAGGGACAAAAGACTTTTTGTAATAAACTTTTCAATCCATAATACCACAATCAGAGACAAAAAGTTGAAATACTTGGCACACGTTTAACTTTACTAAATTTTCAAAGTTTATAGATATTCGTTGCATTTAAGTGATACAAATTTTGATGCCATCAGAAAAAGTATACCCAAAGTCTTCTTGAAACAATTTTTCGCATTCATAACGCTACAACCAAAGCGGAAAATTGATGAAAAACTTAGCATTCATTGGGCCCAACAAAGTTTTTCAATGTTTGAATGTATCTATTGCATCACGGAGACAGCAACTTTGATCCCATGCAGAAATGAGCAGCCAGACTGTAACAAATTTTTAAATTCATGTTGCCACAGTCAAAGTCAAGAACTAGAAATACAGATATTTGATATAGAACCATTGCATACCAATGAGCCAAAAAAAGTGACCGTAGGGCAAACCTGAAATAAATGGAAAAAAATAGGACAATTTTTTAAAATAACCATTCCACAACAAATTTAGTTTGTACACATTTTATTTGACTTAAAATTTCGATGGTTTATTTGAATTCATCAACATAATATTTGCGTGCTATTTCCTCATAGAAGAATAAAATTTAAGATTGGAAAAAAAAATTCGGATATAGGTTATCGGACATATTTTTGTCGCTGGGTATCAAAATACTTATAAATGTTATTGGCAGACGTATAACTTTATCATATAAATTCAATACTCAACCCTTTTTCTTTCCGCTGAATTCCGACATAACTTTTTTTCTTAATTTATCAATGTCATTACGCATTTCGTTATTTATTAACACTCAGACAGACTAACGGTTGAGGTTATGTTTTTTATCACAAATCCTATAAAAGCATGCGTTATTATAGTAGTAATTATTTTTAACGAACGAAAATACTTTCACTGGTATTATTGGATGGACTATTCACTGACCTATAAAATTTAACAATTTACAACTTTATCTAAATGGCTCGTAACTCCGACACATCGGGTTTCAAAACTTCGCTAGCACGTTCCGATGTACAGAATGGATAAATCAAATCAGAGAATTGATCACACAACCACTTTTAATAAACTAAAGTTTATTATTTTACACTGAACTATGCGATGAACGTTTTTACTTATTGTCTTTGTCCCGCACTTCGTAAAGTCAAAACTCCGTTTTTTCATGACCATCACAACTGGCAGACTCACGCTACAGATATATAAAATAACATGGATTCAGTAGCAATCAATCATAGAGCTGGAAGGCAACAAATCGTTCTTGCTTGTGTTGGTGCACGCGTATGTACAGACACGACGAATCCATCGATGTGTTAGAGATTTTAGCATAATCTTGAGCCTGTGCAAACTTTTTTCTCAGCAATTACGCTACCGATCATGTTGATTTTAGGCTCAATCAAAGGAGAATTGTTCTATTAATCTCTAGTTCAATTTTCAAAATACCTAACGACTCCTGAGCTCCATGATTCGACAAAATGACATGCCAATTTTACCCCCACCACCGCGAATTGCTTTATTCAAAGAAAGTATAGACTCGGCGAGCCTCGGGCCAGCAGACGACAGAGCTGCCAATGTACTTGCCCCGAGACTCTACCAAGTCTCTTGATGAAAGGACCAATTGTTGAAATGTTGGAATGCGCCACAACAAATATTCTGTTCAAATCCTTCCGCATTTAGCGCGTTTTAAAGTACGTCGCGCAAGTTATTTCGTAGCTTTAATGTAATTGGCGCAGGAATTTTCAAATCGCTCATTGGTTGGAACAAGTATTCTCTCACCGGGGATTGGTGATCATGGGGGCCAAGAAGCCTGTGTCTGTAGCGGTCCGTATGCGTATACAGATACGTCAAGTTCCTAAATGTGTTAGTAACTTTTGCATAATCTTAAGCCCGTGCAAAGTTTTTTCTCAGGAATTACGCCACGAATCATGCTAATTTCGGGCTCATTCGAAAGATAATTTGTTCATTAATCTCCAGTTCAATTTTCAAGGCCTCAAATGACTCATGAGCTTCGTAAATAAACGAAATGACATGCCAATTTTAGCCCCACCACTACGAAAAGTTTTATTAGGAGAAAATATAGTCTCGGCGAGCCTCGGGCCAGCAGACGACAGAGCTGTCACTGTACTTGTCCCGAGACTCTACCGAGTCTCTTGAACTCGGCGAGCCTCGGGCCAGCAGACGACAGAGCTGCAAATGTGCTTGTCCCGAGACTCTACCGAGTCTCTTGATTCCTTTTCACATATTAAACACGTTCTAATACCTTTGCATCCACAGGCTCTGACAGTTTTCATTGCAAAACAATATTTCCAATGAAAATTAATAAATAAACAAATCAAACTTCGAGTACGTTTTTTTTAACGTATAACCTCAAAATGAAAAGAATGAGTTGAATGTTGGTTAAATCATCGATAAAATAAAACACGAGACAAAGTATTGCCCATATTTTCCAAAGTTAAAAACAATTGCTAATCGCAGTAATAGGATGCGAAACTGACACTTAATATTTTTTTAATACGATTCGTATACAGTTAACCTCAAATGAAATAAGCAGACAATTGTAGCCACGAATTGAGCAACAATGACTCGTAACCAAGAACTTACCGCCGGATCGGTATAGAAGAAAGACGCGTCACTCGCGACCAATAGAAACTCGTTGCTTCCGTCACCGGAGACCGACTTTCATGAAAATGGGTCATGATGGGCATCAAAAGCCCTTTGATTGTGTCGTCTGCGCGCATATACAGACACACTGAATCTTTCAATGTGTTGGCGCTTTTGCATAACTTTGCCTGTGCAGAGTTTTTTCTCAGCAATTACGGCATCAATCGTGCTGATTTAAGGCTCAATCGAGGGAGTATCGCATAATTAGTCTCTAGTTCAATTTTCAGATCATGATATTTCTTCTGGGCGCCACAATTAAAGAAATAGATTCCCCCCACCACCGAATGTGCTTTATTCAGAGATAATATACTCGGGTGTCTCGGGCCAGCAGACGACAGAGCTGTCAAATGTACTTGTCCGGAGACTCTACCGAGTCTCTTGATATAAAAAAATCGAGTTATAAAGATTTCGAAAAAAATGAAGAAGGATCATTAATAAAAATTACATTTTTAATTCACGATATTTAACATGTCACAGCGATCTTCAGAGTATCAAACTCTTTCGAAATAGTATCCTTCTTCATTCTTCAGCAGTTCTCCAACCACGTCGTGGTAAATCA
Organism: Rhimphoctona megacephalus; assembly: GCA_963989365.1. NCBI lineage: Eukaryota > Metazoa > Arthropoda > Insecta > Hymenoptera > Ichneumonidae > Rhimphoctona > Rhimphoctona megacephalus. The sequence continues at coordinate 19,512,865 of OZ022415.1, forward strand.
TGACGTTGTTGGCCATTCTCGAGCCAGTCATCTCAGCAATATAAATAGTCAGGAGGACCGCTTCGATAAGCGCATCAAAGTTGGTAGAGTCCTCTACCCACTCTGGCAGTAGGATCACAGTAATCGACCTTGTTGTTCCATGTTTCCTGAAGATTCAAAAGAGTAATTGATATCATTTTTTATGTAGATTATGGTATTTCCTATCGTACATAAGCCTCGCTGGTTAATAAATTATGATAATGACAATGTAGTAATATAGTTAGAGTAATCTTTAAAAGTCAACTCTTCTGGATATCGTATGAAAGTTTGCATATTACTCACAGCATAATCTAATAATATTAATCGTTATACGTAATGGGAATGCAAAGACGTAAAGTATTGAAAAAAGTCCAATATAAAGGTTTCGAATTTTGAAAAATAATCACGTTTTTCGCCTAATACACACAGAATATACTTTCGATCGTTATATCGCCAATATATATATATATATATATATATATATATATATATATATATATATATACTGATTAAACAGTACAAATTCTAAATAAATAACAAAATTCAGCATATACTCCTCCATAATTAAGAGTTTTCAAAAAACTTACAGAAAGAATTCTAAAGTTGTTATGAGAAATATAACATGACAAGACTATTTGAATTCACGTAACTCAGAGTGAAGGTTATGAGTAAAAAAATTTAGTTAGCAATATTATTGTTACTTACTTCAGCGTTTACGTGCTTGGACAGGAAACGAACGCAGCTTGTTGGCAATCAGCCCATCTTTACACCTTACTTATTTTACGGAAAAATGATGAAGACCGCAGTAGATGTACGAATCGTATACAAGGTTGGTATTCCAGTGTTTTTACGTGATTACACAGAAAACGAACGCAGCAGGTTGACATGAGCCCTTCTTCACAAGTCAATTGTATTATGAAGAAAAATGATGATGATGATGACCGTAGTACAATATAGGAAATATACACGAGGTTTGACACTTCTATGTGAGTCGTCGAAAACAAAATGGTGACTGCAGAGCATAGTCAGACTATATGATTCTTTTGTTTAGATTTAATATCGTCAATAACATAGGGCAAAGGCAGGCAGAAGGTTCTCGAATACGTTTCGAATGTTTATAATTCATACTATTGGATCTCTTAGCACGCGTAGAAGAATAATACGAGTAGATAACATTGCTGCGCAACTTCGGGAATATTCGATTCAATGAACAATTCATAGAATTAATTTTTTTTCATGCAACTCTCTCAATATTTTTAAACATTTCGAGAGCATGCGAATTGCAACCACTAACAACTGTTCAAGAATTTCACAGCATTATTAAATTTTCTTGGAAATATTTCCAGGAATTTTTCACGCACCTTTGCCTATAAATTGATGCGCAATCATCATTGGAGCACCAGTCAAATTCAGGCTTCCATTATCGTTGTTGCTGTTGTATCTAAGAAATCAGCATGGATTCAAATCAATGTCTGAAGCTCATCAGCATTATGGAAGCTGCTTATAAAATAATGTGTGAAAAAAAATAACGATCAGAGAAGTCGAAAAGTGGAAAAAGTTCGGAACTTGAAACATGAGACTTTTGAATAAATTGTTAAAAACCGCATCTTCTATTGGATAAAAAACGGGAATTTTAAACACCGTAGGAATATTAAAGTCATTGAGGACTCGGTTCGAACAGTTTAGAAAGAGAGGAGACACGGTGTGAAGAGACAAAGACGAAGTGATAGAGTACGGTGGGAAGATTTGGAATCAGCTTTCAAGGGAAGAATAAGGACTAGAGTTATAGTGATTTTAAAGCATAAAGATTTTGAACATTTTTTTAATGACGCGAAAGAACTTATTATCAAGCGACTGAAGAATATTTCGCGGAAAGAAGGAAATGTGAAAGTCAATGTAGATTTAACTGTATGAAAAACGGAAAAACAATTGAGGAGATTAAGTTTTTCAACACCAGAAATGAAGCAATTCTACCAGCAACGAACTTGAGCGAATGGTTTGCTGAGCACGTGAAGGAGAGATTAGCGGTAAAGATCGTAGACTTCCAAGAAAGGGACTCAGGCTGGGCATTGATTGAAATCATAGATATGTCTATAAATATAAACCGATACTCACCACTACAAGAGGGCCTATCAACTTTTAGCCAGTTACCAACATTTATTAAAGATAAAAAGGTCGTGGTAAATATTAGAAACAACGATTCATACCGTTTCCTTTGGGAAATAATAGCAGCGTTATTCCCAGCAAACAATAACGTGAACGTGACGAGTTCTTATCCACATTTCAGCACAGTGTTAAAATACGAAGGTTTAAGTTTTCCTATAACTCTCGATAAAATTTAGAAATTTGAAAAAATGAATAACTTAACAATCAACGTTTATGGAATTGAACATAATGATGATAAGGGTGGTCACAATATTGTACCGGTTTATTTGAGTAAACATAAATCGGATAAGGCTACCATTCATTTGTTTATGTTAGAAACTGGTTCAGATGACATGGAAAATTTGATCTATCATTTTGCATGGATTCGCAATTTGTCACGATTGTAAAGTTCACAAATTTCCAAGCATAAAGGTTATACCTGGCTATGTGAAAGATGCTTGAATCACTTCCAAACGGAAGAATGCTTGGAGAAACACAGAATTGACTGTGAAAAATTGAATACATACAAGATGATTTTGACAGAAGAAAAAGATACGTTTTTAACCTTCCAAAACGTCAAACATAAGGAAAGTGTCCTTATGTTTGAAGTCTCTTTCTTTATCTCATTTTGTCTCTACGCAGATCTTGAATGTCTTTTGCAGCCGGTAAGCGATACTTCCAAGTCGGGTAATAGAATGTTGTATCAGAAATATATTCCTCATAGTATAGCTTATTATTTAAAATGTACTTTTGATGAATCTATTTCTAAATTTAAAAGCTATCGGGGAGAAGACTATAGAATGGTTTGCGAATGAATTAAATCAATTAGCTCAAGACTTAACACCCTATTTAGAGTCTGTTGTACTGATGAAAATGTTGAGTGACGACCAGAAAAAATCATTCGATTCTGCTGAGATTTGTCATATTTGTGAGAGACCATTTACTCCTGAGGATCAACAGCATCATGATTATTGTCATTTTACAAGGAAATTTCGCAGTGCAGCACATCGAGGCTGCAATCTAAACTACAAAGACGCTCAGTTCATTCCCGTCATATTTCACAACTTATCAGGATATAATTCTCATTTTTTAATTAAAGTTTTGGCAACATCTTTTAAGGGTACAATAAAACTTTTACAGGTAAATAAAGAGAAATATATATAGTTCACAAAAAATGTAGCGGGGACGAAAATTAATTTTCAGTTTATCGATTCGTTCAGATTTATGTCAAGCAGTATTGAAATGCTGGCCTCGTATCTAAACGATGATCAAAAATTAATCACACGTCAACATTGTAATAGTATTGAGGAATTTGCATTACTAACCAGAAAAGATGTATTCCCGTATGATTTTGTCGATCGTTGGGAAAAACTTGAAAGAAAAGCAGCTACCTTTGAGGGAACAGTTTTATTCTAAATTGAATATTGAGAATATTTCCGAGGAAGATTATGTATATGCATGTAATGTCTGGCAAAATTTTAATATTAAAACCTTGGGCCAGTACTCGGACTTGTATTTACGAACCGATGTGCTTCTTTTAGCTGATATTTTTGAGAATTTCACACATAATTGCTTGAATACGTATCGTTTAGATTCACTACACCGGCACCGAGCCTCGCGTTTGATGCCATGCTCAATTGCACTGGCGTGACGTTGGAATGGCTAGTTGATATCGATATGTTGTTGTTTTTAGAATGAGGCATAGTACTTTTGATGCGCATACGTGCTAGTGACAATTGCAATTTGGTGATATGCGCTTGTCTTCAAAAGTTGCTGGTGAATCGCCAATCATTAGGATACCTCCCCTCATTTTTCGAACACCATATGAGTCGTCCAGCTCTTTTTTTTTCACTCGTCTCAAACATTCGTAGGTACTGCTGTACAAGTGGTTCGACGGGAGATACTTGTTGGCTAGATGTTTTTTGCATAACAGATGAAACTTTAGCGAACGATGAATCCTTGTCGGATGATGAATCCTTATCGAATGATAAATCTGATATTTGTGGTTGATAATCATCATCATCTTCATGCGCAGTTCTAAATGGATTATCTAAATCTCCCTCCTCTTCCTTCAAAGCTGAATTCTTTTCTTTCCAAGCTCGTTCCTTCTCCTCTTATTATTTCAGTTTTTCCTTCTTAAGGGACAACACCACTGTGACGGCTTCAAAAAATCGATTTTTTGAAAACCCTTTTAAAAAATCTAAAATACTTTTAAGATTGAAATGCCGTTGGACCCAGGTCGAAAAAATAATTATTTTCGTAGATATTGAATATTTTGTGGAGCGGTGCAGCGGTCCGCGACGCTCGGGGTCCCGCGCAGCTGGGCGCCTTAGGGTCGCCAGGTATTCTTCCCGCCTTTCTCAGGTATTCTTTTGGCTCCCTTCACAAAAACCGACTATTGTTAGTTGGTTAACTATTGTTATAAATATAGTTTCGAAAAATAGCACTTGGTGGCGATAATTGAAAAAATTCCATGGCAGGTATAGGGATAGCATCATAGCGTCAGTTTGTAAATAGAAGCGACGCTATTCGTGTCTAATCGCTCCGAATCGTTTGTTTGTGAATATCAAACGCTCCAAATTATTAGCCACAACATGGCGATTGCCCGAAAGGAGCCGAGTCGTGGTGTTCGTGGCAGCGCGCGGTCGCAAATGGTGATATTTCTAAATGTCGCCATAAACCGCCTCTTCCTCAGTAAATATTAGAGGCAATTCAGCCAATCTTCGAAAATTTGAGCAGGGACGATTTGCTGCAGCGTTGTTTGGGCGGCTATACGCAAAACAATAACGAAAGCTACAATAAATCAGTTTGGGCAATAGCCCCCAAGCGCCAGTCCGGAAGCAAAAAAATCATTGATATTGCAACTGATATCGCGGTATTAGTGTTCAATGATGGCCTGAGAAGTCTCATGAAAGTACTGTGAGGAAAAAAAGAGATATTCAACAATTTTTTTTGGGTTTTGTTCCTTGTTTATTAATATATCAAAAAACATTTTCTTCACATTTTTCACGCCGCATGGTGGCGCTGGGGAAGCTCTCGCGTCATCTCCGCAGTGGTTCGCGGCACGCAGCAAAACTCTCTTCAACGTCGATCTGAAAAAAAATACCGAGTGTTTTCGTTAATAATATGATATTTTGAAGAGAAGTACATAGGGATTTGGAAAAATATTGATTTTAAAAAAATAGGCACGCCTTTGAAATTAAAGAATGATTTTTGAGCAAAATTTCTCGTCGAAAATAGGCTATAACTTTTATAATTATTGAGATATCGAAAGAATCTTATGTACTTCTCTAGATAATCTACTTTTATTGATACAGTAAAAATTTGAAGTCGATCGGATAAAAATTGCTCGAGTTCTGCTGCGTGCCGCACTCAAAAAAGTGGTTTTGAGAAAAACGCGTTCAAAGTTGGGACCCCGAGCGTCGCGGACTGCTGCACCGCTCCACAAAATATTCAATATCTACGAAAATAATTATTTTTTCGACCTGGGTCCAACGGCATTTCAATCTTAAAAGTATTTTAGATTCTTTAAAATGGTTTTCAAAAAATCGATTTTTTGAAGCCGTCACAGTGGTGTTGTCCGTTAAACTGCACATAATCATATCAGTATTGACATGGTCATTGCAGATGTGCTTCAAGTTTATTTCATCCTGATGAAACAGCATCAGTAGATTAGTATTATCGCGTATGAGATGTTTAGGAATGCGCTCATTTTTTTGACAGAGATAGAAGCAGTCAACATCTCTGTGCCTACCCATGCAAAAGAAGGCTCTCATGTTATCCTGCTTCTCACAGGCTACATCATCGAAAATCATAATGGAGTTCGGCTTAGTGTCCTCCGGTTTGATCACGTGCTCATGATCCGCGAAAGGGAAGTATCCCACTCCTTTTGCAGTTTCAAGTAGAAGCTTGAGAAACTTGTATTTCAGTTGATTCAGCGATTTTGAATATAAATATACGTTCTCAAATCTCAAGTCATTAGGATGTGTTATGAGAGTGAGAAGAGCATTGGTCTTTCCACAATTGGATAGACCACAAAATACTGCACGCACGCTGCTTGGCAACAAATCTCCATGACGTCTCTCTTGTACATTCTGTTGTACAAGCTCGTCAAAATTCGTCGTAGGTAATTTGGTTGATTGATCACTGAACCTCATCTTCCCAATGACTGACGTCAAATGCATGAATGGTACCTTTATAATAGGAACATGATATAAATACAATGTGCTCCCAAAATTTTTTTCAGTATCACTTTGTACTTTCTATGAATAGGATCGTGTGCAGAGCGACATGAGTAATTCAAGAGATTCATCGAATCCCATCGCTAAAAGCTTGAAAAAATTTGCGGATGAGGTGCATCAACGGTGTCCTCCTTCTAATCCCTCCGATGTGAATGTTGGGAAGATTACGGGGTCAACCATTTGTAGGAAAAGTCGATCCTGAACGATACGGAACTATAGGCGATAAAAAGAAATAGGCTATAAATAGAATATTCCGAAGAAACCATTGCTCAGTCTTGAACGATTCATCATTACATTATGATCGTGCACTAACGAGGTAAAGGATTTGTAAACAATCTGATTAATAAGCTTCCTGTCGAATTGCACGTCCCTGGATATCAATACTGCGGTCCTGGTACTAAATTGGCAAATAGACTTGCACGAGGTGATCCGGGAATCAATCCGCTTGAAGCTGCGTGCAAAGAGCATGATATCGCATACTCGAAGAATCGACATAACCTGTCTGCTCGACACACAGCGGACAGAATCCTCGCGGAGAAGGCTTCGAAACGTGTTCTCGCTAAAGACGCAAATCTTGGTAAAAAGGTAACGGCTTGGACTGTTGCGAATACGATGAAAGCTAAAACCAAACTCGGTATGGGTATTAAAAAGAAGAAGAAAGTGTCACTAAAACGTATTATTCAAGTGGCAAAAGCTTCTATGATGCCGGATGCCAATGCTGTAAAATCAGCTCTAGAAGGTGCCCGTGCAGCTATGAGAAATGCTGGTGGTAAGAGGGATATCCAATCACCACGGATCCTGTACCCCTGTACTGCCTGTACCCGCCAAAATCGGAGGATTCTTGCCGTTTCTTATACCCATTTTTGCTGGACTGAATGCCACTGGAGCTTTTGCTGGTAGCGCAGCGGGCATGGTTAAAGCTGTAAATGATGCCAATGCTGCGAAACGTGCTCTCGAAGAGAGTAAGTGTCACAATAATGCAATGGAAACGATTACTCTGGGCAAAGGACTGTACCTCAAGCCTTATAAAAATGGGATGGGTCTCCGTCTAAAAAAGGTATAAGGCTACTACATCGAGTGCTCACTGATTACGATTTATCGAAGTTTGCTAAAAACATGCAAATTCCACATTTTCGTGGTGTTTATATGAGAAATGCATTACCCAAAGGTGGACCTCGAAAATATGAATCAGCTATAGTGAATCTCGATGATAAAGAAGGTCCTGGCACACATTGGGTTGCATACGAGAAAAAGAATAACAAAGTCATTTATTTCGATAGCTTTGGCAACCTACAACCACCGCCAGATTTAATGAAATATCTCGGTGTTGGTAGCATCGCAAATTACAATCATGAAACATATCAGGATTATGACGCAGTAATATGCGGACACTTGTGTCTCAAGTTTTTACACGGAGAACTATAAAATGAGCTCTCACATGATACATGGTATCAGTTAAGCATCAGACGCGATGGGTGATTCTTTTACGCTAACACTATCGGGCACATCGTCGATACTCGAAGCTTACTATTTTCCTCTAATTAAGTTGTCACCATTAAAAAATTATACTTTGGGTCTCGTGGAGCTGCTGACCTTCAAATCTATTGCTAATATCTATGTGGGAAATAACAAGTTCTACGTAGACAAGGAGGTTATCACCATACCAACTGGAAGCTACGACATTGAAGATCTTGAAAATTATCTGCAAAAAGTGCTCTCCAATCGTAACATCATTGTCGATTTAAAGTCTAATAATAACACTCTGTGTAGTGAAAACAAGTGCAATCGTGATATAAATTTCGAGCCAAGCGATTCCATTTGACGATTGTTGAGTTTCACATCACGCATCCTTCAAGCCAATATTACCCATAAATCTGTCTTTTCAGTCACTATACTCAAGATCAATTCACTACGAGTCGAGTGTAACATAATCGGAGGAGCATACAGTGGCGTGCAAAAGTTTCGGGCCACCCTATTTTTTCCAGTTAATTGATAAAATATAGCATTTCTCCACTCGTTCATTGTCCAAAATATTCAAAAGGGTTAGAATGAAGGTAACAACGTAGTATATTATATTTAATTATGGCGTATTTTTCGTGTACTACGTGGAATGACTTTGGTCGGTGTGCAAAAGTATCGAGTCACTATATCGCCGCGGTTTCGTACGCATAGTTTGTTTACATTTTTTTCCTCATTCGTTTCAAAACATGTCCTACAATGGAAAATCAGTCTCCTTTCTGCCACAATGCCGAAACACACGAATATTCAGCTTCGTGAAATCGTGTTAAAACTTTCGTCAGAAGGAAAAAGTTCTCGTGATGTTGCGGAGACTTTATCTATTGGCAAAAGTACCGTTAATCGTATTATTACTAAATATAAATTAACATACTCACTGTGTGACAAAAATCGGAGCGGTAGACCGCGAAAAACTTTGAATCGCGTCGACAAAATTATAAAAAGGAAGTACACTGTAGATCCACGAAAAAATGCTGTAGATGTTTCCCGGGAATTGCGAAGTGAAAATCTAGCTGATGTTAGTCGGAGTACGGTATCTCGATGTCTCAAAGCTGCGAGGCTGATTAGACGTGTTGGTGTAAAACACATTGATTAGCAAAAAGAGTAAGAAGGCTAGATTAGACTTTGCGAAAATATATCAGCGCTGGACGGTATCAGATTGGCGGAAAGTACTTTTTTTCGATGAATCGAAATTTCGATTATTTGGAAGTGATGGTCGGAAGTACGTAAGGCGTCCAGCAGGTACCAGATATAATGTAAGGTACTAAATTCCTACCGTAAAACACGGTGGCGGAAACATTAAAGTTTGGGGAGCATTTTCTGATGATGGCGTTGGTCCGCTGGTGGAAATTCATGGCAATATGGACGCTGCAATGTACAGGGACATACTACAAGATCATATGCTCCCATTTGCAACGAAAAATTTGCCGCGAGGTTGGGTTTTTTTACACGATAATGATCCGAAACACGCTTCGCGTCTTAAAAATTTTCTTCAAAACCGGAAAGTCCGCCTTCTTGACTGGCCATCGCAGTCACCGGATTTAAATCCTATTGAACACCTATGGCAAGTCCTCAAGCATCGTGTTGGAACGAAAAATTACTCCAACAAAACGAAATTGTGGAACCATTTGCGAAGTGAATGGGAAAAATTGCCACAAGAACGAATCAAACAACTAATTGGGTCTATGCCTCGTCGGTGCGCTGCAGTCATCGCTGTTAACGGCATGACAATAAAGTATTGAGTCGAGTGGAGAAGATCAAGACATGCTTCCTTATTTTTCAAGTTTTTTGTTATTTTCTTCATACCCAAAAGTACGCGGCCCAATACTTTTGCACAGCCAGTCATAAAAAATTGTTGAACAATTAATGATTTAAGATCGATATCAATGTATACAATCTATTGTTTCTAAATACAAGTGATTACGTGTTATCATTACTCGTTTGTTTTTCTCCCATCACCATATTTCTGTTCAATGTGCATAAAAAATAGGGTGGCCCGAAACTTTTGCACGTCACTGTATATTAACGGCCAACGAGTGCATACCATTCACGAATTTTTCCCTGTTGTTCCACCAGGATATAAGATCGTTGAAGTGCCATCACTCATCACTTACCTTCCTATCAGTGTACAATCCATACATAATCTACAGCTAAAACTCGTAGATCAAGACGGTGAATTGGTGAATTTTCGAGGTGCTTTTTTTGCTTAGTATTACACGATCGTATAATAGAATATAACTCAATCAGTGGAAATGTCAAGAAATTAGTATGAAAAATTAAATATATATTGTAAAGATACCGCCTATTCACGTGAACGACGCGAACAGCTGATCGTCCGTTGCCATACTGAGCGAGCGCCTAGCAGACAAAACTAACACTGTCACATGGACAGAGCGGCACTTACATAATGCCCACGTCGCCTCCTGGCAAGAAAAATTCAAACTAAAATTTGGTGTACTTGACATGAAGCACGTTTCGATAATTAATGATAATAAAGACATTATTATTGGATTGGCAACTAAGTTCTGACTCACTTCAGATACACATACATATTTATAATTTTGTTCTTTATTTAAACATGTCAATCTACAATACAATCACCAGCCGTGTCTATGACTTGCGTCCATCTAATGGGCAAGGACTGAATGCCGCGCTCTCAAAACTTAGCGGGTTGCTGCTCGAAAAATTCCGAGATCACGTTTTCGACATGGTCAAATTCTCTGAAGCGTTGATTACGCAGAAAAGTTTTAAGGCCTCGGAACAAGTAATAATCCGAAGGTGCCAAGTTCTGGGAATATGGCGGGGGTGGAACCGTGGTCCATCCAAACTCTTCCAGTAGCTGGCGGGTGATTGAAGCAACGTGGGGCCGAGCGTTGTCGTGCAATAAGTGCACCTTTGTCACTCATCTCCTCTTTGCTCGCATTGCAGCAGCCAATTTGCGAAGCTGCTCGATATATACGTTGGCGGTCACCGTCTGTTGTCCAGGGAGTAGTTCGTAATATATCATTCCGCGTGCATCCCACTAGCAACACAGCAAAACCTTTCGTCCATGGGTCTCTGGTTTGGGCTGAGCTGGCGGTTCTATTTTGCGCGGCAGCCAATAGGCCTTCCGTTAATTGTTTTCGTAGCGGATGTAACTCTCGTCTCCAGTCACTAAACTGCCAAGAAATTCCTTGCGTTTCGGCTGGAGGAGCAACGACTGGCAGATGGACACTCGGGCAGCCCGATTGGCATTGCTCAACTGTTGAGATGTTCATCTCGCCAGCACTCGCCGATAGCCGAGTGTATGCAGCCGGTTCTCGATCGCTGTATGACTATAGCCAAGTGCCTGCGCCAATTCCCGAGTGGTAGCATTTGGGTGCTTCTTCAGCTCTTTTGATATGGCGTCGTCTTCCAATTCAATAGGTCGATCGGAGCGCTCTCGATCTTCCAGGCTCGTATCTCCGGAAGCGAAGCGATGGAACCAGCGGCTCACTGTCGATTGTGTTACGGTGGCCTCTCCGAGAGCAACGTTGATATTGGTGGTTGCCTGCCTTGTACTGCTGCCACGCCGAAATTCGTAATATATTACACCTCGAATAGTGCGCTCATCCATGTCGAGAATTAGACTCACGCAGACGTCCGCAGCCGGGGTTTTATACCCACAGTGGAAAAGTTTCTAGAACATTCTAGCAGTTGCCAGTTATGGAAACTTTTTAGAATGTTCTAGAATAAAAAAGGGAGATTTAAAAAAAAGCGAATTAAGACTTAGTTGCCAACCCAATATCTACGTGAAGGGTTCAGAGAAGAAAGAATGGTTGGCGAATTTTTTGTTGGAAGGATCTGAACGCATTGTCAATCTTGAAATGCTTGATTGTCCTTCGCTGCAAAAGTTACAGAAACAATAAAATACTGGATATCCGCATCATGAAAATGCATTCAAATTAAATTGTGCTAACCGAAATGTTCAGTTGCTAAAAAATTGGATTCTCGAACCTATCCATTGAAAATATCCATTTTTTTTCTTTTAAGGGGCTAGTCCACTTTGAAGCCATGAAAAAAGGCTATTTTCGCGATTTTTTTTTGAGGATTTTATAAAAGATATGAATATCCTGGCCAAAAATCCCCTCCCCGGGGAAAAAACCTTGGACAAATACATTTGATGACCCCTGTTTCCATTTGTTTTCACAGAAAAAAACTACCCAAAAAAGTACAAAATTTTTAAAAAATTGGCAAGATCGAGACGGGAAAAAGAAGATTGTTTCTATAAAATAACTATACTCCAAATGACAAATAGAAATGAAAAACTTCACATATTTTATCGAGATCCCAAGAAAAAAAGCAACAATGCCCATCGTGAGTGTCTGGTAAAAAACAGAGTCTACAAGTAAATGATCAATTTGCGCATAAAAAAAATAATTACTTTACAAAAACAGAAATGGAAAAGCCAATGATTACGTTCAGCACTAAAATTTATAATATCAATAATAGGAAAAGTATTTTATTGTCGCTTGAGGATGGAGTATTTAAAAAAAAGCAATAATTAGTTGGTTATTGAAGAAAGTCACCAATATACAAAAATAAAAAACGGTCAAAATAACAGAGTCCAGAAAAAAAAATCGGGATGAAAAAAAACTTGAAGAAAAAAATTTCAAACGAAAAAAATTAGATTGAAAAAAAAATTTGGGCCGAAGTACTTGGCGAGTTTGTAACACATACAACATTGCGTGAAATACATTACGTGATCCAAGCTAAGCAAAAAAACTCATAAGTAAGCAGTAAAAGTACAGTTTAACGTAAAGCCTCAAAAATAGGTGGGCTAGGTAGCTCCATCACAAGTCGGCAACGGCTTGTCTGAAACAAAAAAATCAAAGTCCATTAGATTCAGTATGACACCAGCTACAAAATGACCCTCGGATATAAAGTTTCATCAAAAAATAAAAAAATGGCAGATGAAAAACGAAAAATGTAAAAAAACGCGTCTTTTTCGCATTTTTTCACAAAAAAAAGAGTAAAAATCAAAATTTTTAAACCATCGAGGGTCATCTTGTTGCGAATTATGTTTACAATATATAGTTCAGATTTCAAGAGAATCGGTTGATTAGTTTTAGAGATACGATGGAGCTAGATTTTGAAAACGTTGTTTCGAGAAAAACGCGTTTGAGCGTTAAATAATTAACAGCATAAATGCTGCAAAAAAGTTGAGACAAGTACATTTACTCCCCCCAAATAGTTGGTCCGGTAATAAATCTCAGTTTCGACACAAAACCTTCACTAAAAGTAATAAAAGAAATTTTCTCCCAAGAAAACCAACCTTGCAAAAATTCTCTGATTCACATCAAATCTCTCAAAAAATGATAGGAGAACCCCACAAAAATTTTCTCAATAAATTAGAAACTCACAAAAAGTTATAAGAACCTCTAAAAAATTTATCAATCAAATCATAATTTCACAAAAGATGCCAATTTAAACCTGCCCAAAAATTCAGTCTAAACTTCACAAAAAGTTATTAAATAAATAAAAATGATAAAAGCATTTAGTCAAATACATTAAAACCTATTAAAATCCAATAAAAACACTTTCAACGAATTGAAAATACATTTGTTCTACACAATAAGAATAAGAATAAAAAATAATTATGAGAAAAAATTTTGATACAAAAAAGATTTTAAACGCAAGAAATTAGATTGAAAAAAAAAATTTCGGCCGAAGTACTTGACGAGTTTGTAATCATAATGAGATATATTATGTAAATTAAGCGAAAAAACTCACCAAGTACTTCGGCCGAATTTTTTTTCAATCTAATTTTTTGCGTTTGAAATCTTTTTTGTATCAAAATTTGTTCTCATATTTATTTTTTATTCTTATTCTTGTTGGGTAGAACAACTGTATTTTCAATTCGTTGAAAGTGTTTTTATTGGATTTTTATAGGTTTTAATGTATTTGACTATTAATGCTTTTGTCATTTTTATTTATTTAACGGACAACACCACTGTGACCCCCTATTTTGTTCACATTTTTCAAGAATTTTTTTTTGTGGGAAAAAAAAGAGATATTCGAAAAAATTTTTTTGGGTTTTGTTCCTTGTTTATTAATGTATCAAAAAACATTTTTTTCACATTTTTCACGCCGCATGGTGGCGCTGGGGAAGCTCTCGCGTCATCTCCGCAGTGGTTCGTGGCACGCAGCAGAACTCTCTTCAACGTCGATCTGAAAAAAAATACGGAGTGTTTTCGTTAATAATATAATATTTTGAAGAGAAGTACATAGGGATTTGGAAAAATATTGATTTTTAAAAAATAGGCACGCCTTTGAAATTAAAGAATGATTTTTGAGCAAAATTTCTCGTCGAAAATAGGCTATAACTTTTATAATTATTGAGATATCGAAAAAATTCTATGTACTTCTCTAGATAATCTACTTTTATTGATACAGTAAAAATTTGAAGTCGATGGGATAAAAATTGCTCAAGTTCTGCTGCGTGCCGCACTCAAAAAAGTGGTTTTGAGAAAAACGCGTTCAAAGTTTTAGGTTTGTTAATTAATGTTATAAATTGAAAAAAAAATTATTTACCTTCAATCAGCGATGCCGGCACCGTATAGCTGACCTTCAAGAAGCAAATCGTTGTCTCCTGATTCTTTCCTCGAACTTGTTAAGGCTTTTCTCGCTTCTTTTGCAGCGTCTGTGAGCGAGCGCTCCGCGAGCTGGATCCGCGCTGCGTCGGTCTCAACGCAAAAGTTGAAACAATTTGGGCCGATGGTTATCCCCAACGTCTCCAGTACTTTCAAGAGACTTCTCAGGCCATCATTGAACACTAATACCGCGATATCAGTTGCAATATCAATGATTTTTTTGCTTCCGGACTGGCACTTGGGGGCTATTGCCCAAACTGATTTATCGTAGCTTTCGTTATTGTTTTGCGTATAGCCGCCCAAACAACGCTGCAGCAAATCGTCCCTGCTCAAATTTTCGAAGATTGGCTGAATTGCCTCCAATATTTCCTGAGGAAGAGGCGGTTTATGGCTATATTTAGAAATATCACCATTTGCGACCGCGCGCTGCCACGAACACCGCGACTCGGCTCCTTCCGGGCAATCGTCATTTTGTGGCTCACTGTCTGTGGACATTTTATGTTTGATAGTTGCCCAAATTGCCTTCCTCATTTTGTCAACATCATCGCTGTTCCTCCGAATAGCCAAGCCGTAATATGTGCTCAACTCGTCAATCAATTTTCCGGTGAGCTTTCCTCTGCCAGACAATCCTTTTTTTTCACGATTTCGCGGAGGCGCGTCCCCATACGTTTTTGGACATGATCGATGCACTCTTTTTTTTAGCTCGAAACCGTCGTATGGATCGCTATTCGATATGCCCAGAAACGTTTTAGAATCGCCGTCACCAGCGCCCAGCTGCGCGGGACCCCGAGCGTCGCGGACCGCTGCACCGCTCCACAAAATATTCAATATCTACGAAAATAATTATTTTTTCGACCTGGGTCCAACGGCATTTCAATCTTAAAAGTATTTTAGATTTTTTAAAAGGGTTTTCAAAAAATCGATTTTTTGAAGCCGTCACAGTAGTGTTGTCCCTTAATAACTATTTGTGAAGTTTAGACTTAATTTTTGGGCAGGTTTGAATTGGTATCTTTTGTGAAATTATGATTTGATTGATAAATTTTTGAGAGGCTCTTATAACTTTTTGTGAGTTTCTAATTTATTGAGAAAATTTTTGTGGGGTTCTCCTATCATTTTTTGAGAGATTTGATATGAATCAGAGAATTTTTGCAAGGTTGGTTTTCTTGGGAGAAAATCTCTTTTATAATTTTTAGGGAAGGTTTTGTGTCGAAACTGAGATTTGTTACCGGACAAACTATTTGGGGGGAGTAAATGTACTTGTCTCAACTTTTTTTCAGCATTTATGCTGTTTTTTTGCGGGGATCTGTTGACTTTTTGTATAGAATTCATACCTTGTCAATTAAATATGTCTATATTGTGTATTTACTTGGGTGATACAAAAAAATCAGCATTTTTTTCGGCGTTGCAGCAAAATATAATAATATTTTATCAAAAAGTGATTCTATCAAGAATTCGATCCTTAATAAAAATTTTAAAGGTCGCTCAAGCGATTTTTTAATTTTTTCTGCTAAAAATGGATACATCATCAAATTTCGAACTGGTGTATCGCGACTATATTCGGACTAAAAATGCATTGTGAAATAGTTCTCTAAGAAGTGTTCAAGTGAATTCAAACTTCGTAATTAACCGTCAGATCTATAAAATTATTAGATTACTTAAAAACTTGTAGTAGGTCTGAAAAGATACGACGTATAAAAGAACCACGAACAAATAAGAACTCATTCTTTTTTAATTTTGTAAAAAAAAATTGCTCAAAAAAATATTAGACCGAAATATACATACCAACCGAAATAAAATGCACTAAGTTTTCGAATTTAACAAAAAATCTAAATAAAACAAAATTTTCAGAGCAAAATAAGGTATTTAAATTATACGTCGAATTAAAAAAATAATTGTTAGGAAAAAAAATTCCGTATCGAAAAATATTCCATAAATAATTACACCGAAAAAATACTTCAATAGCATCAAAATGCACTTAAAGTTTTTGAATAAAAGAAATCAAAACGAAACGATATTTTGAAACAAAAAAGGTATGTGCACAGAATATCGAGAGCAAACGTTCGATTAGAAAAAAGAATTTCGGCTGAAGTACTACACCAGCTTTTTTATAACGTTTATTGATTACGAATTTTATATCATCAGCAATTGGTAAAAAAAAAAAGAAATTGTTAAAGTACTTATGAAATTCTTTTCTTTTAGCTCAAAATGGTTTCGCATCACTTGCTTCCGTTTGGAGTTGGTTTCATTCTGATTGTTTTTTTCATTTCAAAACTTCAGGTGCATTTTATTTCGATTAGAATATTTCTTCATATACTTAATCTCTTTTTGAATTTGCGAAACAACCAAATTTATGCTGACAAAGTTACCGACTAAAAAAATTTGGATGGAAAAAAAAAGTTTCGATCGAAGTACATAGCGAGGTTATAACAACGTTTATCAATTATGCATAGTACATTACGTACATTTAGCTATAAAAAATGAGCGAACTACTTTAAGCCAATTTTTTTCAAATAAAAATTATTTTTTTTTATTTCAAAATTATTATTTAGTTTTTTTGATTATAATTTATACAATGTGCTTAATTCAATTCAATTTGCTTAATTCATTCATGGTTATAAACTTGTCAAGTACTTCGGCCGAAATTTTTTTTTCAATCTGATTTTTTCCTTTTGAAATTTTTTATTGTATCCGAATTTTTTTTCATTTCAATTTTTTATTCTTGTTCTTTTTGCGTAGAACAACTGTACTATAGCACATCCATATTTTTAATTAATTGGAAGATTTTTTATAAGAAGTTAATAGGCTTTAATGTTTTTACTATTAATGCTTTTATAGTTTTTATTTATTTTTGTAAAGTTTAGACTTCATTTTTGGTCGAACTTGAATTAGCATCTTTTGTGAGATTATGATTTGATCGGTAAATTTTTGTGAGGCTGTCTTATAACTTTTTGTAAGTTTCTAATTTATTGAGGAAATTTTTGTGGGGTTCTATAATTTTTTGAGAGATTTGATGTGAATGAGAGAATTTTTGGAAGGTTATTTTTTTTGGTAGGAAATCTCTTTTATAACTTTTGTTAGGGTTCACGTTCAGAAGGAGATTTTGGTAATTATGCAGTTTGAGGGCTTTTCCGAAAAAACGACGGAATATTTTTTTTTCTGCATGCACTGCTTCTATTGGTCTCTACTAATAATATTCTGACGGGGGAGGCTGACATTTCCCATAAAAACCATAAGTTATGGGGTTTTGAAGTTATTGGAAAAATGTGATGAAATAGGGTATATTCGAATATTTAGAAGCTCACATCAGGACTGGTGGACACACACACACACACACACACACACACACACACACACACACACACACACACACACACACAATTCTACGAATTCATTATCAGTAGAGGCGAAATTCTTCAGTCTTCAAAATTATTTGCGAGGGTGGTGAGATAAGATGGAATAGTAGGGTGCGTGAAATAGTAGGGTGTGTGCTGAACATCTTGGGATGTGTGCGTGAAATAGTAGGGTGCGTGAAATAGTAGGGTGTGTGCTGAACATCTTGGGATTTGTGCGTGAAATCATAGGGTGCGTGAAATAGTAGGGTGTGCGCTGAACATCTTGGGATGTGTGCGTGAAATAGTAGGGTGTGTGCTGAACATCTTGGGATGTGTACGCGAAATAGTAGGGTGTGTGCTGAACATCTTGGGATGTGTGCGTGAAATAGTAGGATGTGTGCTGAACAACTTGGGATGTGTGCGTGAAATAGTAGGGTGTGCTGAACATCTTGGGATGTGTGCGTGAAATAGTAGGGTGCGTGAAATAGCACGGTGTGTGCTAATTTTCAAGACTGAAGAAATTCACCTCTACTGATAATGAATTCGTAGAATTGTGTGTATGTGTGTGTGTGTGTCCACTTGTCCTGATGTGAGCTTCTAAATATTCGAATATACCCTATTTCATCACATTTTTTCAATAACTTCAAAATCCCATAACTTATGCTTTTTATGGGAAATGTCAGCCTCCCCCGACGAAATTTCATTAATGGTGTCTAACCGAAGCACTTCATGCAAAAAAAAATAATCTTGCATCGATTTTCGGAAAAGCCCTCAAACTGCATAATTACCGAGATTTTTTACCGGAACAACTATTTGGGGGGAGTAAATGTACTTGTCTCAACTTTTTTTACAGCATATATGCTGTTTTTTTGCGAGGATTTGTTGAATTTTTTATATGAAATTCATAGCTTGCCAATTAAACATGTCTGTATTGTGTACGTATCTGAATGATATAAAAGAATTAACATTTTTTTCGGTATTGCAGCAAAATATGGTAACATTTTAACAAAAAGTAATTCTCTCAAGAATTGGATCCTGAATAAAAATTTTAAAGGTCGCTCAAGCGATTTTTTAATTGTTTCTGCTAAAAATGGATATATCATCGAATTTCGAGCTGGTGTATCGCGACTATATTCGGACTAAAAATGCAATGTGAAATATTGATCTAAGAAGTGTTCAAATGAATTCAATCTTCGTAATTAACCGTCAATACTTATAAAATTATTAGATTACTTAATACGTACAGTAGTTCTGAGAAGATACGACGCATAAACGAACAACGAACAAGTAAAAACTTGATTTTTTTCAATTTTGTAAAAAAAAAATTCAAAAGATATTACACCGAAACATGCGTGCCAACGGATCAACGGATCAGAAAATATTTCATAAAAAATGATACCGAAGAAATACTCCAATAGCATCAGAATGCACCGAAAGTTTTTAAATAAAAGTACTCACAACGAAACAAGATTTTGAAACAAAAAAGTATACGCACGAAATTTCGAGAGCAAAAGTTTGATTGGAAACAAGAATTTTGGCCGAACTACTACGCGAGTTTTTCTTTTATAACGTTTATTGATCACGAATTATATCTTATAAGCAATGGGTAAAAAAAAAAAATTGGTGAAGTACTTATGAAATTTTTTTTTCTCAAATCAAATATCTTTTCGCTCAAAATTATTTTGCATCACTTGATTCCATTTTGGGTTGCAAGTGCAAATACTATTTTCATATATTTAAGGTCTCTACCACTCTAGGGTGATTCAAAACAATATATAATTCAAACCTAGGGTGGTATCATACACCATTCTCTCAGTTATATAAAAACGAAGAGAGTAGTTTTTAAATAAACGTTATTATTGTATGCAAGGGGCATTTTATGGTAAAAGAGAAGAGGGAAGAGGCACCGTTGTCTACTCCGTTCTAGAGTTTACGTTCAGAAAAATGGATTGTTGGGGCTAGGGTTAATAAAAAAAATTATTTATTTAGGCACTATGCAAAAGTTTATTTATTGAATTACACTTTATTTTTGCACTATCACTCTTCTATCTATATATATACAAGTCACTTTAACCAAAAGTTGAAACTGACCCCGATCTTTATAACCTCACGACAAAGATATTAAATAATCATCGAATACGAGTTTATCATACACCATACTCTTAGTTATAAAAAATAAAAACGGAGAATGGTTTTTAAATAAACCTTATTATTGCATTCGAGGAACATTTTATGGTAAAAGAGAAAAGGTATCGTTTTCGACTCCGTTGTAGAATTAGATGTGGAAAATAAAAATTACAGGCTTAAAAATAATAAAAAATACATATTTGTTCAAGCACTGTTTGAAAGATGATTGAAATGAATTGCACTTTATTATTTTCGCACTATCACTTTCTTATTACAACAAAAGTCACTGTAACCAAAAGTCGATCGAAACTAACCGCGATCTTTATAACCTCATGACTGTTCAAAAATATAGTACGGTTGTCCGTTAGCGGTCATATCCAGCGATCGTTTGAATATTACCAGAATTTTACCAATATCACTAGTGTCACTAGACAGCGACTGCGAAAAAGACAGTTGCGCATCAAAATGTGTGCGAAAAAATGCTCAATTTTTCGGGACAACGAAAAAAAAAACATTAATATTTTTAATTCTATTTAAGCTACGAAGTTCTAATTAGTGGCTATCGAAAGAGAAAAAAAAAAAAAAAATATGTGAACTTTAAATGAACCTACAAAATGCTGTAATTTAGTTTATATTAAAGAAACAATTTTCGAGAACAAGTTGAATCACGGTCCTTCTAGTAAAAGTGTCTTGTGCGACTCGCTTCGTAAATGTACTTGTCTCGAGTCGCTACCGCGACTCTTAATATATCTTATGAATATTTTGTATCTCAAAGTTTTGCTGAAATACGGTGTAAGGTTTTTATGAAAATAAATAAAAATTTCATATGAAAAGTATTTATTGACTTTTTTTAACATTGTTCCTTCACTTTAGGTGTCAAGAGACTCGGTAGAGTCTCGGGACAAGTACATTGACAGTTCTGTCGTCTGCTGGCCCGAGGCTCGCCGAGACTATATTATCTCTGAATAAAACGATTCGCGGTGGTGGGGGTAAAATTGGCATGTCATTTTGTTCATTTACGAAGCACAGGAGTCATTTGATGGCTTGAAAATTTAACTGGAGACTAATTAAGAAATTCTCTTTCGATTGAGCCCAAAATCAGCATGATCGGTGGCGTAGTTGCTGAGAAAAAACTTTGCACAGGCTCAAGATTATGTAAAAAATACTAACACACCGAAGGATTCGACGTATCTGTATATGACACAATCAAAGGCGTTTTGATGCCTATCAAAACCCATTTACATGAAAGCCGGTCTCTGGCGACGAGAGTAACGAGCTGCGATTGGTCACAACTACTTTTCTCTCTCTTTTCCCGGTACCGACACAGCGGAAAGTTCTCTCTCTTTTCTCGGTACCGACACAGCGGAAAGTTTGAACGGAGTTTCGACATAACGAAGTGCGGGACGTGCGAGCAATGAATCAAACGATTCGCGGTGGTGGAGGTGAAAACTGAAATTCATTTTCTTTAATTACGAAGCTCTGGAGGCATATGATGATTTGAAAATTGAACTGGAGATTTATTACGAAAAAATACTTCGATTGAGCCTTAAATCAGCACGATTGATGCCGTATTTGCTGAGAAAAAACTTTGCACAGGCTCAAGATTATGCTACATCGAAGTATTGGCATGTCTGTATACGACACAATGAAAGGCCTCTTGTGTCGTACCTATACCTACCTATACCACGCAAAGTCTGAACGGAGTTTTCGAAGTGAGAATAAGTGCTTATACGCCAGACATGTTTGTGGATAAATTCGGGAAAAAAAAATATTTCGCGATCTGTGAATAAATAAATAGTTCGAAGTACCCATACCACGGAAAGTCTGAACGGAATTTTCGAAGTAAGCAGTGCTTACGCGGGTCCTGTTGTGGATAAATTCGGAAAAAATATTATTTCGCGATCTATGAATAAATTTATTCACAGATCGCGAAATAATTTTGGATCGTACGCGTACGATTCAAAAATGATTTCTTTAATATAAATTCAATGACAGCAATTTAGAGTTTCATCAAATTCACGTATTTTTTATTTTTTTCCCCCTTCGATCGCGACTAATTAGAATCTCGTGGCTTAAACAGTATTGAAAATATGAATGTTTTTTCACGAACATTTGTGAGGTTATAAATATCGTGGTTAGGTTCGATCGACTCTTGGTTACAGTAATAATAAGAAAGTGATGGTGTGAAAATAGTGAAGTGCTTTTTAATCAACTTTCGAACAGTGCTGAAATGAATATGCATTTTTTTATTATTGTTAACCCTGCAGTTTTTATTTTCCACACTTAACTCTACGACGGAATTTCTCTTTCGCGATTAAATGTTCCTCGTATAAGATTTCTTGAGAAATCATTCTTTTCGATTCTTTTTGATAACTATGAAATGGTATACGTTGAACTGTTAATCGTGATTGGTGTTAATCGATGTAAATTTGGAAAAGAAACTCTATAAAACTAATAATGAGTGTCAAAAAAATGTATATGGCAAAGTTTGTTATTATCATGTCGAGTTTTGAGCAGTGTTTAATAAATATTTTTTTTAACTCTACACCGTTGACAATTTATTTTATTGGTCCCTTTCCTCTTTATTATAAAATGTTCCTCGCTTGCCATAATAAGATTTGTACATCATGAAATGTTCCTTGCATGATAATTGTTGATCCATTTCAAAAGATTTTCGACGTCGTTTTTCTATCCAAAATATGGTGTAGAATCATCGCGCGTTTGATGAATTAATAGTCAAATACACTGTCAACCTGCATCTGGATATATATGGATGCCTCTGGATGATAACCATAGTAAGTAATGATATATCTTTATGTCAAAATGGCTCGTATAATATATCTTTATGTCAAAAGGCTATGGCGGTATATACTCCGTATCCTATCAAAATTTGTATCTTTGGATTGCAATGAATGCCTATAGACTCTGGAAATTCTGTAAAGCGACAAATGTACCAAGTATTTCCACTTTTTGGCTCCGATTGTAGCATTATGAATTAAACATTTTGTTATGAAAATTCTTTGGTTGCTCATTTGTCAATGGGATCAAAAATATTGTCTTCGGAACACCATGAATATATGCAAAATTTCAGAATTTTGTTTGGCTCAATATGCTCTACATTTTTTGACATCCCCGCTTTAGTTGTAGCATAATGAATTTTAAAAAACTGTTTCAGAAAGTCTTCCGATGTGTTTTTTCTGACATTATCAAAATTTATATCTTTGGATTGCAACGAATGCCTACAAACTTCGGAAATTGTGTGAAGCGACAAATGTACCAAATACTTCTACTTTTTGCCTCCGATTTTAGCATTATGAATTGAACTTTTGTTATGAAAATTCTTCGGTTGCTCATTTGTCGATGGAATCAAAATTATTGTCTTCGGAATGCCATGAATATATGCAAAATTTCAGAATTTTGTATGGCTCAATATGCGCTCTATTTTTTCACTTCACCGCTTTAGTTGTAACATTATGAATTTTGAAAAATTGTTTCAGAAAGTCTTTCGATGTGCTTTTACTGATATGATCAAAATTTGTATAATTGAATTGCAATGGATACCTACAGCCTTTGAAAATTCTGTGAAGCGACAAATGTGCCAAGTATTTTCCCTTTTGCTCATTTGTCGATGGGTTAAGAATTGCTGGCTTCAGAATGCCATGCATACATGCAAAATTTCAGAATTTTGTTGGGCCCAATGTGCGCTTCATTTTTTCAATTCCCTAATTTAGTTGTAGCATTATGAATTTTGAAAAATTGTTTCAGGAAGTCTTCTGATGTTTTTTTCCTGATATTATCAAAATTTGTATCATTGGATTGCATCGGATACCTACAGACGTTGGAAATTCTGTAAAGCAACAAATGTACCAATATTTCCACTTTTTGGCTCCGATTGTGGCATTAAGAATTTAAAATTTTGTTATGAAAATTCTGTGGTTGCTCATTTGTCAATGGGATCAAAATTATTGTCTTCGGAACGCCATGAATATATGCAAAATTTCAGAATTTCATTCGGCTCAATTGAGCTATATTTTTTCACTTCCCTACTTTAGTTGTAGCATAATAAATTTTGAAAAATTGTTTTACGAAGTCTTCTTATGTGTTTTTACTGATATTATCAAAATTTGTATCATTGAATTGCAACAGATACGTACAGACTTTGAAATATCTGTGAAGTAACAAGTGTGCCCAATATTTCCACTTTTTTGCTGGAATAGTGGCATTATTAGGACTTGAAAATTTTATTATGAAAATTCTTCGCTTGCTCATTTTTGGATGGGATTAAAATTTGGCTTCGAAAAGTAATGGCTACATGCAAAGTTGATAAACTTTATTGAGTCCAATGTGTGGTATGCTTGAGTTGTGGCATGATTAATTCAAAAAATTGTCAGAAAGTCTTTGGTTCCTTTTTTCTGGAAGTATAAAAATATGTTTCATTGGAACGCACCGTATACTTACAAACTTTGGAAATTTCCTGGAGTAACATGTGTGCTCAGTATTTCTACTTTTTGGCTCCTATTGTGGCATAACGAATTGAAAAATATTTTCAAAAAGATTTGCTCTACGGATGCTCTGGTTGTGATGGTACGAAAATTTGCACGAAGATAATGCAACTGGTACAACTCAACTCGATCCATTTTCTTGGGCACAATACTGACCTAAGTTTGCCCGCTTTGTTGAATTTATTGTTTTAAAATATCCATAACATACTTTCTGAACTTTTCAAAATTCAAAGACAATATTAAAATATCTGTAAGTTCTAGTTTTGAGGTTTTCACGGCCATTATTGTTATAAATAACAAAATTTGCATCAAAATTTGTATCATGGGAATATAGCCGATACCTACAAACTTTTAACATTTTGTGAAGCGCCAAGTATTTCCACTTTTTGTCTCTGATTGTGGCATTATGAATTGAAAAATTTATTACAAAAAGTCTTCGGCTGCTCATTTTTGGATGGGATTAAAATTTCTGTCGTCGGAACGCAATAGATACATCCAAATTTTCTGAACTTTGTTGGGCTTAAAGTGCCCTATGTTTTTTCACTTTTCCACTTTAGTTATAGCATAATAAATTTAAAAAGTTGTTTCAGAAAGTCTTCGGGTGCTCTTCTTCTGATAGTATCAAAATTTTTATCATTGGAATGTAGCCGATATCTACAAATTTTGAACTTTTTGTGAAGAGGAGACATGTGTGCTAAGTATTTCCACTTTTTAGCTCTGATTATAGCATAATAAATTGAAAAAGTTTTATTCTAAACGCTTTCCTCTACAGTCGCTTTGGTTTGTTCAATATATTGTTTTGGAGTTCCCATAACATACTATTTGAACTTTTCTATATTCAATGAGAATATTGAAATAGTTGTAACTTTTTATTTCCATGATAGTAACTTCTTCAATGGTATTGAAAAATAATCATGATTCCACCTTGTTAATAAAAAATAAGAATGAAAAAATGCGTAAACTTTTTTCACAATAGATTTGATATGTTTTCTCTAAACATACATGAAACGGGTTTTTTATTTTATCATTAATCAAAAATGAAAAATTTCGAAAAAAATCGCCCCATTTTTATCAACAAGCTGAAATAAGCGTAATATTTTTTACCACAAATCTACAAATATAACAAGGAGATACTGCTATTTAATATGTTTCTTTGATAAACACAAATTCAAATAGCTACAAATTCTATGGAAAAGTTCTGACTTCTAATCTTGCTCTCAAAAGCTTTGTAAATTTTTGTATCAGACTCCCAGTTCCCAACTTATTTTAGCCTGATTCCAGAAAGGTAAATCGAAATGTCAAAAAAATTTGACTGGCTCGAGAATAAAAAGAAACCAAATTGAAAATTCCAAAACACGTGCCCCTTTATTTCATGGGGAAAAAACCTGACTCGAAGTAGAAGGGGTCAGGGTTTGGAAATGAAACAGCGATAATTTCCCAATATAACCTTTTTCTAATCTATATAAAGCGAGATGTTTGAAAAGAAAGAAAAAAAACGAATCATATCACGCATAAAAATCCCCTCGCGGAATAAACCTGGACAAATACATTTGTTGACCGCCGTTCCCATATTTTTCCACGAATATACATGCACTGCAAAAACCTGTTCTCGCAAAAATCCCTGAGAAAATCAAACCCTATCAAAAAGTAAGAAAAGTGATCACTCTCAAAAAATGTATCAAATAAATTCAAATCACACAAAACAAAATGAGTTAATCCTTGCGAAAAGCTAAGGTTGGGTTTCGCAAAAAGTTATAAAATAAATTGAGCTGTACCAAAATATATGTGCCCAGTACGGGAGGCTTTACCGTGTGAAAAAATCTTCAAATAATGTTGAATGTTGATAGAGAAAAGAATCAAGTTCGAAAATGCAGTTGTTTTACCAACCAGAATGAAAATAAAAACTCTGTATCAATAAGGGTCCGAAGCAAAAAAAGATTGCAAACGAAAAAAAATTAGATGAAAAAGAATTTCGGCCGAAGTACTTGGCGAGGTTGTCACCATGATCGATACATTATGTAAATTAAGTGAAAAAACATTCGTCAAGTACTTCGGCCGAATTTTTTTTCAATCTAATTTTTTTTTATGTTTTATAAAATAATTTGTAAGTCAAGGATGATGCATCATATTCTTCCGTCATTTCATCTTTGAAAGAATAATAATTCTGAGGCTCCTGATAGTAAAGTTAAATATAATTATCTATTTATAGCTTAGACCGAAATTGCTAATATCCTCGCTGCCTTTTCGCCCCTGAATGCCTTATTCTAATACACAACTTGAAAGCTAATGATATAAAGTATTTAATTTTCTGAATTTTCGCCTTGGGGAAAAATTGGTATTTGAGGTCTCTTCTATAACACCTTCCTGCCAAGCTATAATCAAATAGTAACCTATCAACGAATTACTAACATCTCGAGAAAATACTTCGAGTCTATAGTTAACTCTTTTGAAAACATAACTTTTTTTCTTATCACTGAAACGAAATGCTCCTATATTTAAACAACTTCAATAACAAGGAATTTATGGTAGAAAATCTGTCTCATTCTTTTATGTCGAATTAGTAGTGTGAGCAATACTGATTCCTGACATTGAAATAAGTCGATGATGTAATGATGTAGACACGTTGTAAGTTTTTTTGTTATATACAGGTTCTATTGGAGTTTATATAAAGCGAAATATATGAAAATATTATAAAAAAAAGAAGTGATATCAAATAGCGAAAATCCCCTCCCGGGGAAAAAAAACTTGGACAAGTACATTGGTGGTCCCTCGTTTCCCTATGATATCACAAAAAGTCCAAAACCCCACTTAAATTTTTTTTTTTTAATGTTTACTAATTTTATTCATATTCCGGAGGGAAACCAACCATATAGATCACGAAATAACCGGCCAAAAAACCAGACTTCACAATAATTGTTACTTTGAATTTATTTCCACAGAACAAAACAAGAATCAAAACATTAAAAAATCAGAATTATCAAGATGAAAAAAACACCACTTATAATTGGTGTGTAAGAAGTATCAATAGTCGAGAAAAAAATGAAGAAAGATCGACATCTAAGTTACGTGCAGCAGTAAAATTTATGATATCAGTACTAGGACAAGTATTTCTTTGATGACTGAGAAGATATCAATATGGACGTACCGCCAACGTAGGGCATGCAGTTGGTGCATTGCTTCTGGGATCTCCTAAGTCGAATAGCTACTTTTGTTTTGGCTATGGCGTGACCAATGTTGCCAAATAGTATTTACTTACTTGACCTAATGAAACAACATTGCCTGCGCCGTGGCTAAAATAACGAAAAACAAGCAGGAACAGGAAGTTTCGTATAAGATACATGTATAAGATACAAACAAAACTGTACATGATAGCACAGTTTTGTTTGATTGGTAATAATTTGATGAACGTTCACCACCGTACGTTGAGCGTATACGCACAGAGTACTTGTCCGGCCCATAACTTTTTATTAAAATTGCTCATTCAAGTGAAAATAAAATTGGAGGTGCTTTTCGTTGCATGCGTTGCTTTTCGCCGTCAGAAATTTACAAGAAAATCAATTCTTCTGCGAATTTCAGAATGGCCTTGTATCATAAACAACATTCGACGTCTATTCAATCGGAATAAAATGGTGTTCATATTCATCATAAAATTACATTAACATAAGATGCAGTCAATTATGAAATTTCTGAAGATGCGACTCATTGTCAGTAAACTATTGCCAGCAATGTAGCGTATCATACTTTCGAAAACTATTATGGCCAGCAATGAAAGTTGTTATATTTTGGAAAGCTACTATTTATTAGTAGAAGATCTAAGTAACCACTGGTGAATGGTCAAAAGATCAGTGTGGGCTCTGAATGCACCGTCAAATTTGTATCTAAAGTTTTAAGATCACGCAAATTTCACACAAAATAATCCTCCTCCGTTCGTTTCATTTTGATGTTCTTGGGCGCCAACTATCAAAATAGCTCTTTAAGTTTTGAAAAAGAGAATTTAAACTATTATGTGGGATTAATCATAAAAAATAAAAATTAAATAAGATATTACCAACAATGAAAAAGTGCGTATTTAGGACCCTTGACTTTTGAGAGAGACCACTTATTTTTACTGGAATGAGCAATTTTAATAAAAAGTTATGGGCCGGACAAGTACTCTGTGCATATACGCTCAACGTACGGTGGTGAACGTTCATCAAATTATTACCAATCAAACAAAACTGTGCTATCATGTACAGACATAAATTAATGTTTTTTTTTTAACATTACAAAAGCACGGGATCTTATACGAAACTTCCTGTTCCTGCTTGTTTTTCGTTATTTTAGCCACGGCGCAGGCAATGTTGTTTCATTAGGTCAAGTAAGTAAATACTATTTGGCAACATTGGTCACGCCATAGCCAAAACAAAAGTAGCTATTCGACTTAGGAGATCCCAGAAGCAATGCACCAACTGCATGCCCTACATTGCCGGTACGTCCATATTGATATCTTCTCAGTCATCAAAGAAATACTTGTCCTAGTACTGATATCATAAATTTTACTGCTGCACGTAACTTAGATGTCGATCTTTCTTCATTTTTTTCTCGACTATTGATACTTCTTACACACCAATTATAAGTGGTGTTTTTTTCATCTTGATAATTCTGATTTTTTAATGTTTTGATTCTTGTTTTGTTCTGTGGAAATAAATTCAAAGTAACAATTATTGTGAAGTCTGGTTTTTTGGCCGGTTATTTCGTGATCTATATGGTTGGTTTCCCTCCGGAATATGAATAAAATTAGTAAACATTAAAAAAAAAAAATTTAAGTGGGGTTTTGGACTTTTTGTGATATCATAGGGAAACGAGGGACCACCAATGTACTTGTCCAAGTTTTTTTTCCCCGGGAGGGGATTTTTGCTATTTTTCGAATTTTCTCTACAAACTCCTTTAAATACTTCACGTGATTATGTAAGTTTCGAGCAAAATCAGTTACATCGATGACCGGTTCATGCTGTAAAGAGACATATGGATTTGCCTCCATTTTACATTTTAATTGAAATAATTTCTTAATTACTTCAGAAACATCATCGTTCGAACATTGAACGTGTTTATCGATAATGTTAATTAAGGCATCTTCTCACTTTAAACGCCTCAAAAATAGGCTGTTTTTGCGATTTTTTTTCGAGGATTTTTGCTTAAAATTATGGGATAAAACGGATCCTATGTAATAAACACATCTTTCAAGTACATGAAAAAATTTTTATTTTATTTTTTTAAACAATTATTATAATACATCAGTAGCATTGAAAAACCCGTGTAAAAATGTTATGGTCGTGGCTTGTTGATGGTATCTCCGAGACGGGTCGTCTGAAACAAAAAAATAAAACTGTTTTAGATTCAGTATGTCAGTGGCTATAGCGCATATCATCAGATTTTTGATATTCGCGAAAATAACAAAATGGCGCACGTTTTTCGAAAAAGTAAAAAAAAACCACGATTTTTTTGCAGTTTTTTGTAAAAAAAAAATTCTTAAAATCAAAATTTAAAAAATCTGATGATATGCGCTATAGCCATAACTATGAAGCATATGTCATTCAAATTTCATGACAATCGGCCGGATAGTTTCCGAAATTTCATCAACAAAGCACCGAAAAACCTTGTTTTGAGATAACTGCGTTTAAAGTTTTGGTTGCAGAAAAATCATGAAAAAACCTTACCTCGGGTTAATCAGCGATGCCTGCTCCATACAATGGACCTTCCGATTCTTCGTAGAAGGTGTGTTCGTCCAAAGTAGCTTCCCTTCGTCTCGACCTAGTCTCTTTTGAAGCGTTAGAGCTGCGGCGGTTCCCTACGCGTACGCGATCACTGTCGCGTTTCTCGGCGTATTGAACGGCGATAGGGCCTAGTTTGACACCCATCACCTCCAAAATTTTTAAAACAGGTTGTAGCCCTTCGTTATAAATGCATGCCGCTGTTTGGCAAGCAATTTCCACGGTTTTTCTTGATGATGTTTCTTGAAACATCTTTGTTACAAACTTTACACTTCACATATTGTTGTAATGTAGAAAAAACAAGAAAAAACTGAATAATACTATATCCAGCCGTTGGATCGATGTGTACATCGAAACTTGTATCGTCCGATTTTTTTAATTTTGCTGCACTCGCACTAGCATGACTCGTATCTGCTTCAGACTGGTGTGGAAGCACTCCACGAAATTTTCTTTTTTTAGATTTCGAACTTGGACGTCGCCACGTGGCACTTTGTTGCGAAGTCTTTTTATCCATTATAACAATCCTGAGCGCAGAGATGTTGCCGTTACGAAGTTTCAAATTAGACTGATGAAATAACAGTTTAGCATCGTTGCCGAGTGATTTTCTTTTGAAAAATGCACGTGTTAAGGTCTTATTACATGAGTATAGACCCGAAAACAGAATATACCTAAGCAAGGGGTACTACATTAACAAAAGAACACGGCTATTCAATTGTATAGAGTCAGATATACAGGGACCGTCCGAGCGGCGTGAAAGGGATCGCCGGGTACTCTCAGGTAGTCACCTAACGGTCGCCAAAAAATGTAGTTAGACTCGTCCGATCTTTATGAAATTTCGAGATGACATTTTTGAAGATATGTACTTTCAAAATTTAAAAAAAAAAAAAAATCGATTTTTTTAAATTTCCAAAGTGAGAAGACGCCTTAAAGAGAGTAGAATAAAGAGGAAAAAGGCTAAATCGCAAGAAATTGAGTTACAGGAAGAGGCAGAAGGAATTATGTATGGTCCAGGCATTGCTGCTTAACAAGGAGACGGCACAACCGTGGGGTCGGGGATTTGGCCGAATTTTTTTGTGGTGAAAGAAGACTCCTAGCACCTCACGTGGTTAACCCATTAACGCCGAGGTGATCAGAATTTTTACTAACTTTTCAACGTGTTTATTTATTATGTTATCGGACCAAAAAAATAATGCAATACCTCTATTCCTACGCGGAATTCGATGCTCTTTCAGAATCTGAGCTCAAAATTTCGATTAGACACCGAGAAAAAAAAATATGGCCGATTTAAACGTGAAAAACGTGAAAATTTTCGAAAAAAATTTTTTTCGCATTTTTTTTCACAATGATACCGCAAAGCTATCAACTTTTTACAATGATCAGAGGTGATCATGGCACTCGAACATTAAGAGGAATTTTTTTCAGAAAAATTCATCGACGCGTTTTTTCAAAATGGCGGCGAGAATGAAATTTTTTTATAAAAATCTTAATCTATCGGTTTCTTCAAAACTATAAACTTGAGAAAAAAATTTCTAAGAACAAAAATGGCTTAAAATTAGTCGAAGAATACTCTTAAATTTTTTCAGAATTTTTGAAAACAATTTTTAATTTTCGAAAATTTCAAAAAATCCAATTTTTCAAAAATACCTGAAAAATTTTTGGAAAAATTTGAGAGTGTTCCTTGACTAATTTTAAGACTTTTTTGTTGTTAAAAATTCTTTCGTAAAGTCTATAGGTTTAGAGAAAAAAAATTTCTTGAATGGTACATAAAATTTTGTTTCTATCTACCACTACAAAATTCACGAACAAACTCGTATATCCTTTCACTTGTGCATGGACACATATGTTGTATACAATTTTTACATGAATTTAAGGTAAAGCATATAAAAAAAATATTAGTTTTCACTTTTTCAATACATTTGTTATGTCACGAAAACGTTCAAAATCTTCTGCTTCATTGCATGCAGAGTATGAATCAGATTATTCGGATAGTGATTCCGACGAAAACATTTTGATTCCGAATGCAGACAATTCAGGCTCCAATGATTCTGATTCCGATTGTGATTCGATATCTGATTCAGATTCTGAACATGAATTCACAATACCAAATATTACTTATAAAAAAGCTTGTGCTACTTATTCTGAAAACTTAGATAAACTTGAAAAAAATCACGAATTCATTTGGATCGATGGCGAGAAATCATATCCAAATACTTGTGAAGAAACAATATTATTATCTGAAGCTACAAAAAAGAATATACAGGCGTGCGAGCCTTTCCAATTGTTTGAAACCTTTTTTTCCGCCGAAATGAAACAATATATAATTGATGCGTCTAAAGAGAATAATTATGATCTGAAATTACAAGATCTTGACACTTTTATAGGTATAGTTATTTTCAGTTCATTCAATAAAAGAAAGTCTCAGAGAGATTATTGGTCATCTGATCCATTCTTATCTAGTGAAATTGTTTCTTCTGCAATGACTCGCGATAAGTTTGAAGAAATCAAGTCTAAAATAAAATATTCAAAAGCTGAAGACAAGGATCCAAACGATTGAGGGTGGCGGGTTCGTTCGATGTTGAAACTTTTCCAAAACAACCTCCTAAAGTTCGGAATATGGAAAACTTCTATATCTATTGATGAAATGATGGCCAAGTCTTATGCAAAAACTGTTTTGAAACAATTTATTCGAGGGAAACCAATAAGGTTTGGTTTGAAATTTTGGGGTTTATGCACTTCAGACGGCTATCTACTAAATTTAGATCTATATTGCGGTAAAAATTCCCAAACCGGAAACAAATTAGTAAAATGTGCTTTAGGTACTCGTGTAGTATTGCATTTATTAGAACCTTTTTTTCGGCTAATAAATTATAATAAAATCCCTGCATTTCATTTGTACTTTGATAATTTTTTTATAAATATGGATTTAATTTTACACTTGCAAAAATTACGTTTGAAATGCACTGGCACTATCAGAGACAATCGAGTCAAAGAAAAGAATATACTTGAAAGGAAAGCTCCACGAGGTACTTATATTGTAAAACATGATCGAAATAGTGGCATAAATTTCATCACTATTATGGATTCGAAGCCCGTTTCAATAGCTTCAACTGCTGCAGGTGTAAGTCCACTATCAACTTCGAGAAGATATAGTTCAGAGGCTCGATCCAAAACTGATATACCTTTTCCGCAAGCTTTTCATTTGTACAACAAATTTATGGGTGGTGTTGACGTGCATGATGGACACTGCAATTATGTACTTCCAAGTATACGTTCCAAAAAATGGACATGGGTCGTTATTATAAGATTTATACAGGGATCCATTACAAATGCCCACGTAATTTTCAATGCTACACGTGATGGAAAGAAAAAAAGTGGAATAAAAGAGTTAACTACTTCAATTGCTAAATATTATATTCAAAAAGGTCAAACAAGTAAAACACTTCATACACGATCTAATAGGGACAAATTAAAAAATTGTTCAAATGAAAAATGTCCAATAAGAACAAGGATCTATTGTGAAAAATGCAATCTATATGTATGCAATAATTGTTGGGCAAAAAAGCACTGATAAAAGAAATGTTAAAATGAAAGACAAGAAGACTCACGAAAAGAAGCACTCCGAAACGTGAGAGGCAAGGGGACTCACGAAAAAAGCACCCCGAAACGTGAGAGGCAAGGGGACTCACGAAAAAAAGCACCCCGAAACGTGAGAGGCAAGGGGACTCACGAAAAAAAGCACCCCGAAACGTGAGAGGCAAGGGGACTCACGAAAAAAAAGCACCCCGAAACGTGAGAGGCAAGGGGACTCACGAAAAAAGCACCCCGAAACGTGAGAGGCAAGGGGACTCACGAAAAAAAGCACCCCGAAACGTGAGAGGCAAGGGGACTCACAAATAAAAAGCACCCCGAAACGTGAGAGGCAAGGGGACTCACGAAAAAAAGCACCCCGAAACGTGAGAGGCAAGGGGACTCACGAAAAAAAGCACCCCGAAACGTGAGAGGCAAGGGGACTCACGAAAAAAAGCACCCCGAAACGTGAGAGGCAAGGGGACTCACGAAAAAAAGCACCCCGAAACGTGAGAGGCAAGGGGACTCACGAAAAAAAGCACCCCGAAACGTGAGAGGCAAGGGGACTCACGAAAAAAAAGCACCCCGAAATGTGAGAGGCAAGGGGACTCACGAAAAAAGCACCCCGAAACGTGAGAGGCAAGGGGACTCACGAAAAAAGCACCCCGAAACGTGAGAGGCAAGGGGACTCACGAAAAAAGCACCCCGAAACGTGAGAGGCAAGGGGACTCACGAAAAAAAAGCACCCCGAAACGTGAGAGGCAAGGGGACTCACGAAAAAAAGCACCCCGAAACGTGAGAGGCAAGGGGACTCACGAAAAAAAAGCACCCCGAAACGTGAGAGGCAAGGGGACTCACGAAAAAAAAGCACCCCGAAACGTGAGAGGCAAGGGGACTCACGAAAAAAAGCACCCCGAAACGTGAGAGGCAAGGGGACTCACGAAAAAAAGCACCCCCGAAACGTGAGAGGCAAGGGGACTCACGAAAAAAAAGCACCCCGAAACGTGAGAGGCAAGGGGACTCACGAAAAAAGCACCCCGAAACGTGAGAGGCAAGGGGACTCACGAAAAAAAGCACCCCGAAACGTGAGAGGCAAGGGGACTCACGAAAAAAAGCACCCCGAAACGTGAGAGGCAATGAGACTCACGAAAAAAAAGCACCCCGAAACGTGAGAGGCAAGGGGACTCACGAAAAAAGCACCCCGAAACGTGAGAGGCAAGGGGACTCACGAAAAAAAGCACCCCGAAACGTGAGAGGCAAGGGGACTCACGAAAAAAAGCACCCCGAAACGTGAGAGGCAAGGGGACTCACGAAAAAAAGCACCCCGAAACGTGAGAGGCAAGGGGACTCACGAAAAAAAAGCACCCCGAAACGTGAGAGGCAAGGGGACTCACGAAAAAAAAGCACCCCAAAGGAGACAAAGTTCTACCACGTCCACGCCGTTGTCTCTGGGTAATGCTAAAAGTCGAAAAAAACAATGTATATGCACAGAATCAGAAAAGAAGTAGTCAAGGAACACTTGAAGGAAATTTTTCCAAAAATTTTTCAGGTATTTTTGAAAAATTGGATTTTTTGAAATTTTCGAAAATTAAAAATTGTTTTCAAAAATTCTGAAAAAATTTAAGAGTATTCTTCGACTAATTTTAAGCCATTATTGTTCTTAGAAAATTTTTTCTCAAGTTTATAGTTTTGAAGAAACCGATAGATTAAGATTTTTATAAAATTTTTTCATTCTCGCCGCCATTTTGAAAAAACGCGTCGATGAATTTTTCTGAAAAAAATTCCTCTTAATGTTCGAGTGCCATGATCACCTCTGATCATTGTAAAAAGTTGATAGCTTTGCGGTATCATTGTGAAAAAAAATGCGAAATAAATTTTTTTTCGAAAATTTTCACGTTTTTCACGTTTAAATCGGCCATATTTTTTTTTCTCGGTGTCTAATCGAAATTTTGAGCTCAGATTCTGAAAGAGCATCGAATTCCGCGTAGGAATAGAGGTATTGCATTATTTTTTTGGTCCGATAACATAATAAATAAACACGTTGAAAAGTTAGTAAAAATTCTGATCACCTCGGCGTTAATGGGTTAAAGTAGTAGGACGCACTACTCGGAAAATTCCTAGAAAAATCGATTCAAAGTTTCCTAGGTACCTTATGAGTTTAAAATGTCAAGCATTTGTCGAGCCGCCGTCTAGTCTAGACGGTTAGGGCTCGGTCTTTTGCACCGGAGGTCTCGCGTTCGATTCCTCCTTCGGATCTTATTTTTTATAATTTTTTTTTGTTATCCCAACAATTATTAAAAGCGTTTCTCA
Organism: Rhimphoctona megacephalus; assembly: GCA_963989365.1. Classification (NCBI taxonomy): domain Eukaryota; kingdom Metazoa; phylum Arthropoda; class Insecta; order Hymenoptera; family Ichneumonidae; genus Rhimphoctona; species Rhimphoctona megacephalus. Next base: position 19,548,983 of record OZ022415.1, read on the forward strand.
TCCCTACATTATTTTTTTAAATTTATTTTAGCTCAAGAACGTAAAGTTTTTCATTCACTGAAAAATATTCGTGCTCGTTGTTCTATTCGGTTTTATGGCCTTGTAAGGGTCTAAAGAATTTTGACCTGGGGTCCCCTTAGGATTATAACGGACATCTGTGCATAGGACTGTGCGCGAGTCTGTGAGAATTGAACAGCAGTTTATTTTTCGATTTCGTCGTGAACATTCTTCTCCAGACGAGTACGAACTGGAACCGAAAAAAAATAAAAGTGAAATGATTCCCATCGCCTACAAAGTCAAAGTCGTGAACATTGCTAAAGCGCATCCCACGTGGTCTTTGGCGACATTGCAAAAAAAGGATGCAGCCGCTTGAAGAGAAAAGAATATCTTTCACAATGGGAGAATGATATTAAAAGTGGTGGAACGAGATTGGACAAATTTGAGGCGATAGATTCGTGAACCTACGACCGTTTTGTGGAAACAAGACAGCAATCTCAGCAAGTTACGACAAGAAATTTACAACAATGGGCGTTGGCTGCTGCTGCACAATGCATCGATTTCAATTTCAAGGCGTCTGATCGATGGGTCACGGCATTCAAACAGAAACACAAAGTTTCTCAACGGAAAATCGCGAAACTGGTTTCGAAAAAAGAGGCGGCATCAATGGAGGAAATCTTGGCGTCTGCAGAGACCTTTCGTCGACAGACGTGCCGCTTAATACCTCAATACCATGAGGATTATGTTGTAAATACTGACCAAACAGGTAAATACAAGTTTTCTGCGTACAAAATGTTTTTACCGATGCAAAATGTATACATTCAAAATTAATTATATAAAAAGTTTTCTACATACATATTCGAATATTTTTTAATATTAAAAATACTATATTTATTTTCAAGATGTCAATATCAATCTGTTTTCAACAGGACACTCACTCAAACAGGGAGTAAAACAGTTTTCGTCAAAAAGTCGGATTTGAATAAAGTGACGCATTCGTACACCGCACAATATTCTATAACATTATTCGGAAAAGTGCTCCCGTATGTCTTCGTATGTTTGCAAGAGGCGACCGGTTATTTCGGACCTCGTATTCAAAAATTAGTAGATGGGTATGCCAATACATATACGAACGTCATTGCAACATCATCGAAGTCCGGAAAATTAACAGCAGCCTTATACACGGATTTTCTCCAGAAATGTTTAAAAACTTACGTCGGGGAGAATAAATTTTTACTTTTCATTGACTCTTGAGGGGGTCAGACAAATCCATAGATGTATGATGAAATTTTTCAAGATAACGAAAATATGCCAACTTGCTCTGTAAAAGTAATTCCTCCAAAATGCACTCCCTTGGTGCAACCTTGTGACGTTTACTTTTACAGACAAGTTAAAAATTTCATAAAGCGCTTGCAAAATTGCAGCGAATTGTTAGAGCAGAATCGTGAAATTAATTCTCGGAAAGATTATATAAAAATCCATTCAATAATTCACCATCAATTATCGTCATCAATATTCCGAGACATGATTCAATACGCCTGGTTTGCCTCAAAATTGTCAGTTACTAGAAACATTTTCATGAATGTTAATGAGACATGTTTTTGTACGGATGTATTGCAAACTCCCTGCTATTGTAAAAAATCCGCTTTTATATGTTGCGCAAGATGTCGCAAAAATTATTGCTTTGTTTGTTTCTACGATAATTGCCACTGCGGTTTTTGTATATAATTATTATATGAATAAAAATTGAATTTTTCCTAATCGACTTTGTTATTCTCATTAAAAACCCAATATTCCTCTTCATATACTTTACAATGAAAAATAAAAAACCCACCGTTATGTATTGTTTTATTGGAAAAGAAAGAAAATAATTTAAAAAAAATGAAAATAATTTTTAAAAAATAATGTAAATAAATTTTAAAAAATAATGTAGGGATGAGAAACGCTTTTAATAATTGTTGGAATAACAAAAAAAAGTAAAAAATAAGATCCGAAGGAGGAATCGAACCTCCGGCGCAAAAGCCCGAGCCCTAACCATCTAGACTAGACGGCGACTCGACAAGTGTTTGATATTTTAAACTCATAAGGCGCCTAGGAAACTTTGAATCGATTTTTCTCGGGATTTTCCGAGTAGTGCGTCCTACTACGTTAACCACGTGAGGTGCTAGGGGTCCTCTTTCACCACAAAAAAATTCGGCCAAATCCCCGACCCCACGGACGTGCCGTCTCCTTGTAAATAAACTTTATTATTGCATTCAAGGAACATTTTATGGTAAAAGAGAGGAGGCACCGTTTTCGACTCCGTTCTAGAGTTTACGTTTGGAAAAATGGATTGTTGGGGCTAGGGTTAAAAAAAAATTATTTAGACACTGTTCAAAAGTTTACTTATTGATTTAAGGTAAGTACTGTACTGCATGCTAGTCAAATGAGTGCTAAAACTTCACAATGTTTTTATAACAACTTTAATGCACTAATTATACATAGTGAAGGTGAATTTGTAAGGTGACAGGTCTAATTAACCTAGAAAAATATGAATAACGATACATTTGCGAAACCATTAACTAATAGTGGCAAATTTCCATTATGACACATTTGCATTGGGACTTTTCAAAGAATAATTTGTATTTTTTAACCGATTTTAATGCACCACGTCTTATTTTGTTCCTCAAGAGGTTCTCTATGAATTCACCATGTAGATTTTTTTGAAGTTTATTTGTTTGGAAAATATAGCAATTTGTTTACGAAAGGTTTTTTCGCTGAATAAACAATTAACCGCAACAGTGGAATGATTAAGCTTAGAAGAAATCTACGCAGTGAATTCGTAAAGGATCTCTTGAGGAACAAAATAAAACGTGGTGCATTGCAATCGGTTAAAAATTACGAATTATTCTTTGACGAATTCCGATGAAAATGTGGACTTCTACCGATAATATAATAAAAGTCACTTTAATCAAAAGTTGAAACTGACCGCGATCTTTATAACCTTACAACAAAGATATTAAATGTTCACCGAATACGCGTTTAAAGTCCTCATCTCGAATATGTCTAACCAAAAATCAAATGATCTGCTTTCACACCCGCGATTTTTATAACCTTACTTTTTAATCCCACAACTGTCACTAGTATAATCGCGATCTTTTTTCTAAACTCATAGCTTTTACTAAACTCTTACTTATACATCCTAAAGAAAAATCATCGGCTGTCACATCAACGAACACAGTCTCGTATATCACCGGAAAATGTCTAGTTATAACTAGTGTCACTAGACAGCAACCGCTAAACGTCAAAAAATGTGTGCGAAAAATGCCACCTTTTTTTTGATGATTTGGAAGGATGAAATATTAATATTTCCAATATGCGTTAGGCTACAGAGTTCTAAATAGTCACGATCAAAAGAAAAAAAAATACGTGAACTAGCAACATCTTTTAATACGTTGTAATTAATTAAATATCGCCGAAACAATTTTCGAAAACCGTTGGAAACCGCTCTGCTTACTGTAAAGACTCTAGTAGCGACTCGTCTTCACCATCTTATAGTATACGTAAATGTACTTGTCTCGAGTCGCTACCGCGACTCTAGATACTGGTTAAAATTCTGGTCATTTTGAGATCGTTCGTGAATGTGCCAGCTGACCCATATGTTTCTGAATATTTTTGACTTTTCGTTTATAGAATGACAGTAGTGAGGTTATAAAGATCGACGATGTGACAGCTGACCAATACTTTTTTGGAATAAGTTTGCCTTTTGATTAAAGAGACAATCATGAGTTTTGGTTATAGTAGATAGAGTGATAGTGCGAAAATCATGTATCATTTATATTGATGGTGACTGATATCATCAGCCCTGATATTTCGTTAGTTTTAATACTGGAATTAAGTGTCATTTCATTGGAATAATATACTTTTTTACCAACCGAACGATTTACGGGATTTGCGATGGGTTAAAATCCTGTGTATATCCTTTCTCCTACACGAATTAAGAGTCACTGTAGCGACTTGTTAGATATGTTCAGAGCAAATAACACGAAGCACTCTGTTCATTTTTCAATAAAGTGAAAGCTTGTTCTTTACGTTTTTCGAAATCTCTGTTATTTAAGAGAAAAATTCTAGGCGCAAATCTACCATCTCTCTCACACTCATGACGGCTAAGTCGGTATTTCACAAGGCTTAGAGTCAGAAAAATTTTTATTGAAAAAAAATTTCGGCTGAAAGTACTTCGTTTATTTTCTTATACCAAATGCACATAATGTACAAATAAACATTATCATAACCTCGTTAAGTACTTCGATCGAAAGTTTTTATTTCCATCAAAATTTTTTTAGCAGGAAAATTTATTAGTATTAATTTGTTTGTTCTAAGATTTAAAAAAAACCCGGCCGAACGTCAATAAAATTTTCAATTTTTTTCAAGTGTTTCTGCTGTAATCCCGGGTAGTTCGGACCCCATCTTCATAAATCCATGCCCAAAATACTTTACTGTGATGCACGAGCGGTCGGTGTACGGCTTTGGTGGTTTCCCGTGGATAGTTCTCATCGTGCAGATGGTGACCCTCTAGTTATGTACTGGCGGACTCATAACATCACAGCTGAGGAAGTGCCTGTCTAAGCGCCTGTGGTGTACTCGCATTGCCACCCTAGGAGATTAGTTAGGTACTGGCTGTATCGGCAAGGTTTTCTGCATTTTCTCTTCGCCCTTGGTAAATTCAATATAATGGAGGGTAAATATTCAGAAGAGCCACTTTTCCGAAAAATGATGAGAACTTTTTTTTTTTTTTCGCGTCAGTTGGAGAACATGCCTACTAGTAATAATTAGTCGGGGGAGGTTGAAATTTCCGCATATAACATTGTTTTTTTAACAAAAAAAGATAAAATTCGATTGTCACGTATTTTTTCCATCATATTTTTATCCCCTCAGACATCCCCTCAAAAAAAACCGCAAACAAACAAACAAACAAACAATTTTATTCATTTTATACAAAATTTTATTCTTTTTTTACAAAAGCATATTGATTTTTTACAAAATCACGGTATTACAGCAGAGCAAATAAAGTGTTCAGAGTGTGACAAATTGGCGACTTTGTCGAAACATAAAAAATTTTGGAGATGCCAAAAGAAAGAGTTGTAAAAGAAGGAAAAAAGTGATGAAAAAATGCAGCTTCAAACTATCAATGAAAACAAATTATTGGCTGAAAAAAATCACGCATTATTTTTGTGAAATTTCGCAATAGCTAAGAACAATGCGTGTAACCGTTGGCGATGGTCTTCGTGAGCTCGGCGGAAGAGGAACTCCGCAATTTAGCCATTCATATTGTAATCTCTCCGTCCAAACTTCGGGAGCATAGATCACGATCAGAATATAGACCACGTGCGTTCTATATTCTGAGTATATGCTCCCGAGTCTGGATCAACAAAATTGAGAGTGTAAGATGTTTGAATCCTATACAATGAAAAATAAATATAAAAATAACAACAATATTCATACCAATAACAGCAATCATAATAATATTAACAATATATACCCTCTTCCGCGAGACAATTATACGACTTCCAACAGTCCAACATTATAGTAGTGCCTGGTTTGAAGCGTCGTTTAATCACTTCGAGCAAGGTTGACGATGTCTGATCAGCAACTTTCTCGATGAAAATATTTTTTGATTCCTGCTCGAAGCCACCGAAAATCCAATGGCTGTCGATAACGCGATCACGATTGTATTTTCGGTGACCAAACTTAGCCTCATTAATTTCGACGATCTTTCCAGGTCCTCTTAATTGTGGTGTCGAGTTTTCTACGCACCAATCCTCTAATGTTTCACGAACGAAACTCGATCAATCGCACACTGTGGCCGAACCCATCTCGAACTCATTTTCCAAAAAATGTTGATGGGGCGGAGGTAGCATAATGTACAGTGCTAAGAATGTGCAGCATTATTATGGTGACAACTGAGAATTTTCCAGCTAGGAATTTGCTTTCACCGATTGCATAAAATTGCATTTTTTCGTTACTTTTTTTTTCTTTCTTTTACATCTCTCTCCAAAATTTTGTATCTTTCTACAAAGTCGTCAATTTGCCACACTCTGAACACTTTATTTGTTTTGCTATAATGCCGTGATTTTGTAAAAAATCAATACTTTTTGCACGATTTTGAAATATTCCAATCGCACTGACCAACGACACATTATACCCGGCACAAGGCATTATGAAAACTGAGAAAATTTACCTTCATCATTTAATTCCGAACGCTGTTAATACATATTATACACTGTAAGTTTGTTTTGAAAATGAATACACAACATACGCTGTGAGCTTGTTTTGAAAATAAATCTGCAGAATTGTCAATACGTATATTTTGAAATTCAATGCATATCTATGAATTTGTTTTGGACATAAATATTGAAATGAAAATTGTGTATATATACGTATATTCATATTATAATGATGCCTGTAATGCCTGAAAAATGTTAAAATTGAATAATTGGTTTTTTTGTTAAAAAAACCAAATTCTATGAAAAAATTTCAAACTCCCCCGACTGATTATCATTACTAGATATGCCTATTAACTAATAGAAAAGAAAAAAAAAATTCTATCACCATTTTTCGGAAAAGTGGCTATTCTGAATATTTACCCAATGGAGAATAAGTCGGCTGCAGCCGCACACATGGGGGAACAGATGGAAGGTTGAAGGAATAGTTGGAAGGGGTGGGGGAGTCTTAAAGGCAAGGACTCTAGGCCGTGGAAGTAACAATTGCGAGGGCGATTGATTACGAATCCCAATATAAAACATAATAAAGCCCTAGGTGCTTGGCCATATAAACTTTAATAGCTCTCTATTTATTGAATAACTTTTTGTGATTCGTTTTTCTGACCGCGAACCTTTCTTATAATTTTTTATGGGGGTCTGGTTTTTTGGGGAGATTTTTTACAGGAGCGACTTTTTGGGGATATAATATACTACAAAATTTTTATTGCCAGAAAATTACACTTTATCTAATTCGAATCTTTTTCGTATTCTGCAAAATAAAGCATGAGAAAATAATGGGATATGAGGTTTAGAAGAGTATAAAAATAACAAGATATCGATATTCGAGTTTCTAAGAATTGAGCCCCTTGCACCTGATGCCGCTTTTTCCAGTGTAAGAGGCTTTTATCTAACGTAATGATGGGGCATTTGTTATATAAAAAAATAAAAAAGAATAAAAATATCGTAGTGGTATTCAAGTTTCTAATTTAGACAATTTGCAAAGAAAATGCGCAACGTGTTGGTGAGATATTATAGAGATATAAAAAAAAGATGTTGGGAGTGTACATATTTGATACCAGTTAGTTATGAGAGTGTACTGCCGAACGTTTAGGAAGTGGGTTAAGTCCTAATTGCGCTAAATTGTTCAGTCAACGGCACTTGCCTTGTATTAACCAATAACTGTAGCTACTATAGTATGTTCGTGGATATACACTAGGGTGTGTCATTTCAGGGCAACTTATTTTTTTTTAAGGTCCTCACTCGGAAATCTTCAGTTTATACCTAAAAATTAATTGTCGCGAAAGGGGACCGCTGTCAAAAAATATTTAGAGGTTTCTCATCGTCTTTGAAGTTTTCCCATTTAAGTAACATTGGAAATGCGTTTCTCTTCATTGTTAATGGTATTTCTCAGCCAGATTTCATATGGCGGCATTCCATAAGTGAGTTTTTATAGGAAATTAGATTCTCTACAAAAAATTTTCTTGAGTAAAGTCTGTAAAATCAACTGTGTCTGAGTTTCCCGTTTAAACCGAATTTTAGATGAAGTATCTCCCGCGTAAAAAAAATCAGTTTGGGCAAGACGTCTGGGCGAGTCGTCTGACTCAGAACGGTTTCCGAGACTCTTTTAAAATCTTCCCGAGAGTCTCGCCGAGACTATTTCCAAGATTATATTCAAATTTTTACGAGAGTCTGTTTCCAAGATTTTTTGAATTTTTTTTTTTGAGAGTCCCGCCGAGACTGTTTCCAAGATTTTTTGAAATTTTTTTTTGAGAGCCTCGCCGAGACTGTTTCCAACATTAAACAAATTTTTTTTTTTGGGAGTCTCGCCAAGACTCTTTCCAAGACTTTTGGAAATTCTTTTCGATAGTCTCGCCGGGACTATTTCCAAGACTTTTCGAAATTCTTTTTGATAGTCTCGCCGAGACACTTTCCAGGACTTTTTCAAATTCTTTTTCGACAGTCTCTTTCCGAGACTCTCCTAGACCCTTTCCGATACTTTCTATCTAGCCATGAATCTTGAATAGAAAAATCTATCCGAGATTCATAGCGCGATTTTTTGGGAATTGCTGCGATATAATGCATAGTCTATACATAGTTTAAAGATTATGAGATATAAAAAACATCTGATTCTTTCAGGCAAGACAAAATGTTGGTATTGATCGGAATAAGATCAAATATTGCGATCAATGACGCGATTTTTTATATCGGGATAAAACTCCAACTGGACTATATAAGAATCGGGTAGGCTATACGAGGACGCGAACGACAACAGCTCAATGCCGCCTACCAGCCGGAAAAACAAAAATTTGTAGAGCTTCCCATTTTTTTCGACAGGTGGCCTTCTTTCGCGTCCACGGATAGTCCGCTCGATTTCTATACAGTCTCGTCGGGATTTCGACTCAATATTATCAAATCACAGGCTATGGTCTGCTCCCAAAGATCAAAGACGTTGCAATCATTGCACTTTGTCTCTTGCCTAAAGCCTTGAAATAATTTAAAAAAAAATGTTCACATCCAATGTCATTCGTTATCACTATCAATAAATGTAAAGAGAAAAAATAAAGTTTCAAAAAATCTTGGAAACAGTCTCGGCGAGACTCCCAAAAAAATTTTTTTTTGAATATTGAAAACAGTCTCGGCGAGACTCTCAATAAAATTTTTTTTAAATCTTGGAAACAGTCTCGGTGAGACTCCCAAAAAATTTTTTTTTTTAATTTTGGAAACAGTCTCGGCGAGACTCTCAAAAAAATCTTGGAAAGAGAGTTAAAGCCGTTAAGAGACCTCTAAATATTTTTTGACAGCAGTCCTCTTTACGAGGATTCATTTTTGGGTATAAGCTGAAGATTTCTGAGTGAGGACCTTAAAAAAAAAGTTGCCCAGAAATGACGCACCCTAATGTACACTACTCATGCATATATACATGGTCAGGTTATACATATGTTTACGCGTTTACATACACACACACGCGCGCGCGCGCATACACATATACATATTAGGGTGATTACAAAAAATCGATATTTTTTTTTTTGGAGCTCCAACGAAAAATGTTATTACATTGAAAAAAGGAATTTTTCCAAAATTTGAGTCTTATAAAAAAAATTTTAGATAGTGCTCAAGCGACTTTTCGGTATTTTTTATATTTTTTGTTGAAAATCCCACCATTAAAATTTTTTTTTTGCGCTCAAAGTAGAAAATCTTAGTGTTCAATAACATCATGTGTCATTCAAAATTTTGCCTTCCTGAAAAAATTTTAAAAGCTGCCTCAAGTAGTTTGTTTGCTATTTTTTTGTGTTTTCAGCTATAAATCATGAGATAAACAAATGTTTAGCCACAAATGTCAATTTTTTCTTCCTCTAAAAACAAAGGATATAAGTATTTTACAAAAACATAATTTTTTTCAAATTTGAATGCTACAAATTTGAATGCCATTTTTTTATCACCCTAATACATGTATTTATGTGTATGAGACATTTCACGCCACTTGTTACAGCTAGTTAAATTTTTGACTTTAGGCTCTACTCCTTTGGATTCAGACCGCGATATCTCGGGAACTATAAGTCCTATGACAACAATAACCACTTGCAATTTTTAACAATGTTTCACGTACTTTTAGGGGAAAAAATAGATGAAGTCTTTTTAAAATTAACTTCAATTTTTTTTAACTTTGTTGTTGAAAAAATCAGACATCTCAAACATTCCTCCCTTTGATTTTTTTTTCAAAAACTATGTAAACTTTTGAGATTAGGTTCAGGGTGAGTCGACTTTTTTTGTAGAAGTGACAGATTTTTAAAGTTTTGAAATTTGGATCAACGTCAAATAGCTCTACTTTTTCGTAATAAATCTGAAATTGCACTTTAAAGTATTGTCATTTCACCTTGTAGTTAAAGAATATGAAAGTAGGTTGCTGATTTTTTTTTCAAGACCAATCAAAAAATGTAAAAAAATTGACCAATCTATTGATTGTTTGAGTCAATTTTATTGTCGTACTTAGAGTTTCCGAGATATCGCAGTGCAAATCCAAGCAGATAGAGGGAAAAATTCATTTCTTAGCAACTGAATTTAAAGTTTGTAAAATATTTAAAAACAAAAAAGTTCAAATATACAGCGTTGCTCAAAAATGTTAGGCACCCTGTCATTGTTCGATCCGCTCAAAAAGTCGGATCCGCTCAAATCATATATATATCAAGTAAAAAATCTAAATTTTTTATAATGAGTCCAAAATAACAAAATGCAGCTTTTTATGTCTTACACAAAATATTTTAAACTCCAAAGTTTTCGAGGTACGCCTCGCGCAGGAAAAATTAGTCTCGGCAGGACGCCCGACGAGAGTCCTGGCAAACTATCCCGGCAAGAGTTCCGGGAGAATCCCGCATAGATATGTTTCCAGGACTCTTAGGTCAGCGTTCCAAAGTCTCGTCGAGACTCTTTCCGATATTTTGCGGCTCTTTTTTAGAGAATCTTGCCAATACTATTTGCGAAACTTTCTGCACGTCCCGCCAAGACTCTTTTCGATACTGTTTAAAAGTCTTTCTGAGAGTCTCGCCAAGACACTTCTCGAATTTTCCGTAATTTTTTTCGAGGGTCGCCTAAATTCTTACCGAGAGTATCCAAGATATTTTTGTTTCTTTTTACATTAATAGATAGTTTGATAGCGATAATGAATGACATTGAATGAGACAAAACTTTTTTATATTATTTGAAGGCCTTAGGCAAGACAAAATGTATTAGTAGCAACGTCTTTGGTCTTCGGGAGCTGACCATAGCTTGCGATTTGATAATATTCAGTCGAAATCCCAACGAGACCATATAGAAATCGGGCAGACTATCCATGGAGGCGATATAAGGCCACCTGTAGAGTAAAATTGGAAGTTTGGTAAAATTTTGTTGTTCCGGCCAGTAGGCGACATCGAGCCCTTGTCCTTCGCGTTCTCGTATTGGGAATCAACAAGGAGGCGTGACCTATCCAATATAGCTGCTCTTTCCCAGTAATCCGGTACGCGTTAACACGGGGCACAGCCGTAATAATTATAATTTCTCGCTAATTACGGAAAATTATTGCTTTTTATGCATCAATCATTAATCTCATAATGTGGATAATCATTGCCGATGTCTGTGCGTGGGCTGAGACAACTCCAACTCACAGAAACTTTATAGAAGGAGAAAAAGTGCTAAATGCGGGCCACATGATCCGATGTGACAGGTGCGAAGACATTAGTGACCGCGGAAGTAATTTCATTAAAATTCGGGCATATTGTCTTCAAACTTCGAATTTGAAAAATAATCCTCATGAGATTAATGCAATCTTGGATAGAGGATTGGCAGAAGTGATTGTCGACATAACCTGTAGTTGCAAAGCTGGGCTCAGTGAAAAATGCAAACACAGTGTAGCGGTGTTGTTGTTTTTTACCAAGTAAGGAACGTTTTAAGCAATCATATCCATAATTTCTTAATTAACCCAAGTCGTTATGTGATTAGGATCGACATAGATAAACTGAATGTTCTCTCGTGTACGGACAAAAAATGCATGTGGAGCGAACCCCAGAAGAAAACGTTGGAAAAATATAAGCCTGTTCCGTTGGAAGACCACCAATGTTTTCTCATCAAATCCATCGACAACGTTTCTCATATTGCGGAACAAGAAATAATGGAAGAGATGATACAAGGAATTCCAGAATCAGCGTTTGCAAAGCACACGTAAAGATTTTTATCTCTCATCTCATGTTAGGTGACCTATCAGTTGCACCGTTAGCAAAAATCATGCTGCATGTTTTTTCAGAAAGGCTTAATATATGAAAAAAATATGGTCTCCTTTCGTCAGAGAATACGGTGAAATTTTTCCTTTTTTCAAAATATTAACTGTGTCCGAAAAAACGTGTATCTGCTTTTTAGTCATATGTCTTGCACTTACGCAACTGATAGAGCACTTTAATACAGTGAATTCAATTGGCGCAATAATGGTAGGTATTCTCGTTGGATGAGAAAATAAGATGCCAATTGCAGGTATGAACTTTTATATTGAATCCGTATTGATAAGGTGGATCAGATTTTATACAATAAAATCGAAAAGAACTGAAAATAGAAAACCGTGTTCCCATATTTCTCTTTGTTTAATGAACATTTTATAGAAATTTTTAAATTTATACAATTTGATGGTGTTGGTATTTCGTCAAAATATTAGTGGAATCGTGGATTTTTATGGAATCCAGATATAATATCAAATGGATGTAATTAATTATATGTACCTAGTTTATGATAAACTTGAAACCTGCAATGAAAATTGAGACATAAGGAGCCTTTCGCAAGCCTTCCACGCAGCGGCCCAGAGGGGTGCTGAAACGGCCCCTTGCATCTCAATTTTCAAACTAGCTTGCTCGAAGTTTCTATTTGACCTTGTACTATTATCATAATCTAAAAAAATAATGCACGCTTTAGAGGAACTGATATTTTTCACCACAATTTCACTCTACAAAAATCTAGTTTTTCACTGAGATCTGCCTCAAATCTTTAACGTTTGCAGTTACTGTAATCTTTGTCTGAATTTCTCAAACGATAATAATGTATCTTTGGAGAACTATTTTGATTTTATGTAGGTTTGGACGGCACTCTCCTATTCTCCCAAACAATGTTATCACGGTATCTGATCTCCAGAGGGAAAAGATGATAACGATTTTTCAGAATCAGCAATCCGAATTTATGCAACGTCTAGCGGATTATGTGTATCAACCGCTCAGAGAGTGCTGCCAGACCGTTCTGGATGGATTACAGCGAAATGCGGTTGAAATTTGTGTGCATGGCATCATTTTCAGTGTGGTTGACAGAACGCACAATAAAAATAACGGGGTCAAGGTGTTACGAGCTGTACACTTACAGTAAAAACGAAAATCGCGATTGGCACAAAAAATCCATTAATTATTTCAATCCTAAAGATTTCTCGAATAAGTTTGTAAAACATGGCACCGACAGTGAACCCCTTGCACGCAAAGAATATGAGAATGTAACATCATAGTCCAGTCACCTTAGCAAAAGTCCTATTCAAGAGACCCAGCCTCTGGCCAATTTTTTATAGGTTGTTTGGACCTATAGGAATATAGCTCTGAGTTTTCGTAAAAATCCGAGTTGAATTTTAGCAATAAAAAATTATTGAAAATTAAAAAATCGATTTTTTTAGTTATTTGTTTTGTAACGCGTCCTATCGGAAAAAGTTTCGAATAAAAGTTGTTCATCATAACGTCCTCTATAAAAAAGTCTTATACAAAAATGAGCTAGCATTATTAATTAAGCGGTTAATTGCAAATGAAAAAAAAAATTGTCAATTTAATTTTTCTAACCGCAATCGATTGTTTATCAACATATCGGTTTGAAGTTCATACATGATGTAGGGAAGTCGAACCACAAGAGAATCGTGCAAGATTTATCGATCTGCGAGATATAGTTTAGCAACAATCTGCGATCATCGAAAAAAATTTGGCATTCAATAGAATTTCCCGACGAAGGCCCACAGCGTAGAAAAAAATCGAGGAACTTTGTGTCATCGTGCACAAGCGATATGGAAAAAAAAAATTGTTTTCGTTGAAATTGTTTCGTTTTGACGATTTTTTATTTTTGTTTATAAACAAATAGCAATTCTGACCAAAGTTACATAGATATCCGGAAAATTCTTGGACCATCTAATGCGTTTTTGAAAAACGAACAATTAAAAAAAAAAAACTTGTAATACCTTGATTACAGTCCGAGATATGGATATTTTTACGTTTTTTCAATTTTCTATTGTTGTAATTAAGATTGTTGCAAAATTCAAATTCGTTAGCCTTCCCTACGCTTCCGGCTACGGGATTTAATAAAATACGGACCTTTAGGAGGAATTATGCCATCACAGTTATCAACGTATTCCGATCGACGGCGCGCGGCTGAGCGCGCGGCGTCGGCCGCTCGGCCGGGCGACGTGTTGGGAGTACCCCCTCGCTCCGCAGCCTTGCGCGAGCGGCTTAGTTAACAAATTTGATATCTTACTTAAAAATGGTCGTAGAACAATTTTTTTTTTTAGTTTTACGTAATTTTTTCTCGCGAACACGATGGTATCCTTAAAAATCATGTTCACCCCATAGCAGACCCATGACCATCGTTTTTACAAATTTTACATATAACCGTGCTTTAAAATCATTTTACTATGAATGGGAAAGGGTATCATAAATAAATCTTTTCTCCGACACTGTTTCATTCACTACAATAAGTTAGTAATGCACTTATAATTTTAAGCGATGATGAGGAAGAGGAAGAATTTTCCATATTCTCAGAGGCAATCGACGACGAAATTGGAATTGACTATCCCATAGTAACGGTTATATGTAAAATTTGTAAAAACGATAGTCATGAGTCTGCTATGGGGTGAACATGATTTTTAAGGATACCATCGTATTCGCGAGAAAAAATCACCTAAAATTAAGAAAAAATAAATTGTTCTACGACCATTTTTAACGCGGAAAACCAGTTTAGACGCGTCAAAAAATCGACTTTTTTATTTCACAAATTGTTATTAAAACTATTCAAGAATATGTTGCCAAAATTTCAAAGCAAAATTCCGATTAGTTCCGATGCTATGAGCACTTAAGTGACCGCCCATCGGTTCGGCGCCGAAGCGCGCGGTAGTTAGAACGGAGCGGTCGCTCAGGTAGTCCCTTATTCAGTTACCTGGCTCAATAACCCTGTACTACGGGATAATAGAGAGGGGGGGGGGGATTTCGGCAGATGTTCTTGATTGGCCTTGGGTAGAAGGTACTCGAACCTTTGGAATATTTTAATAGAGCGTCGAGTTTGGTCAGTTTAGCTCCGGCTTTCCTACCTGGTGTTAGAAGTAAAAATGTCAGCGTATCCGAAAGGTTATCGTGAGTGCAGCGAACGACGCAACTTTTCAGCATATGATATCCACAAACGACAATTCACAACACGACAACTGTCTAGAGGGAGAAGACAGCTGGTGCAAGTGGCAGCAAGTTAAAGCACTTGGAACGGAGCCTGAAGCGTACCCTGCCCCATTACACCCCGATGTTCAAAAAGAAATTCTTCTAATACACAAAGATTTATTGAGAGACGATTTGCTGATGAGATGTTTAGGCGGTCATACGCAGAACGCTAATGAAAGTTTCAATTCGACCGTTTGGCGATTGGCTCCAAAGCACCTACATGCTGGCCTAAATATAGTCGAGGTTGCAGCATTCTTGGCTACTGCGTTATTTAATGAAGGAAATTCAGCCCTTCTAATGCTGATGAACGAATTAAAACTCGTAGTTGGCTCGCAGAGCTTCAATTTTACCGGGAACATGGATGAGCAGCGCGTGAAAAGACAGAATAGGCGCAGCTCGTTGGGGACCAAGGAAGCTCGGAAAGCTCGTCAAGAGGAGATGCAAGCCCGAAATGATGCGTTTGAAGAAGAAAAGGGGTTGCTATATGGTGCTGGAATAGCTGATTAACCGGTGAGCAGTTTATATAATTAATTACTGCCTTGAATTTCTCGTTTTCACTACATTTTTTTTCAAACGCGTTTTTCTCGAAACGACTTTTTTCAACTGGTGGGCATTCTAGCTCAAAAAGTTATTGACCAATCATTCTGAAGATTTGTGTGAATATTCTTTATTCAATTACAATCTATATGAACCTAACTCTGGGATGATATTATTATTAAAAATATTTTTTTCATGTATTTTATAAATTTTTCATATTCTTCGGAAATATGTTGTTAACGAAAAAAGAAAACTGTAATGATTACAGATAAAAATTGTGACTTCAGGAATGCCCACCAGCAAAAAACTCGGATGGCGATCGTCCATGGACAGCAGCTTCTAACTCCACTATTTCCTGCGGAAGTGACTTGAAAAAATTACAAAGTGTACTTCAAAACATGAATAAAATATCCTCCAAGTTTAAATAAATTCTGATTATACCTTCCCTGTTAAAAAAATTCACGAAAAATACCAAAATTTCGGCCTCCTACACTGGTTTCTCGCCTTAAGTAAGTTATCAAATTTGTTAACTAAGTCGCTCGCGCGAGGCTGCGGAGCGAGAGGGGGTACTCCCACCACGCCGACGCCGCGCGCTCGGCCACGCGCCGTCGATCGGAATACGTTGATAACTGTAATGGCATAATTCCTCCTAAAGGTCCGTATTTTATTGAATCCCGTAGCCGGAAGCGTAGGGAAGGCTAACGAATTTGAATTTTGCAAAAATCTTAATTACAACAATAGAAAATTGAAGAAACGTAAAAATATCCATATCTCAGGTTGTAATCAAGATATTACAAGTTTTTTTTTAAATTGTTCGTTTTTCAAAAACGCATTAGATGGTCCAAGAATTTTCCAGATATCTTTGTAACTTTGGTCAGAATTGCTATTTGTTTATAAGCAAAAATCGAAAATCGTCAAAAAACAGTATTTATTTTCAACGAAAATAATTTTTTTTCCCCCATATCGCTTGTGCATGATGACACAAAGCTCCTCAATTTTTTTCTACGCTTTGGGCCTACGTCGGGAAATTCTATTGAATGCCAAAATTTTTTTCGATGATCGCAGATTGTTGCTAAACTATATCTCGCAGATCGATAAATCTTGCACGATTCTCTTGGAGTTCGGCTCCGCTACATCATGTATGAACTTCAAACCGATATGTTGATAAACGATCGATTGCGGTTGCAAAAATGAAATTGGGAATTTTTTTCATTTGCAATTAACCGCTTAATTAACTAGCTCATTTTTTTATACGATCTTTTTTATAGAGGACGCTATGATGAACAACTTTTATTCGAAACTTTTTTCGATAGGACGCGTTCCAAAAAAAATAATTTAAAAAAATCGATTTTTTAATTTTCAGTAATTTTTTATTGCTAAAATGCAACTCGGATTTTTACGAAAATTCAGGGTTATATTCCTATAGGTCCAAACAACCTATAAAAAATTGGCCAAAGGTTGGGTCTCTTGAATAGAACTTCGTAAAATATGACCTAATGGACCGGCCAGAACGGCCGGTCCATTAGCAGAACGGCCGGAATCATGGCAGCAGTGGAGCACCTCTTTTTTTATATGTGTTCCTGTTGGGCGGTGTATCTCCGATTATATTCAATATATTGACTTCAAAAAATTCACAAAGTTTGTTTAAATGTTAATAAAAATGATATATAATTTATAAATTATTTTATTTTAATGGTTTGTCAAAAAAAAAAAAAATCCCCAAAAAAGCATTAAAAAAACAGCCTTCACACGAGACGACCGCGTTAAATGAAGTTCGAAAATATATCGGTGAGAAATTCGTTCAACCCATTCAACAAGATGCATCAGATTTTTTCAGTGCTATATGTTAAATAGTGCCATTCATCAAAACCCTTGTAGAATATCAAATTTGACAAAAATGTTTTGCAAAGCTTGCGGATATGACTACTTTAACAGAGGAACGTAGGAATCTTTTAACTATAGACGTATTCATGCCTAAAAAAACATTAACATTAAAAGAAGTAATTGATCGCAGTTTAGCAAAATGGAAATCAGCTGATGTGCCTTGCAACAATTGTCCTGCAATGAATAGAGATGTGTGATACTCGTTGAGGACTGTCTCAAAGATACTGGTTATCCTATTAGCATTACCGTCAGTGGATTTTAAAATAGGCAAGCAAACCAAAAAACAATGTAAAATTCATGACCATGACTGATGCATTATGTGAATTAAGTTAAAAAAAACTCGCCGAGTACTTCAACCGAAATTTTTTTTTCAATCTAATTTTTTTCGTTTGTAATCTTCTTTTGGATCGGACTTTTTTTCATACAGAGTTTTTATTCTTGTTCTGGTTGGTAGAACAACTGTACTTCCGAATTTAATTCTTTATTCTATCAACATTTAACGTTATTTGTAGATTTTATAAACTACAATAATCCTACTACAAAAAACTACAATAATACATACCTGTGCTTGACCACATATATTTAAATAGAGCTCAATTTATTTCATAACTTTTTGTGAAATTCAACTTTAGCTTTTTGCGAGGATTAACTCATTTTTATTTTGTGTGATTTGACTTTATTTGATATTCTTTTTGAGAGGGTCACTCTTTTTACTTTTGGTATGGATTTTATTTTTTCAGGGATTTTTGTGAGGGGAGAATTCTGGAATGTATGTATATTTGTGAAAAAATATGGAAACGGAGGTCAACAAGTATACTTGTCCAGGTTTTTTTCCCGGGGGGGATTTTTATACTTCAACTCACTTTTCAGATTATTTTTTCCACACTATTGATTTGGGAACAATTCGTAGAAATTAATATATTGATATATGTTGAACACTTAGTTCTCGCATTATTACTATCACTATTTAGTAATGAACTGAACAAAAGTCACGACTGTCACTCCAACCAAAATCAAAACTGACGAAAAAAATATTGGTCAGCTATCACATCCGCGATCTTTTTAACCTCACTAATGTCATTCCATAACCATAAACGGAAAGTCAAAACTGTTCAGAAATTTATAGGTACCCGCAAAGAAACAGCATAAATGCTGTAAAAAAAGTTGAGACAAGTACATTTACTCCCCCTAAATAGTTTGTCCGGTAACAAATCTCAGTTTCGACACAAAATCTTCACTAAAAATTATAAAAGAGATTTTCTCCCAAGAAAACCAACCTTGTAAAAATTCTCTGATTCATATCAAATCTCTCAAAAAATGATAACAGAACCCCACAAAAATTTTCTCAATAAATTAGAAACTCACAGAAAGTTATGAGCCTCTCAAAAATTTATCAATCAAATCATGATTTCACAAAAGATGCCAATTCAAACCTGCCCAAAAATTAAGTCTAAACTTCACAAAAAGTTATTAAATAAATAAGAATGATAAAAGCATTAATAGTCAAATACATTAAAACCTATAAAAATCCAATAAAAACACTTTCAACGAATTGAAAATACAGTTGTTCTACCCAACAAGAATAAGAATAAAAAATAATTATGAGAAAAAATTTTGATACAAAAAAGATTTTAAACGCAAGAAACTAGATTGAAAAAAAAATTTCGGTTGAAGTACTTGGCGAGTTTGTAAACATAAGTGATATATTATGTAAATTAAGCGAAAAAACTCACCAAGTACTTCGGCCGAAATTTTTTTTCAATCTAATTTTTTGCGTTTGAAATCTTGTTTGTATCAAATTTTTTTTTCATATTTATTTTTTATTCTTATTCTTGTTGGGTAGAACAACTGTATTTTCAATTCGTTGAAAGTGTTTTTATTAGATTTTTATAGGTTTTAATGTATTTGACTATTAATGCTTTTATCATTTTTATTTATTTAATAACTATTTGTGAAGTTTAGACTTAATTTTTGGGCAGGTTTGAATTGGCATCCTTTGTGAAATTATGATTTGATTGATAAATTTTTGAGAGGCTCTTATAATTTTTTGTGAGTTTCTAATTTATTGAGAAAATTTTTTTGGGGTTCTCCTATCATTTTTTGAGAGATTTGATATGAATCAGAGAATTTTTGCAAGGTTGGTTTTCTTGGGAGAAAATCTCTTTTATAATTTTTAGTGAAGGTTTTGTGTCGAGATTGAGATTTGTTACCGGACAAACTATTTAGGGGGAGTAAATGTACTCGTCTCAACTTTTTTACAGCATTTATGCTGTTTTTTGCGGGGATTTGTTGACTTTTTGTATGGAATTCATTCCTTGTCAATTAAATATGTCTATATTGTGTACGTACTTGGGTGATACAAAAAAATCAGCATTTTTTTCGGTGTTGCAGCAAAATATAATAATATTTTATCAAAAAGTAATTCTATCAAGAATTCGATCCTTAATAAAAATTTTGGTAATTATGCAGTTTGAGGGCTTTTCCGAAAAACGATGTAAGATTATTTTTTTTGCATGAAGTGCTTCGGTTAGACACCATTAATGAAATTTCGTCGGGGGAGGCTGACATTTCCCATAAAAAGCATAAGTTTATGGGGTTTTGAAGTAATTGGAAAAATGTGATGAAATAGGGTATATTCGAATATTTAGAAGCTCACATCAGGACAAGTGGACACACACACACACATACACACACATACATACAATTCTACGAATTCACTATCAGTAGAGGCGAAATTCTTCAGTCTTCAAAATTATTTGCAAGGGTGGTGAGACACAGCATACACCGTACTATTTCACACACCCTACTATTTCACGCACACATCGCAAGATGTTCAGCACACCCTACTATTTCACGCACACATCCCAAGTTGTTCAGCACACACCCTACTATTTCACGCACACATCCCAAGATGTTCAGCACACACCCTACTATTTCACGCACCCTATGATTTCACGCACACATCCCAAGATGTTCAGCACACACCCTATTATTTCACGCACCCTATTATTTCACGCACACATCCCAAGATGTTCAGCATGCACCCTACTATTTTACGCACAAATCCCAAGATGTTCAGCACATTCAAACTGCATAATTACCAAAAATTTAAAGGCCGCTCTAGCGATTTTTTTCTGATTTCGGCTAACTAAAAATGGATACATGACCAAATTTTGAGCTACTGTATTGCTACTATATCGGGACTAAAAATGCATTGTGAAATAGTTCTCTAAGAAATGGTCAAGTAAATTCAAACTTTCGTAATTAACCGTCAAAACTATAAAATTATTAGATTACTTAAAAACTTGTAGTAGGTCTAAAAAGATATGACGTATAAACGAACCACGAACAAATAAGAACTCATTTTTTTTTAATTTTGTAAAAAAAAATTGCTCAAAAAAATATTAGACCGAAATATACATACCAACAGAAATAAAATGCACTAAGTTTTCGAATTTAATAAAAAATCTAAATAAAACAAAATTCTCGGAGCAAAATAAAGTATGTAAATTATACGTCGAATTAAAAAAAAAATTGTTAGGAAAAAAAATTCCCTATCGAAAAATATTCCATAAATAATTACACCGAAAAAATACTTCAATAGCATCAAAATGCACTTAAAGTTTTTGAATAAAAGAAATCAAAACGAAACGATATTTTGAAACAAAAAAGGTATGTGCACAGAATATCGAGAGCAAACGTTCGATTAGAAAAAAGAATTTCGGCAGAAGTACTACACCAGTTTTTTTATAACGTTTATTGATTACGAATTTTATATCATCAGCAATTGGTAAAAAAAAAAGAAATTGTTAAAGTACTTATGAAATTCTTTGCTTTTAGCTCAAAATGGTTTAGCATCACTTGCTTTCGTTTTGAGTTGGTTTCATTCTGATTGTTTTTTACATTTCAAAACTTCAGATGCATTTTATTTCTATTAGAATATTTCTTCGTATACTTAATCTCTTTTTGAATTTGCGAAATAACCAAATTTATGCTGACAAAGTTACCGACTAAAAAAATTTGGATGGAAAAAAAAGTTTCCACCAAAGTACATAGCGAGGTTATGACAACGATTATCAATTATGCATAGTACATTGTGTACATTTAGCAATAAAAAATGAGCGAACTACTTTAAGCCAATTTTTTTCCATTAAAAATTACTTTTTTTATTTAAAAATTATTATTTAGTTTTTTTGATTATAATTTATACAATGTGCTTAATTCAATTCAATTTGCTTAATTCATTCATGGTTACAAACTTGCCAAGTACTTTGGCCGAAATTTTTTTTTCAATCTAATTTTTTTCTTTTGAAATTTTTTGTTGTATCCGAATTTTTTTTTCATTCCAATTTTTTATTCTTGTTCTTTTTACGTAGAACAACTGTACTGTAGCACATCCATATTTTTAATTAATTGGAAGATTTTTTATAAGAGGTTAATAGGCTTTAATGTTTTTACTATTAATGCTTTCATCGTTTTAATTTATTTTTGTAAAGTTTAGACTTCATTTTTGGTCGAATTTGAATTAGCATCTTTTGTGAGATTATGATTTGATCGGCAAATTTTTGTGAGGCTGTCTTATAACTTTTTGTAAGTTTCTAATTTATTGAGCAAATTTTTGTGGGGTTCTATAATTTTTTGAGAAATTTGATGTGAATGAGAAAATTTTTGCAACGTTAGTTTTTTGGAAGGAAACCTCTTTTATAACTTTTTGTTAGGGTTCACGTTCAGAAGGAGATTTTTTACCGGAACAACTATTTGGGGGGAGTAAATGTACTTGTCTCAACTTTTTATACACCATATATGCTGTTTTTTGCGAGGATTTGTTGACTTTTTTGTATGAAATTCATAGCTTGCCAATTAAACATGTCTATATTATGTACGTATCTGAATGATATAAAAGAATTAACATTTTTTCGGTATTGTAGCAAAATATGGTAACATTTTATCAAAAAGTGATTCTCTCAAGAATTGGATCCTGAATAAAAATTTTAAAGGTCGCTCAAGCGATTTTTTAATTGTTTCTGCTAAAAATGGATACATCATTGAATTTCGAGCTGGTCTATCGCGACTATATTCGGACTAAAAATGCAATGTGAAATATTGATCTAAGAAGTGTTCAAATGAATTCAATCTTCGTAATTAACCGTCAATACTTATAAAATTATTAGATTACTTAATACGTACAGTAGTTCTGAGAAGATACGACGCATAAATGAACAACGAACAAATAAGAACTTGAATTTTTTAAATTTTATGAAAAAAACATTTCAAAATATATTACACCGAAACATGCGTGCCAACGGATCAACGAATCGGAAAATATTTCATAAAAAATGATACCGAAGAAATACTCCAATAGCATCAGAATGCACCGAAAGTTTTTAAATAAAAGTACTCATAACGAAACGAGATTTTGAAACAAAAAAGTATGCGCACGAAATTTCGTGAGCAAACGTTTGATTGGAAACAAGAATTTTGGCCGAACTACTATGCGAGTTTTTCTTTTATAACGTTTATTGATCACGAATTATATCTTATGAGCAAGAGGTAAAAAATTGGCGAAGTACTTATGATTTTTTTTTCTCAAATCAAATATCTTTTCGCTCAAAATTATTTCGCATCACTTGATTCCGTTTTGGGGTGCAAGTGCAAATAGTATTTTCATATATTTAAGGTCTCTACGACTCTAGGGTGATTCAAAACCATATATAATTCAAACCTAGGGTGGTATCATACACCATTCTCTCAGTTATATAAAAACGAAGAGAGTAGTTTCCAAATAAATGTTATTATTGCATGCAAGGGACATTTTATGGTAAAAGAGAAGAGGGAAGAGGCACCATTTTCGACTCCGTTCTAGAGTTTACGTTCAGAAAAATGGATTGTTGGGGTTAGGGTTAATAAAAAAAATTATTTATTTAGGCACGATGCAAAAATTTATTTATTGAATTACACTTTATTTTTACATTATCACTCTTCTATATATATATATAAAAGTCACTTTAACCAAAAGTTGAAACTGACCCAGATTTTTATAACCTCACGACAAAGATATTAAATAATCATCGAATACGAGTTTATCATACACCATTCTCTTAGTTATAAAAAATAAAAACGGAGAATGGTTTTTAAATAAATCTTATTATTGCATTCGAGGAACATTTTATGGTAAAAGAGAAAAGGTATCGTTTTCGACTCCGTTGTAGAGTTAGATGTGGAAAATAAAAATTACAGGCTTAAAAATAATAAAAAATACATATTTGTTCAAGCACTGTTCGAAGGATGATTGAAATGATTTGCACTTTATTATTTTCGCACTATCACTTTCTTATTATAATAAAAGTCACTGTAACCAAAAGTCGATCGAAACTAACCGTAATCTTTATAACCTCATGACTGTTCAAAAATATAGTACGGTTGTCCGTTAGCGGTCATATCCAGTGATCGTTTGAATATTACCAGAATTTTACCAATATCACTAGTGTCACTAGACAGCGACTGCGAAAAAGACAGTTGCGCATCAAAATGTGTGCGAAAAAATGCTCAATTTTTCGGCACAATGAAAAAAAAACATTAATATTTTTAATACTATTTAAGCTACGAGGTTCTAATTAGTGGCGATCGAAAGAGAAAAAAAAATAAAAACTATGTGAACTTAAATGAACCTCCAAAATGCTGTAATTTAGTTTATATTAAAGAAAGAATTTTCAAGAACAAGTAGAATCACGGTCCTTCTGGTAAAAGTGTCTTGTGCGACTCGCTTCGTAAATGTACTTGTTTCGAGTCGCTACCGCGACTCTTAATAGTCAGTGTTATGCCCGAACGTGCGAACGAGCGGGCTGAGAGAAAATCACAACTGAGAAAAGTATTTCATGTTACGAATCACTTTCAGATAAACAAATAAATAAATAGATTAAATAAATGATCAACAAAAATGATAAATGTTCGAAATAGCTATCAAAGCGCTAGGCGCACCTATTACGGTCGACAATATATGGATTTTGTCGATCGTAATAGGATCTTAAATGGAAATTAAGAAAAATTAATGTAGGTTAGAATTATATAAACAATAAGTTGAATTCAGAAATAATCAAGAGACTCGGTAGAGTCTCGGGACAAGTACATTTGACAGCTCTGTCGTCTGCTGGCCCGAGGCTCGCCAGAGTATATTATCTCGGAATAAAGTAAATTTCGGTGGTGGGGGTAAAAACTAAAAGTCATTTTCTCGAATTACGAAGCTCAGGAGACAGATGATGACTTGAAAATTGAACTGGAGACTAATTAAGAAAAAATCTTTCGATTGAGCTTTAAATCAGCACGATTGATGCCGTATTTGCTGAGAAAAAACTTTGCACAGGCTCAAAATTATGCAAAAATTCCAACACATCGAAGAATTTGACGTGTCTGTATATGTCACAATGAACGGCCTCAGCGTGCCTATCGAGATTCTGATTGGTCACGAGTGTGGTTATTTCCCTGTGTTCCCAAACCGGTAAACCAGTGTGCACACGAGTGATGTTTTTGAACGTGTCCCTGTGTCCCAATAAAAATATTAATTGTTGATGAAATACTTTAATTATAAAAATTTGACGAATAACTTTTGTCGTGAAATCATGATTTTCAATATTTTTCAGGTGCGGTCTATAAATAAACATAAAATTTCCAATATTCTGCAGGTTGTGCTCAGTTCCTCCGATTTTTCTTTTCGGCTTCAAGAAATTTACCAATATACTGAAGGCGCTGCGAGCTGTGAATTGGGCTGAGATTCTCTGCTTCGACAATTTGATCTAAAAAAACTGGTGAAACTTAAAGCAATGAAGCATTTGCTATTCCTTGCGGAAACAAGAGATGCCTTATTTCCTTTGCATACAAGGATCACCGCTTCGTTACTGCGAGCTGTGCTAAGTTCCTTCGCTCTTTCTTTTTGGCATCGCACTACATATTTTATATTGAGCTGGAGTTTTACTGATTATGCCAGCGTAAATATTCAAGGATCATCTGTTATCATATTTCACAACCAGTCGAAGGATCAGAAATTCAGCAATAGTGTAATGGCATCGCTCGGTCAGGCTTGTGCAAAAGATATAAGTGGAAATAAAAGCATGAGAAAACAATGTAAAAATTCAATATTCATTCAAGTTTTTAGTGTGCATTGTGATATGATTTGTTAAAAAAAAGTGTTCCACAAATATTTCTATACGGTTTCATTTTTGGCCTTTCGCTCATGTTTTTCTCATATTAGTGAAATGCACATTGCTGAGACGCACCAAATATATGTATCGAATTTCTCAATATACTGCAGGAAACGCGAGGTGTTAACTGAAATGAATTTCTGCGTTTTGTTTGTGCAAGCTGTACTAAGTTCGTTCGCTTTTTCTTTATAGCATCGCATTGCATATTTGATATTAAGCTAGGGTTTTACTGGTTATGTCAGCGTAGATATTCAAGGATTATCTGTTATCATGTAAAAATTCTAGGATTCGGAGCTATTCAGAAAAAAAGAAGTTATATCCTGGCCAAAAATCCCCTCCCCGGGGAAAAAACCTTGGACAAGTACATTTGTTGACCCCTGTTTCCATGTGTTTTCACAGAAAAAAACTACCCAAAAAAGTACAAAATTTTTAAAAATTTGGCAAGATTGAGATAGGAAAAAGAAGATTGTTTCTATAAAATAACTATACTCCAAATGACAAATAGAAATGAAAAACATCACATATTTTATCGAGATCCCAAGAAAAAAAACAACAATGCCCATCGTGAGTGTCTGGTAATAAACAGAGTCTACAAGTAAATGATCAATTTGCGCATAAAAAAAATAATTACTTTACAAAAACAGAAATGGAAAAGCCAATGATTTACGTTCAGCACTAAAATTTATAATATATCAATAATAGGACAAGTATTTTATTGTCGCTTGAGGATGGAGTATTTAAAAAAAAGCAAAAATTAGTTGGTTATTGAAAAAAGTCACCAATATACAAAAATAAAAATCGGTGAAAAGAACAGAGTCCAGAAAAAAAAATCGGGATGAAAAAAAACTTGAAGAAAAAAATTTCAAACGAAAAAAATTAGATTGAAAAAAAAATTTCGGCCGAAGTACTTGGCGAGTTTTTTTGTTTAGCTTGGATCACGTAATGTATTTCACGTAATGTTGTATGTGTTATAAACTCGCCAAGTACTTCGGCCGAAATTTTTTTTCAATCTAATTTTTTTCATTTGAAATTTTTTTCTTCAAGTTTTTTTTTTATCCCGATTTTTTTTCTGGACTCTGTTCTTTTGACCGATTTTTATTTTTGTTCATTGGTGACTTTTTTCAATAACCAACTAATTTTTGCTTTTTTTTAAATACTCCATCCTCAAGCGACAATAAAATACTTGTCCTATTATTGATATATTATAAATTTTAGTGCTGAACGTAAATCATTGGCTTTTCCATTTCTGTTTTTGTAAAGTAATTATTTTTTTTATGCGCAAATTGATCATTTACTTGTAGACTCTGTTTTTTACCAGACACTTACGATGGGCATTGTTGCTTTTTTTCTTGGGATCTCGATAAAATATGTAAAGTTTTTCATTTCTATTTGTCATTTGGAGTATAGTTATTTTATAGAAACAATCTTCTTTTTCCTATCTCAATGTTGTCAAATTTTTAAAAATTTTGTACTTTTTTGGGTAGTTTTTTTCTGTGAAAACAAATGGAAACAGGGGTCAACAAATGTACTTGTCCAAGGTTTTTTCCCCGGGGAGGGGATTTTTGGCCAGGATAGATTTATTCTTGGATAGAAATTAGAGATTTATAGGTTACAATCGAACGAGATCACCATTCACTTCCTCTCGCTTACAATAGTCATAATTTGTACATAATAATAAAAGGTGACACAGTTTGGACTTACAGGTCGATGTTCTGGCGTAATTTGAGATGTGCTGACGCTGAGCGTTGCGGGTCTGCTTGAAGACAGTGTAGTCAGCACACTAATAATAATTTATATAATTTAGATAATTTTGAATTGATTGAAGTAATATTTTGTATTCGGTAGGATATTTTTGATTTTGGTTAACAAATGGATAATGAAGTAAACTATGAGTTCTTATTGGCCTTCAAGATGTATTGAAACGCTGCACCTTAGTGCCTCACTAGCCCTCGAGCAGTGATGCTTGATCGCAAAGAATCGAAGACGCGTACTCTGAACAATCTTGCAAGGACACGGAACAAGACTCGAACTTAAGATATCGAGTACCTAGAGGAGTTCCGCTTAGACTGAAGATTAGCGAAAGACTAAAGACTTTTGGTTGCCACTTCTTCGTCGATGCCTCCGATATTACGAAATTACAGCGTAAGAAGTTAGGTTGGGCAATTTCGTATGCAAAAATAATGAATTGGTCTACGTGAGCTAGGATCCTTCCCGGTTTTCGCAATGGATTGTTCATGTCGTTTGCAATTCGCTGCAAATTCTTCAAAGGTAAAGGAACTCGAAGTTGGCAGAAATTTCGTGGGTAATGAGTTTTGCAATCGTAAAAAGGCGTTAAATTTATACATTGGAAAGAATTCGGTTTCGCAAGAGGAAGCGATTTGTATTGAACGTTCGGAAATTTATTAACAAGTATACCTTAAACTATCTAAAAATAATTTGTAATAAATGACCCGGCTATAACATCAGTGACATATTCCGAACGATTTCAATTATCACCAGATTTCTATACCAGTATTACTAGTATCACTAGACAGCGACTGTGAAAAAAAGATATGAGCATTAAAAATGTGTGCGAAAAAAGCCACAATTTTTTGATGCAACGAAAAAATAAAATATTAATATTTTCAATACGCGTTAAGCTATAGAGTTCCAATTAGTCACGATCGAAAGGAAAAAAATAAAAAATACGTGAACCCGTAACATCCTCAGAAATGCTGTAATTAATTAAATATTATGGGAACAAATTTTGAAAGTTTTCGAAACTAGTTGGAAACGCGGTCCTCGCAGTAAGGAGTCTGGAGCGAACTCACTTTTAAATGTATTTGTTTCGAGTCGCTACCACGACTCTAGATAACATCAATTTTTTGAACAGCCTGCGGTCGAAAACTATTAGCGAGACCTGTCCTACTTGCGTCCTCCTAACCTTACTTGTTAACGTCATTGACTGGTTGTGCATTGTCAGATGGATCCAGCCGAACCAATTTTATCACGCATTTCGTACTTTAAATACTCATAACTCGAAAAGTTTATGGTAGAAGTGATAATTTTTTTGAACAATAATCGTACAATGCCCATTTATCATTCCACAGTTTTTCATTAGTTTCTGTCTCTCCATTTTTTTTATATTAACGCCTTACATACGTCCAGCAGCGCCTAAAACGCGCTAAAAGAAAAACTGTTTTTAGAAGAGATAGCAATAGAAATTAATAAAAATAATTTTTACACATTGTTTATTAGTATTTAAACTTTATAAAAAAATTTATTTCATTTTTTTTTTTCAAAAATTACAACATAAAAAATCACGTTTCCCGAAGCACTATGAAAAAAAAGTTGCTCCACGGTCTGCATCATTTCTTCTTAAAATGCTGATGGATCTGCAAAACGTAAAAAAATTCTTGTAAAATAAAGTTGTAGTTATAGTCTGTCGAGCTGGATTTTTGAAATTCGAAAAATTTTGGCAATTTACGGCAGTTTAAAAAAAAGTGTGCATTTTGTGTCATAAATGTCACACTTTAATTATGTTTATAAAATTTTTTAATCACAACATCAAAAATCCGACTCGACAGACTATAGAGAAAATAATTTCGAATATTTAAAAAAAAAAGCATCAAAAAATATTAAAAACTGTATGAGTTATCATGCAGACCGTGCCAGAAAAAGTAGTTTTGAGAAAAATGCATTTAAAATTTCAAGTGAGTTTCGCTCGAGGTCGCGCGCAGCTAAAGCAAGAACTTTATGAATTTTTTAATTTATTTTTTTAACTTACGTTTAATCTCCCATTCCAGCTTCATATTGTATGCCTTCCTTGTCAGTAAACAATTGTTGTTGTTTATTTTTTTCCAATCGACGAGTTGTTCTGGCCTCTTTTGTTGCTTTAGTAGCATTGATTCGTGCGTGTTTTAGCCGGTTCATCTATAATAACTTTCAATCTATGGGGAATTTGTACAATCGACTTACACAGAAATACGCCTAAAACTATAGAGAATACTAATCTGTAAAAAAAAAAATCAATTTTTTGAAAATTCTGGACGTATGTAAGGCCTTAATGGAAATGTGATATATTACAGAGTTCGCCCTATGCAACGCATATTAAAAATGCTAATTTCAAAAGCAAATATCTCGATAACGGGATGGTCAACATAATTGAAATTTTACTAACATGTGCAGGATAACCTGAACAATATTATTTTTAAATATCAAAACTTTCTGTCTCTGACCATTTTTCATATGTACGACCTTAAACATTATATTCTTCAACAGATAATCAGACAATTTTTTTCGTGACGTAAGATGAGTCTGGCCATTTTTCTACATGTATATGTATTAGAATAATCCGTTTTTTTAACATAATTTCTTTAATACCATCATACATATATACGAAATATCGAAAAAATTCCAAAAAAATGCCAAAAATATTCTAGAAAATCAATATAAATTCATTTCATACGACGAGAACAAATCGTCTGATTAATTGTCCAACAATTTTTCTTTTTCCAATTTCTTATCGATTTTTTTTTTTTTTGATAATTTAATTGTTGTATATTAGTTTTCGTAATGTTTTTAAGATGGTTGAGTTTTTTCAAACTTTTTGCGACTGCTAAATGATACCTATTGCAGCTGATATGGAATTTAGTGGATATCGGGAGATATCTTCTGCATATTTTGTGCATGGTATTGGAGATGTCTCCCAACATCCCTCAAATTATATATCAGCTGCCATAATTATGTTTTAATTATTCGCTGATAAATCTTTACAGAGCAGAAAAATGAAATCCTGCGGGAGTAGCCCTTACCAAGTGAATTATTTTTCTGTTGTCTTTCTTTCATTTTTTTAGTTATTTTTTGTGGTTTTATTTTCTTATTTCATGCTTTTTATTGATTTACCTTCTTTCAATTTTTTAATTCTATATTTCTTTTATCAACTATGCCATTTTTTATAGCATAAAATTATTGGTATGAATATATCCGTATCATTCGTCCTTAAGATAATTTTTGGCTCGATTTTTAACATATGTATTATAGTATTTACAATATAAAATTAATCATAATTAGAAAGTCTTAATGAACAATTGATCATTTTCAAACGTGCATACAGTCTTGTTGGTAGTGTTTTTACCTTGGTTGGATATTCATATTTCAGTTCAACAGGAAAAGAAATTAAGGAGGAATGCCACTGTGATGGGTCAAAAAATCCTATATTTTTTCCGCATTTTCCTGCAGAATACATGTTCAAAATTATGTAAACGAATGTTTCAAGTCAAAAGTAAGTATCAATATTTGTGTTAACACTTTATTTCATACCAAGAAAAAAGCAGTGAAAAATTTAAACGCGTTTTCCTCGAAACGACTGTTTTCGACCTTGTCTCAGCGATTACTCGAAGACCAATGAACAGATAAAAAAAAAAAATTTCGAAATATTCGTTATCGCAGTGACTTAGTCTGCATATATCCGATTATTCAAATTTTAATAATTATTATTTTATAAGACTGCTTGAACAAAAGAAGGTCTGAAAATCCAAAAAAATTTAGAAAACAAAATTTCAAACCGCAGCCATTTTGTAAAAAATTAAAAAACATACAACGATGGCTACATTCATATAGATATTACATTTTTTTATTTTTTATTATCACATAACCCTTCACCAAGAACAATGAAGAAGATTTTTTTTTCTTTTTATCGTCACATGGAAGCTTATAACGTTGCAAATTTTTTATATTTGTCAATAAAAATTGGCATTGAAATGGTTGAATATATATTCAATAACGTATCCTTTACCCGATCCTTAAATAATTAGTTATACCTGTGAAAAGAAATTCCCAAAAATTAACAATTTTTTGGCTCACCACAGTGGCGTTCCCCCTTAAACTTTTTTTGGCGAGTACCGTCTCTCTTTGCCCTGGAGTCTCAGTTTGCTCGCCCATCCCCTATATGTGTATGTATACCCTTGTATATATAGCGTGAGAAAACCATGACCGTTTTGCCGATGATTGTGGGTAGACCACGAAGAGTCTATCCTTGATCGCGACTCCGCTAAATGTTTAAACGTGTCAACCCATTAACTTGTTATCGATCACGAGTTCCTAGACTCGCTCGCTGAGCTCTATCTCGATATGTTTTCTATATACACACACATATATGGATTTTTATATAGCATCATCTACCACATATGTTTAATTTCATTGAGGTCAATAGTACCATACAATCCGTAGTCAGACTTCAACAGCCTTAATAAATATCTACGTGCATACTGAAACATAAATATGCAATCCCTACCCCGGTGATTTCGAGTTTGCTTGAATAACGACAAAAATACCACAGGTATGTGCACTTAGAACAAAAATCGAAATAACTATTAAATTAATGAATAAATAAAAGTTTATTCTAATACATTTGGACAGCTCTTTCAATTATAAGAGTTCCTAATCAGTATGTACGGAACCCGAGTTCAGATCGTAATTTATGCTTATTGCAGCATTAAAATAAGATTCTAAAATGTATAGCTGTTCATGGGATAACCTGATGCTCAAAACAACTCGTACGCAAAAGAAGTAAAGAAATCAAGAGGACAAATCGTAAAATTTCAGATGGAAACGTTGAATATTTATAGGCTTTTGTTGTTTAAGCTATCAGGAAGTGCAGCACATTCGGTTTAGTACGTTTTCCCGTCTGCCGGGCCAACACAGTAAAGTCAGAAACGGCAGAGAAGTGAAATGATGAAAGGGTGATAGGGGTTGAAAAAGGAGAAATCGACGGAGGATCGCGAAGGAGGTCTGGAGGGGGGATATAGAGGTCGCAAGCCTGAGGGTGGCTTCTGATATGATGAGAGGAGGAAAAGCGCACGGATGAAGAGAAAGGGTGAAGAGCAAGAGCGAGATCGAGGGAGGAAACGGGTGGTCTCGAAGGGGATGGTTCTGACGTAAACGGAAGTGCCGGAAGGGGCGGCACGACATCCGCACTCCCTCGTGGTTCTCTCCTTTACTTCTTTTTTCGCTCTCTCTTCTTCCGGCAAACCCTCTAACTCCCTTTCTCATTTCCCGCATTCGTTCTCTCGGTGTAACTTCAATACGAAACAGTTTTCGCGCATATATATTTTCCAGTCTCGCGCTTCTATTATATACGTTGTGTAAACCAACATTAAGCGATTCGCAACTGGTAACGAGAATAACTGCAAACTCCGAGAAAAATTATTGTAATTTCGAAAAAAAACGAAGTAATTTTAACATGTAATGAAATCATCACATAAAGTTCTTGTAAGTATACGGGATCACTGCGCGATAACATATATATTGCAAGCTCTGAATCATCAACACGTAACTGTAGTCACAGCGATAAATATATACCCATTAGGGTGATTAGAAGAAAATCGACTTTTTTTTCTTAAAGCCGCAAGTGATAATGTCAATACTTCATGAAAAAGTAATTCTCTTACAATTTGGGCTTTCAAAAAAAATTTTAAGAGGATGCACCAGCGACGTTTAAATATTTTTTTCCAATTTCAGCGAGAAATCATGATATAAAAGTATCGATTTTTCGGTGTCGCAACAAAAATTGTTAATACTTAATGGAAAGTTACTTCTCTCAAAATTTGTATGCCATAAATTGCGATAAAATTTGGCACAGATGTGGCGCAGTGATGCAGCTACTAGGTGATGTAGTTTTTTTTGTCAGTCATTTATGTAATCACAATAGATTTTACATTTTGTTTCACAAATTTCTAATTTTCATAAACATGTACAATTTTCAAAATCTTCCTATGAAAAAAGATGCACGATTTTCAATGAAAAATAGAACAAAATACCAAAAGATCGTTTGAGCACTATCTAAAAATTTTTTTAGACCACCCACATTTTGCAAAAATTACTTTTTTATGATGTACTAATATTTTCCGTAACGGCCCACGAAAAAAATATCGATTTTTTTTTACCACCCTAATATATATGATTGTATATATAACGTTAAGGATGGATGTTATCCGAATGCGGAAACTTACGGCGGAAGTACACAGGACTTTGCTCAATTTCCGGGGCCAAACCCCCATGCTGTTCGGAAATTCTCGGAAAGTCTCTGAGGGGATGTTTCATAGGGTGTTTGGATGATGTCAGTTCGGTCACTCTTATCAAAGAGTATAGTATTTTTACAACAGACGAAGGAACTCATTAATTTATCCATCAATTAATTTAAGAAGTTTAGAAATATTAATATTAATCCCAATTTGTATATTTATTGTCTACACAGAATTATCAGTTTTTAAAAGATCAGATCTCCAAATTTAATAATGATAATAAAAATAGGAAATCGTATCTTCATCAACCTTAAATTAATTGATTATTGATTGGCTGATTTCATGTAAAAGTCAAATGTTTTTATTTCCGATGAATTAATAGAATTATTAAAGAATAGTCTTCATTCGTGTGTATAAACTTGTTTAGTAAATAAAGGGGAATGACTCAAGTAATAATAAATAGTATGGGTCATGCTATTTTTTTAGTAGAAATCAATATATACATAAATTTATCATGGTTAACAGGAAAGGAAACGCATATTGGAGACTCAACACAGTCGCGCCAGACGCCGATAAATCGATCCACTCCTTTATACTCTCCCTTCGAGAAATACATCGTGAAAAATAAATAGATATAAATTAATATAAATATCTACTAACAGCAAAAGCAATAAGAAGAGAATCGTCAGTTGTTTCATTAGTTAATTAATCATCTTAAGTAAATTAATAGTATACGCATAAATAGTGCACTCTTCACTGATAATGTTATTGATGGCAACATTCCGAATATCTCGTTAAAGAATGATGGATAATTTATATTCTCCCGAACCGATTTTTCTCATAAATAATTAATTCTATATAATTCAAGAAATTGCTTCGTTATTATTGTTTTATTTTTAAAATCCAAATATTTCATTTTTTATATTAAAATTAAATGCAAATAATCGTGACAAAGAAAAATAATATAAACGAATGTTCTTGCTCCTTATGATTTGTAAGCGAAAAAATAAAGAAATATATGAGAAAGCATTGAGGAAAGTTTAAAGTCATTCCCTTATATCTTGTTGAGAAAGTAAAGCTCGCTATTTACAATCCGAAAGGCTTTCCTCAATGCTCGGGAGGGCCGATCGAAGGTAACCGGAAGTATCTACAACTCCATATGTATAAAATATAGATCTATACTTACGTATCATTTATATATATATATATATATATATATATATATGCTTGTCGACCCAGAAATTGCCGTCGACCTCGTCGAGGTCTCCAGACACACGCCATAAAGCTTTATACACTCCGTCATTATATACGGTGTCACGACAACGATAACCTTCTCCACATCTCCATGGTTCGGGTATGTATCTAGAGTCGCGGCAGCGCCTCGAGATAATTACATTTACATATACTATAATGTTGAATACAAGTCGCTGACTAGACTCTTTACAGCAAGCAACGAGATTTCGAACAGTTTTTGAAAATTTCCGAAAATTGTTTCCGCGATATATAATTAATTATAGTATTTTGAGAGATGTTTTAGGTTCACGTATATATATTTTTTTCTTTCGATTGTGACTATTTAGGACTCTGTAGCCTAACGCATATTGGAAATATTAACATTTCATTTTTTCGTGCATGGCATCAAAAAAAGGTGGCGTTTTTCGCACAGATTTTTGATGCTCAATTCACAATCGCTGTCCAATGATATTAACTATAGTCCAGTCACCTTAGGCCATATTTTACGAAGTTCTATTCAAGAGACCCAGCCTCTGGCCAATTTTTTTATAGGTTGTTTAGACCTATAGGAATATAACCCTGAGTTTTCATAAAAATCCGAGTTGCATTTTAGCAATAAAAAATTATTGAAAATTAAAAAATCGATTTTTTTTAGTTATTTTTTTGGAACGCGTCCTATCGAAAAATATTTCGAATAAAAGTTGTTCACCGTGACGTCCTCTATAAAAAATTGTTTTAAAAAACAAAAAACTCCCGACTGCTATAATATATATAACTTCATAAAAATATATTTTTATAAAATATTTATAAAAAAGAATGAAAGAAATTTCCAAAAAAATATTTATTTTGAAACCCCCCCGCCAAAAGTAGATAGTAGTGAACTTGAAAAAGTGTGAAATAAAAATTGATCAGAAATAATACATATAGATAAAAAATCATTCAATTGGTTAGTGTAACTCCATCGAAATTCAATTTTTATGGTTAATGTTAATTGACGGTAGGATAAGTTATTTACATGCGAAAAATAAAAATCAAAAAGTAATTATCAAAGTTAAATAATTGTACGAAAAATGTAGATGATTAAAAAAATGTACAATTTACATAAAATTAACAAATGTTATAATTATAATCGAATTTAATTGTGGTCGGGAGACGTCTCCATTTCTCATTTAATGACTTAGAGACTTCTCCCGACCACAATTAAATTCGATTATAATTATAACATTTGTTAATTTTATGTAAATTGTACATTTTTTTAATCATCTACATTTTTCGTACAATTATTTAACTTTGATAATTACTTTTTGATTTTTATTTTTCGCATGTAAATAACTTATCCTACCGTCAATTAACATTAACCATAAAAATTGAATTTCGATGGAGTTACACTAACCAATTGAATGATTTTTTATCTATATGTATTATTTCTGATCAATTTTTATTTCACACTTTTTCAAGTTCACTACTATCTACTTTTGGCGGGGGGGTTTCAAAATAAATATTTTTTTGGAAATTTCTTTCATTCTTTTTTATAAATATTTTATAAAAATATATTTTTATGAAGTTATATATATTATAGCAGTCAGGAGTTTTTTGTTTTTTAAAACAATTTTTATTTCACACTTTTTAAAATTCACTAGTATCTACTTTTGGTGGTGGGTGTTAAGTTAATTCATTTTTTTAATATTTACTTCATTTTTTTTTTGAAACATTTAAAAAAAATTAAATTAAAAAAATATATTTTTTATTATAAATGTTTATTTTTATGAATACAGCTTTTCTTCAGTAAACGTTCGTCGAATATATAAATCCAAAGTTTTGTTTTTCCCGATTTTATTGTGATTTTTTGTCAGATTTATATGTACTTCCGTAAAAAGTTATCTTTTTTTACACACTTTCTCCATTCTACGTTTGTTGAATTTATAAATTTAAAGTTTTGTTTTTCCCAACTTTATTCATTTTTTTGTCGGATTTATACTTAAAAGAAATACTGTTGCTAAGTTCGATTAGTTGAAAAATTGTAACCTATAATTTTTCAAACTTCACGTTTATGTATTTCTTTTTTAAATCAGTTTGTGTGCGTAGTAATAATAACTTGTTTTTTGTCAAACTGACACTCAAATAACTTGTTTTCTTTCAAATTTGTACTAATAAAATATTGACAAGTTCGCTCATTAAAAAAATGATGTAATTTTCTATAATGCTATAAAGTTCTGTTAAAATTCACTTTGCATGATGAAAAAATTAAACACGGTTTTATTTATAAGCTCATTCTGTGTACGCACTAAAAAATAAAATTACTAATAAAATTTCACAAAAAATGTTATTGGAATCTTTTTATTAAAAATATAATTTTGTTCACTTGTACATTTGCTAAATTAAAAAATTTAAAGTTTTGTTCTTCCCAATTTGTTCGTTTGTCAAATTTACTATTAAAATCTATATGTTGATCAGTCTACTTGAAAAAATAAAAAAAATCACTGTAACTTTCAATAACGCAATAAAATTTCATGTTTATATATTTCCGTTGTCGATTTCGTTCATTGTTGTTGCTTTGAGTTCGTAGCACTTTACACGGCTTTTTATTACTCTTATTTTTAAATTCACTTTGTGTGTCACGCAGTAATAAAAAATAATAAATAAAAAAAAAATAAGAGTAAGAAAATCACTATACACAAAACTTTATTATATTAAATAAAAATAATGATCGCAGCGAAACGCATAACCTAAAAAAAAAGTCGAGGACTACCTTATTCGATATGGCAAAATGAGTTTGAATGTGAATATTAATAATTTCAGCGAGTTTGCAATAGATTTTAACAAACTATGTCGAAGAACACTGTCTGCCACACACAGAAAATACATGCAATTACATGCAGTATATAGACGAACTGTATAGACCACGGTTATAGACAGAGGCGCGCCGGTTCGGATTGAAATTAGCAACGCACAAGGGTGTGAATTTGGCGATAGTCGAATAAGGGTCCCCTTTCGATATGGCAAAATGCGTTTGAATGTGAATATTAATAATTCTTAATTATTTCAGCGAGTTTGCAATAGAATTGAACAAACTATGTCTAAGAACACTGTCTGTCACACATGGAAAGTACATGCGAAAATTGGTCAAGACAGTTGTCACCGTTTCGGAGAAAAGTGGTGACAAAGAAATAGCCCCAATCAGCTGATCGCAGTGAAACGCATAACTCCCGACTTTTTGCCCTGCGGGCAGTCGGGAGTTAAAAAAGGTCCTATACAAAAATGAGCTAGCACTGTTAATTAAGCGGTTAATTGCAAATGAAAAAAAAATTGTCAATTAAATTTTTGCAACCGCAATCGATTGTTTATCAACATATCGGTTTGAAGTTCATACATGATGTAGGGGAGCCGAACCCCAAGAATAATCGTGCATGATTTATCGATCTGCGAGATATAGTTTAGCAACAATCTGCGATCATCGAAAAAACTTTGGCATTCAATAGAATTTCCCGACGAAGGTCCACAGGGTAGAAAAAAATCGAGGAGCTTTGTGTCATCGTGCACAAGCGATATGGAAAAAAAAATTGTTTTCATTGAAAATAAATACTGTTTTTTGACGATTTTCGATTTTTGCTTATAAACAAATAGCAATTCTGACCAAAGTTACAAAGATATCCGGAAAATTCTTGAACCACCTAATGCGTTTTTGAAAAACGAACAATTTAGAAAAAAAGTTGCAATATCTTTTACATCCCGAGATATGGATATTTTTACATTTTTTCAATTTTCTATTGTTGTAATTAAGATTTTTGCAAAATTCAAATTCGTTAGCCTTCCCTACGCTTCCGGCTATACGGGATTCAATAAAATACTGACCTTTAGGAGGAATTATGCCATCGCAGTTATCAACGTATTCCGATCAACGGCGCGCGGCTGAGCGCGCGGCGTCGGCCGCTCAGCCGGGTGGCGTGGTGGGAGTACCCCCTCTTGCTCCGCAGCCTCGCGCGAGCGGCTTAGTTAAGGCATCTTCTCACTTTAAACGCCTCAAAAATAGGCTGTTTTTGCGATTTTTTTTCGAGGATTTTTGCTTAAAATTATGGGATAAAACGGATCCTATGTAATAAACACATCTTTCAAGTACATGAAAAAATTTTTATTTTATTTTTTTAAACAATTATTATAATACATCAGTAGCATTGAAAAACCCGTGTAAAAATGTTATGGTCGTGGCTTGTTGATGGTATCTCCGAGACGGGTCGTCTGAAACAAAAAAATAAAACTGTTTTAGATTCAGTATGTCAGTGGCTATAGCGCATATCATCAGATTTTTGATATTCGCGAAAATAACAAAATGGCGCACGTTTTTCGAAAAAGTAAAAAAAAACCACGATTTTTTTGCAGTTTTTTGTAAAAAAAAAATTCTTAAAATCAAAATTTAAAAAATCTGATGATATGCGCTATAGCCATAACTATGAAGCATATGTCATTCAAATTTCATGACAATCGGCCGGATAGTTTCCGAAATTTCATCAACAAAGCACCGAAAAACCTTGTTTTGAGATAACTGCGTTTAAAGTTTTGGAGGGATCGCCGGGTACTCTCAGGTAGTCACCTAACGGTCGCCAAAAAATGTAGTTAGACTCGTCCGATCTTTATGAAATTTCGAGATGACATTTTTGAAGATATGTACTTTCAAAATTTAAAAAAAAAAAAAATCGATTTTTTTAAATTTCCAAAGTGAGAAGACGCCTTAACAAATTTGATAACTTACTTAAAAATGGTCGTAGAACAATTTATTTTTTTTTTATTTTACGTGATTTTTTCTCGCGAATACGATGGTATCCTTAAAAATCATGTTCACCCCATAGCAGACCCATGACCATCGTTTTTACAAATTTTACATATAACCGTGCTTTGTCCATTCGATGAATTGTCCGTAATGGACAATTCATCGAATGGACAATTTATCGAATGCACAACTTATCGAATGAACAATCCATCGAATGACCAGTTTATCGAGTGAACAATATATTGACTGAACAAGTCGTCGAATGAACAATTTATCGAATGAACAATTTATCCAATAAACAATTTATCGAACGAACAATTGACCGATTGGAAACTACGTTAAATTGAAATGGTATCAAATCCATAATTTGAAAATGATCAAGTCGTGGGTTTTTTTCTTATAATTATTTTCTTTTTTTTAAATTAATTAATTAATTTAATTAATTGCCATTATTTCTAATGTACCACCATACTTGCGGCTTTCTGAGTGCCGATCCTTCTATTCCACCTTACCTTGGAAAATTTTGGGGAAACTGTGGAAAACCCGGGTGATACGGTCAACTACATTCTTACCGAATTGTAATCAATTGGCGTCATCAAAATCTCAGAAAAACTGCCTCTTACTCAGCGATCCATGAAGGGGTGCGTACACGGCTAAGCAGTCTCCCTTAATCGAGCACTGACTTCACCTGAGGTTGTTCAACTTGGGAGATCGCAGGAACCACATAATGGCCTCGAACCAAACGCTGTCGTTTCTATGAAATTCATCAGACTATAACACGCTGAGATGATACAAACCCGGATTCCCTACTATTCCATATATACCACGATTCCACGTACACATCCCGAGATGATATAAATCCATCCTACTATTTCCACGCATCCCACGATTCCACGCACAACAACGAGATGATAAAAATCCGGACCCCCCACTATTCCTTACATACCAATATTCCACACGCCCGGCGATTCCGCGCACACATCCCGAGCTGATATAAAGTCATCCTATTGTTTCCACGCGTCCCACGATTCCACGCACCACACCGAAATGATACAAACCCGGACCCCCTACTATTCCATACATAACACGATTCGACGCGCTCGGCGATTCCACGCAC
The DNA here is from genome assembly GCA_963989365.1 of Rhimphoctona megacephalus. Taxonomy (NCBI): domain Eukaryota; kingdom Metazoa; phylum Arthropoda; class Insecta; order Hymenoptera; family Ichneumonidae; genus Rhimphoctona; species Rhimphoctona megacephalus. The sequence continues at coordinate 19,589,913 of OZ022415.1, forward strand.
AGATCCCGAGATGATACAATGCCACCCTACTATTTTCATGAGTCCCACGATTCCACGCACCATACCGAAATGATGCAATCCCACTCCACGATTCCATACATACCATGATTCCAAGCGCCCGACGATTGCACGCACACATCCCGAGATGATAGAAAGCCACCCTACTATTTGCACAGGTCCCTCAATTCCATGCACCACACCAAGATGATACAAGCCCACCCACTGTTTCATACATACCACGATTCTACGTGTCCGACGTTTCCACGCACACGGTAGCACGTCTAAATATCACAGTCAAAATATCACACGACAAAATATCACGAACAAAAAATCACACGCACAAAATATCACCGCGACAAAATATCACCCAACAAAAAATTACCACGACAAAATATCACGTCAACAGTATATCACAGCCAGGCATGAATTTATTGATGCTCACTGTTGTGTGTGTATGCTGAGAGCGTTGTACATGGGAGAACGGATAACGGTTCGTAGTTACGACAGAGTGGGGATGATTCCTGGTATACACGGACTATTGTGTGTAGATAATCGTAGTGATAATTTAGTATCAATTCGCCTTTACTCTTGATTAATTCTATTGAATTTGAGGTTGTTGATGTTGCCGGATATGAAACGTTGATCGAAAGGGAATATTTTAATAAACATGTCGAGGTATTGAAGAACTTAGTTGTTTATTTTGAAGAAAATTACATCGGCAATGCATTGACTCAAACCCACCCTACTATTTCCAGATGCCCAACTATTCAAACGACAACCCAAGGATGACCCGAACCCACTCTACTATTTCCACATACCCAACTATTCAAACAACAACCCAAAGATGATCCGAACACACCCTACAATTTGCACGTGCCCAACTATTGAAACAACAATCCAAAGATGACCCGAAGCCATCCTACTATTTCCACATGTCCAACTATTCAAACAACAACCCAAAGATGACCCGAACCCACCCTACTATTTCCACATGCCCAACTATTCAAACAACAATCCAAAGATGGCCCGAACCCACCCTACTATGTCCACATGTCCAACTATTCAAACAATAACCCAAAGATGACCCAAACCTACGCTACTATTTCCATATGTTCGACTATTCAAACAACAACCCAAAGATGACCCGAACCCACCCTACTATTTCCACATGCCCAACTATTCAGGCAACAACCCTAAGATGGCCCGAACTCACCCTACTATTTCCACATGTCCAACTGTTCAAACAACAACCCAAAGATGACCCGAACCCACCCTACTATTTCCACATGTCCTACTATTCAAACAACAACCCAAAAGTGACCCGAACCCACCCTACTATTTCCACATGTCCAACTATTCATAAAGCAACCCAAATATGACCCGAACCCGCCCTACTATTTCCACATGTCCAACTATTCAAACAACAACCCAAAGATGACCCGAACCCACCCTACTATTTCCACACGTCCAAGTATTCAAACAACAACCCAAAAATGTCCTGAATCAACCCTACTATTTCCACATGTCCAACTATTCATAAAGCAACCCAAAGATCACCCGAACCCACTCTATTATTTCCACATGTCCAATTAATCAAACAACAACCCAAAGATGACCCAAACTCACTCTACTATTTCCACATGTCCAACTATTCAAATAACAACCCAAAGATGACCCGAACCCGCCCTACTATTTCCACATGTCCAACTATTCAAACAACAACCCAAATATGACCCGAACCCACCCTACTATTTCCACACGTCCAAGTATTCAAACAACAACCCAAAGATGACCTGAAACCACCCTATTATTTCCACATGTCGAACTATTCAAACAACAACCCAAAGATGACCCGAAACCACCCGACTATTTCCACATGACCAATTTTGCATTTGATAAATTTTGCATTCGAAGAATTGTCTGCATTCGAAGAATAGAATTGTTTGTTCGATGAGTTGTGCATTCGATAAATTGTCCATTCGATGAATTGTCCATTCGATGAATTGTTCATTCGATGAATTGTCCATTCCATGAATTGTCCATTCGATGAATTGTCCATTCGATGCATTGTCCATTCGATGAATTGTCCATTCGATGAATTGTCCATTCGATGAATTGTCCATTCGATGCATTGTCCATTCGATGAATTGTCCATTCGATGAATTGTCCATTCGATGAATTGTCCATTCGATGAATTGTCCATTCGATGAATTGTCCATTCGATGAATTGTCCATTCGATGAATTGTCCATTCGATGAATTGTCCATTCGATGAATTGTCCATTCGATGAATTGTGCATTCGATGAATTGTCCATTCGATGAATTGTCCATTCGATGAATTGCCCATTCGATGAATTGCCCATTCGATGAATTGCCCATTCGATGAATTGCCCAGTCGATGAATTGTGTTCGATGAATTATCATTCGGTGAATTGCATTCGGTGAATTTTCCGCAAAGCAATATCCATATCTCGGGCTGTAATCAAGATATTACAAGTTTTTTTTTAATTGTTCGTTTTTCAAAAACACATTAGATGGTCCAAGAATTTTCCGGATATCTTTGTAACTTTGGTCAGAATTGCTATTTGTTTATAAGCAAAAACCGAAAATCGTCAAAAAACAGTATTTATTTTCAACGAAAACAATTTTTTTTCCATATCGCTTGTGCACGATGACACAAAGCTCCTCGATTTTTTTCTACGCTGTGGGCCTCCATCGGGAAATTCTATTGAATGCCAAAGTTTTTTCGATGATCGCAGATTGTTGCTAAACTATATCTCGCAGATCGATAAATCTTGCACGATTCTCTTGGGGTTCGGTTCCCCTACATCATGTATGAACTTCAAACCGATATGTTGATAAACAATCGATTGCGGTTGCAAAAATTAAATTGACAATTTTTTTTTCATTTGCAATGAACCGCTTAATTAACAATGCTAGCTCATTTTTGTATAGGACCTTTTTTATAGAGGATATTATGATGAACAATTTTTATTCAAAACTTTTTTTGATAGGACGCGTTCCAAAAAAAATAACTGAAAAAAATCGATTTTTTAATTTTCAATAATTTTTTATTGCTAAAATGCAACTCAGATTTTTACGAAAACTCAGGGCTATATTCCTATAGGTCCAAACAACTTTTAAAAAGATTGGCCAGAGGCTGAGTCTCTTGAATAGGACTTTTGCTAAGGTGACTGGACTATTATCTGGAATCAAAAAAACCAAACGCCATTCCAATTGTGAGACTTGAGGCTCTACATGGAACTAAAATAAAGTCAGCATTCCAAAAAATATTATTTTTTACGCTTTAGAAAAAAAATTCAATTTTTCGCACTTTTTTTTGAGGTCTATTTAGCTGGTAAAAAGAAAACTAACGAAGCAATCTTAATTATTTTAGTTCAACTTGTAGTTATATATGTACTAAAGATGCTGTATAAATTTGAGTAGAATCATTTAACTAGTTTTTGAGACATCATGGCAGCAGTTTGAAAAAATCGTGTTTTGAGAAAAACGGGTTTGAAAGTTATTGTATATAATCGCGCGCTCTGTATACCTGCTCCGGTTTACGGCTGTAACTTTTCAACGGCTTCGAATTTCGAAAAATCCTTTTACCCACGTCTTCTACACATGTTTTGGATGTGATTTATGGAAATAAATCGATTTTTTTGGCCTGACACACTAGACGACCGCCTTAATGTGAAAGGCGGGCTGTGTTCCATTTTATAGATTTTCAATGAAGCTGACAGAGGTTGACAATCATTTGCTTTCTGGAGCAATTTTACAATGGGCTCATAATTAAAAATACATTGAATGACAGTATTAGCATAATAAGATATCCAATCATTGTGTAGAAATCCGGTAATAATATTCTCATGCCGATTACATGTTATGTCGTCCTGTATTTGCACATCGGTCAATTCTTTAGACATCGCTCAAATGTCGTCGCGTGTTTTAGATCCACGAGTGCCTGGAATTTTTGTGCTGTCAAGATCGGGTCGATACAACTTTTTCAACCGATTGTACTCAGTAATACACAAAGGATTAGCACGAATAGTATATGGGTCGAAATTTATCAGATGTGAACCATCGAGAGAAGTTACTCGCGATAGACCTATATAAATTTGGCTAGAACTGAATACCGAGTTCTCGCAATCCACGACAATGCATTTTAAATTCAAGTCGCAACATAATAGCATAACTAACACACAAGGGAAATTGTCACCGAGATACATATACACCGTCAATCACTTCAAATTTAACGCTTACACGCTCTATATCGTATTGTGCATCATTCGCAAGTTCGATTGTGACTCTTTCAATCGTACTTTTATCCAAGGATTCGGAAACTGAGATTACGGTGCTGATCGTTCTATTCACAAGACCCACCATAACATCGATATTTCGTCGAAGCATAACTTTAGCACCGATTTTTATAGTGATCAGATTAGCGAGCCCTGCAGTTTGACTTACGTCATCCTCCCACCGATGTAAAATCTTTGTAACTCTAGTCTTAAGTGATGGTTTATCGATTACGTCTTCAGTTATTAATTAAATTTCCTTTAACGGAATGAGGTCTAGCATTGCCTTATTTAAAACATATCACACATCCGATTTGTAGGCATTAAGCAAATTACGTCCATGGGTACTGAATTGATATAATTGCTCAATTCCCTGATTCTATCACAGATATTTGAAGATGCTTATTCAATTTTTCTTGACTGTAACATCTGCATACTTTCTCTATCTATGCAAACCAAGTGGATTTTTGAGAGCATTTCTCGATATGATGAATCATTTTTTTGACGTATTTTGATAGTTAGTTCATCATACTTGAATAAATTGCCCCATAGATCGGTGTTACTTAACGATCCAATCAATTTTTCAACCTTATGTTTCAAAAGTTTCATAAACACTGGTTCTTTCCGAACAGGTGGTAATTGTAGTACATCACCACAAACTATGATATGTTTTTTTCATACCAACCATCTTCAACGTCAGCAGTGTTAAAAATTTCCGTTAGTCTAAGATGAATGTACATTAAAATAATATATGAGACCATGGATATTTTGTCAATAATGATAAGATCAATGTTTTTCAAATTGTCTCTAATGACTTCTAAAGCTGCATCCGACAACTCCTTATATTTTAGTGTCTGATTATGTTCAACGGGCAGTTGAAAAATCCTATGCAAAGTTAATCCATCTACGTTAAATGGCAGCTATCCCAGTGGGAGCGGTTACAGCCGAATCCTTACCTTTTACTTGCTTGGGTCAACAGGTTAGGGTCTTTATCAAGAAACTTTTGCCCGTTCCACCCTCTCCACTCACATGCAATCGTAGTATTCCATCAGAATCCATTGTACTGATGACTAAGTCAAATATACGTTTTTGGTCTCTATTCAATTTTTGAATCATTTCTTCAACATTTAGTTCTTTACAAGCTTCATTCGCGCCTAAATTAACGAAATCTTTCATCGCTTCATCAGCTTCGATCGGATCGCATCCATGTGGAATCTTATCCAAATCAAGGTGATTTTCTTGGTTTTTTTCCATTTCATCCATTTTTTGCTGAATTAATTCTTTTAATTCTTTCGTGTATTTCGCAATCTCCAACAAATGCTCATGATATTCGGCGGCCATTAGCAATGAAGCCTGCACTGAACAATACGACGCAGTATATGTTTTTTCACCATTCTTAAGCTCGGTCACATTTCGCCATGGCTGGAATAATAGCAGTAACAAGTAAAAGTAATTCTCGGGATTAGTTACGGGATCATTTTGATAATGATTAACTAAATAGTCGCGTTTGCGTTTTCGTAGATACGAGTCAGGTTTCAGTTTATAAAATACAACGTCTTTTCGTTGAGGCATAGTCTTTACTACGTCATACCACTTTGCGTAATCATAAAGACATACACTATCCAATTCAGCGGGTCTCTTTGAATAATTTTCAATCAAGCCTTCATAGAAAATGTCCGTCAATTCTGCGTCGATGGTCTCCACTACTTTCCGGGGCTTGACGCGCCTACTTCTGACAATATTAATGTCGACCCACCTGATAACTATTTCGGTTACAGTCGAATCCTTACCTTTTACTTGCTTTACTTCGAGTGTACCACATTCTCGATGATTCAATGCACGTAATCCAATATTCCAAAGCCTACTGGCTACAGATTTTGTACTATTTATTTGTTCGAAAGTCTCCACGATATGTGTTGTTTCCGATTTTGATAGGTACTTGGTAATATACCAAGCTAACAACAATGATTTTTCTCCTACGAACGAAATGACCACATTACCCTTCCATGCTGTCAATACAGCAGAGTTGTAATTATTTATGTTAACTTCGTCAAGACTACGAGGATTATCATACAATTGGCATTTTGATTTTAAATTTCGCTTCCCGGCAATGGATGTTTGAATATCTCTGATAATCCATTTGTTAGTTACCGGTCTTGGGAATGCAAAGCGGCAAACCTTACGAGTTCACCCCTTACGTTCCACTCCTACCGATTTACTACGCGTACAGTATGAAATGTGATGGTGATACTGATGGGTGGTAATTCGACGATGCAACACGTGTGAATCTTTTGAATTCGGTATTCTGCTAGTCACGTACGTTTTGATGAAGTCAGCGACTTCTTCTTTCGAGCTTTTACCAAGAACCGGGGCACCCTCTATCCATATAAGAAAATGAAAATGTTGGATACCTCTTCCTTGATACTCTCTTCTTACAACAAAAGCTATTACTTTTCGGATGGGATTGTTGTTTGATTTAAGAAACTCCAACATTGCCTCAAATTCGTTATTTATAAATATTGAAGCTGATATAGGATCAGCAGCTATGAGTTCGCTCAACGATTTTTCACTTCCAAGTGAAGAGTTCCTCTCTCGTAAAAAATCGGCTAATCTATCCCATTGCCACTCACTCGGACTTAATGTGAGAAACTATGTTGGAGGTCCATAATTACGTATCATACAATACAAATCACTACGCGGTTTTTTCCAATACTGTTAGGCATTTCGAAGTTTTGAAAATATTGTACACAAATTTCCTTCCAACCCTGCATTCGTCAATTGTTCTAAGTAGAAAGCAGAAGTATATCGCACGCGTCTATTGGTAACGTTGAGTCTATGATATTACCACTTTCTAATTGCCTTTGTAATTGCAGATTGAAAATCTGTAATGTAGCATACTCAAATGTCGAAAGATGGACAGGCCTTTCTTGGTGTTCTCCATTAATACCATCACGGTATACACCCAGAAAACACAACAGATCCAGAAAGTTGTACCAATTATCTAGCGGTTCATCATGAATCTTTAACGGCTGATAAAGTTCTGTCGCAGTTTTATTTTCTTTCGGAGCGTGCATATCCGATGAATAGTGTATTGTTCATAAAAATAATCCGATGATGTAATTTGTATCAATAAAGCTGCTACGCGACCGTCTATCTGCTTGTTTGCAACTACTTTTTGAATACCGTTACCTTGTTGGTTTTTTTCTCGCCCATCAAGATTGATATCTGGATCGTCAACATCTTCATCACTATCATATTTTTGAGATATTTGAAACTCAATTTCGCGTAAATCCATATCCAGCAAATCCGAACATCGCTCGGGTAATTTTATTTCACTATAAAGGATGCTGTTGTTTGCAACGATAATAGGGCGGTAATCTGTGTAATCTGTAATTAATCAATTAATTAATTAATGTGTAATCTGTGTAAGTTACTAATTATCATTCAGATTCAGTGGATGATTACAGTGACCACCGGTGTAGGGTCACGTAAGGCAGTGATCATTACACAGTATAAATGAACGGCCAAATTCGTAACCGAAGTTTTAAGGCGAGAAATCCCTTTAAGAGCGTGAAAAATAGGTATTTTTCGGGATTTCTTTTAAAGGGGATAAAATAATCTGATCATTTTGAAATTTGGACATGAGTTTATTATAACTGTCAAGTTAAAAAAAAAAATTCTTTTTTGGGATGACCAACAAAATGGCGGCGTTATTAAGGGTCTTCGGACGCCTGTTTTCCGCGACATCAAAAAGTTCTGCAGTTGTCACTCTTTTTCTGTTGATCTGAAAAAGATTTAATAAGTGTCATTTGTTTACTGACATATTAAGGGGAAGGATATACCTAAAAAATGATGAAAAAGTGCAAAATTGAAAATTTGGGAGCCTTTTACTCCAAAGTTCGAATTTTCGACCATTTTTTCGACATATTTGACCCCAAAAAAATTATTTATTTACACGCTACCTTTCAAACTTTAGGTATATTCTTCCGATAATATTACTGAGAATAACCTCCAAAAATTTCATCCAAATCGGTCGATAACTTTTTGAGCTACAACACGAGCAGTTTTTGAAAAAGTAGTTTCGAGATAATCGCGTTTAAAGTTTCAACATGCGAAAACTATTAATTGTAGTGACTTACCGATTAATCAGTGATTCCAGGCGCGTACAGTAGACCTTCAACTTCCTCGAAAAACTGATTTACCTCCGCTAGCTGCTGTTTCCGGGCTGTACGAGCTTCTTTTGTCTTAGAAAGACTCATCCGGTTTTGTCGTACAATTCGCGCCTCATCAGAGGTTTCGGCGAAAACTTTGCAGTTGGTGCCAATGATTATGTCCAACGCATTCATAATCCTTAGGACAGAAGAAAAGGCATCATTGAATACCCCAGCAGCAAAGTAGGCCGAAATTTCAACAATTTTTAGTCCAGAATGTAAGATCTGACAATCGCCAGATCGTCGAGTTGAAACTTTCGTTAGCATTTTGAGTATGGCCACCCAAGCATCTTTCTAGCAAATCATCTCTGGACAAATTTTGATAAATTGGCAGGAAATGCTGTTTGATATTTTCGTCAAGTAACGGTGAAAGATCTTCCAATTTTGGATTTTTATTTAAGGGGATTGCTTTCTACCATTTGCACCAGCTTTCGGGTCCAGTCGGGCAGTATTCGTGATTTGGCTCTTCCTTTGCTGAAAAAATATGATAAAAAGTAGCCATAATCTCTTTTTTCATATTTTCAACATTATTTATATTTCTTTGAATGCTCAAACCATAATATTTTGTGAATTTTTTCACAACTTTATCCGTTAACTTGCCTCTTCCTTGTCTGGTGCCCATTCTCTTCTCTACGTGGCCAATGCATTCACTTTTTATAACAGTCAACTCGTCACCATAAGGATTTAGTTCTAGTATGGTCTTGAAAGTTTTTGAATCCCCATCACCTATATAATTGCCATACATTACGCCGAATTTCTCTTCCGATCTGGAAAACATTTCTTTCATAGAATCAACCTCCATTTTTCCCGCGGAGCTCTCGTGATTCTTCATGCAATTTTCTTCGTGATCTTCGAACTATTCTTCATATTCTTTAGTATGAGTCTTATTTTTCCAGAACGTACAGCCGTGGCAGTAACTGCTTTTCACAACCAAATCGATCACTTTACCAGAGTAGTAGCCGATGAGCATGGTAACCATACAGTGATTTGAACCCACGCTTTTTCCATGTAGCGTCACCAGAGACTTTGAGAATTTTTTCTGCTCTTTCATGTTCGACATTTTTTTCACCTCTTCTTTAACAGCATTCTGTAATGAAAAATCGAATGACGACTTAGCAGCTGCATAAATATGCTCGATGATTTTAGTGTAGCTGCTTTGATTGAGTCCAGTGCACAGGTCCATGAGATTGCAAAAGGTATTGATTCCTTGTCTTGGGACCCCCAAAAGTCTCATGACTAACACGAGCCTTCGATTAATTTCGTAACCAGTATGAATCAAAGGCCCTGAATGAATTTCTCGATTACCGCACCGACACGTAACGACAATTTTGAAACCCAGGCCTCTATGTCCAGACTCTGTAAAATTTATCCTTTGCTTGCATACAGAACAAATTAAAATGTCTGATAGACCCGTAAAAACTGTTAAAAACTCAATCATTCTATATGCGTGCAAAGGATTTGTACGGATATCCTCTGTGCACGCAGACTTTAGTTTTTTAGCACTTGCACTTATACCGTCACTTGTACTCGGCCCGAAACTCTCCCCGCTCTCATCAGCGAATTGATTTCCTTGAAATCGTTTTTTTTTTACGCCTTTTCGAGCTATATTACCTCGGGTTCCTTTCGGATAGTTCGGCATTTTAGTTTTGAAAATTCAACCGTTCACGATAAACTTTCGAGCTAAACTGACTCTATTGCTCGGGCAACGTTTTGTTTCGCATACCCACAGTTTCACGCTATATAGATATAAAACAGCAAAAATCCCCTCCCGGGAAAAAAAAACCTGGACAAGTACATTGGTGGTCCCTCGTTTCCCTATGATATCACAAAAAATCCAAAACCCCACTTAATTTTTTTTTTTTTATGTTTACTAATTTTATTCATATGCCGGAGGGACACCAACTATATAGATCACGAAATATCCGGCCAAAAAACCAGACTTCACAATAAATGTTATTTTGAATTTATTTCCACAGAATAAAACAAGAATGAAAACATTAAAAAATCAGCGTTATCAAGATGAGAAAAATACCTCTTATAATTGGTGTGTAAGAAGTATCAATAATCTAGAAAAAAATGAAAAAAGGTCGACATCTAAGTTACGTGCAGCAGTAAAATTTATGATATCAGTACTAGGACAAGTATTTCTTTGGTGACTGAGAATATATCAATATGGACGTACCGGCAACGTAGGGCATGCAGTTGGTGCATTGCTTCTGGGATCTCCTAAGTCGAGTAGCTACTATTGTTTTAGCTATGGCGCGACCAATGTTGCCAAATAGTATTTACTTATATGGCCTAATGAAACAACATTGCCTGCGCCGTGGCTAAAATAACGAAAAACAAGCAGGAACAGGAAGTTTCGCATAAGATCCCGTGCTTTTGTAATGTTAAAAAAAAAACTTTAATTTATGTCTGTACGTGAACGTTCACCACCGTACGTTGAATGTATACGCACAGAGTACTTGTCCGGCCCATAACTTTTTATTATATATTATAAATATTTTATTATATTATTATAAATTTCTGACGGCGAAAAGCAACGCATGCAACGAAAAGCACCTCCAATTTGATTTTCACTTGAATGAGCAATTTTAATAAAAAGTTATGGGCCGTTATACCTGGTACATTTGTTGCTTTACAGAATTTCCAAAGTCTGTAGGTATCCATTGCAATCCAATGATACAAATTTTGATAATATCACTAAAAAAACATATGAAGACTTCCTGAAACAATTTTTAAAAATTCATTATGCTACAACTAAATTAGGGAATTGAAAAAATGTAGCGCACATTGGGCCCAACAAAATTCTGAAATTTTACATGTACGCATGGCATTCTGAAGCCAGCAATTCTTAACCCATCGACAAATGAGCAATCGAAGAATTTTCATAACAAAATTTTCAATTCCTAATGCCATAATCGAAACCGAAAACGGAAAATACTTGGCACATCTGTCGCTTCACAGAATTTTCAAAGTCTGTAGGTATCCATTGCAATTCAATTATACAAATTTTGATAATATCAGTAAAAACACATCGGAAGACTTCCTGAAATAATTGTTTAAAATTCATTATGCTACAACTAAAGCGGGGATGTGAGAAAATATAGAGCATATTGAGCCAAACAAAATTCTAAAAGTTTGCATATATATCCATGGTGTTCCGAAGACAAAATTTTTGATCCCATTGACAAATAAGCAACCGAAGAATTTTCATAACAAAATTTTCAATTCATAATGCTAAAATCGGAGGCAAAAAGTAGAAATACTTGGTACATTTGTCGCTTCACACAATTTCTAAAGTCTGTAGGCATTCGTTGCAATCCAAAGATATAAATTTTGATAATGTCAGAAAAAACACATCGGAAGACTTTCTGAAATAATTTTTTAAAATACATTATGCTACAACTAAAGCGGGGATTTGAAAAAATATAGAGCATATTGAGCCAAACAAAATTCTGAAATTTTGCATATATCCATGGTGTTCCGAAGACAATATTTTTGATCCCATTGACAAATGAGCAACCAAAGAATTTTCATAACAAAATGTTCAATTCATAAGGCTACAATCGGAGCCAAAAAGTGGAAATACTTGGTACATTTGTCGCTTCACAGAATTTCCAGAGTCTATAGGTATTCGTTGCAATCCAAAGATACAAATTTTGATAATACCAGGATATGGAGTATATACCGCCAGTCTTTTGACATAAAGATATATTATACGAGCCATTTTGACATAAAGATATATTGTTGCTTACTACGGTTATCATCCAGATGCATCCTTATATATCCAGATGCAGGTTGACAGTGTATTTGTCTATTAATTCATCAAATGCGAGATGATTCTACATCATATTTTGGATAGAAAAACATGACTCTGAAGTTTGCAACGTTGGAGTCCAACGAAATGATCTAAAAAAACTCCAATAAGTCCAGTAATTCTCCAATTTTGTTCCCTACCGAATTTGCAATTCGTAGTTTTGCAACCTACACCAATAATTCGTGAAATAAAAAATTGGTGAATTACAAACATTTTTTTTTCGTTCATTTTGTTGGACTCCAACGTTGCAAACTTCAGCGTTATAGAAAAACGACGTCGAAAATCTTTTGAAATGGACCAACAATTATCATGCAAGGAACATTTTATGATGTACAAATTTTATTATGGTAAGCGAGGAACATTTTATAATAAAGAGGAAAGGGACCAATAAAATAAATTGTCAACGGTGTAGAGTTAAAAAAAATATTTATTAGACACTGCTCAAAACTCGGCATGATAATAACAAACTTTGCCATATACATTTTTTTGACACTCATTATTAGTTTTATAGTTTCTTTTCCAAATTTACATCGATTCACACCAATCATGATTAACAGTTCAAAGTACACCATTTCATAGTTATCAAAGAAACGAAAAGAATGATTTCTCAACAAATCTTATACGAGGAACATTTAATCGCGAAAGAGAAAAGATATCGCTTTCGTTTCCGTCGTAGAGTTAAGTGTGGAAAATAAAAACTGCAGGGTTAACAATAATAAAAAAATACATATTCATTTCAGCACTGTTCGAAAGTTGATTAAAATCACTTCACTATTTTCACACCATCACTTTCTTATTATTACTTATTATTACATTAAAATTGATAATATCAATAATAGGACAAGTATTTTATTGTCGCTTGAGGATGGAGTATTTAAAAAAAAGCAAAAATTAGTTGGTTATTGAAAAAAGTCACCAATGTACAAAAATAAAAATCGGTCAAAAGAACAGAGTCCAGAAAAAAAAATCGGGATGAAAAAAAACTTGAAGAAAAAAATTTCAAACGAAAAAAATTAGATTGAAAAAAAAATTTCGGCCGAAGTACTTGGCGAGTTTTTTTGCTTAGCTTGGATCACGTAATGTATTTCACGTAATGTTGTATGTGTTATAAACTCGCCAAGTACTTCGGCCGAAATTTTTTTTTCAATCTAATTTTTTTCGTTTGAAATTTTTTTCTTCATGTTTTTTTTCATCCCGATTTTTTTTTCTGGACTCTGTTCTTTTGACCGATTTTTATTTTTGTACATTGGTGACTTTTTTCAATAACCAACTAATTTTTGCTTTTTTTTAAATACTCCATCCTCAAGCGACAATAAAATACTTGTCCTATTATTGATATATTATAAATTTTAGTGCTGAACGTAAATCATTGGCTTTTCCATTTCTGTTTTTGTAAAGTAATTATTTTTTTTATGCGCAAATTGATCATTTACTTGTAGACTCTATTTTTTACCAAACATTCACGATGGGCATTGTTGCTTTTTTTCTTGGGATCTCGATAAAATATGTGAAGTTTTTCATTTCTATTTGTCATTTGGAGTATAGTTATTTTATAGAAACAATCTTCTTTTTCCTATCTCAATCTTGCCAATTTTTTAAAAATTTTGTACTTTTTTGGGTAATTTTTTTCTGTGAAAATAAATGGAAACAGGGGTCAACAAATGTACTTGTCCAAGGTTTTTTCCCCGGGGAGGGGATTTTTGGCCAGGATAAGTATTATTTAACCAAACTCACACATCCCGCACTGTTTTTACGAAACTCCGATTAAACTTTAATATCGCTGACGACGTTTTTCCAATAATTTCGACACTTACTCCAAGTGCCCGTCAACTGGTTATTGTTTACCTAAACTCACACATCCCGCACTGTTTTTACGAAACTTCGATCAAACTTTCAAACCTCAAAAAACGCTTTAATAAATACTATTGTCACTTATCACTTGTCTCGATTGATTTTTCCGAATTTTGTCACTGATTCCCGATTTTACGACGAATGCGCATTAAAACGGTTATTTATTACTGTTTATAACCAAACTCTTCCACACGTCCTGCACTGTTTTCATCATTTATTCTTTGAATTCCGTTTCACACAAATTCACACATTGCGCATAACTCGTTTCATTGCGCAGTTGCGTGTTGCGCATCATTATGCGCATGCGCACTTGTTCACATCAAAATGATGAGACGCAACGAACTCGACCATAGATCACACAACTTTAATGGTATTATCACAGATACAGACACCGACCAATCAGAAACTCGAGAGGCTTCAAGAGGTCTTTGATGGTGTTATATACAGACACGTCATTCACTGGTATCGGTAGTCAGAAACCAACCAATCAGAAACTCGAAAGGGACAAGAGGCCTTTGATGGTGTTATATACAGATACGTCGAAATCCTTCACACAATTATAGAAAAATACATAATTTTGACCTGTGCAAAGTTTTTTCTCAGCAATTACGCCACCGATCATGCTGATTTTGGGCTCAATCGAAAGCATTTTTGACAATTAGTCTCCAGTCCAATTTTCGTTATATCAAACGACTCCTGAGCTTCGTAATTAAACGAAAAGACATGCCAATTTTACCCCCACCACCGCGAATCGTTTTATTCAGAGAAAGTATAGACTCGGCGAGCCTCGGGCCAGCAGACGACAGAGCTGTCAATGTACTTGTCCCGAGACTCTACCGAGTCTCTTGATTTATCCAGTCTCGCTGAGACTTTTTTTAACAGATTGACCAAGAATCTCGCCGGGACTTTTTTAAGGGACTGGCCAAGAGTCTGGATGGGATTTTTTAAGGGGTTGACCAGGGGTCTCGACGGAAGTTTTTTAAGGGATTGACTAAGAGTCTCACCGACACTTCTTTAAGGGATTGGCCAAGAGATTGGACGAGATTTTTTAAGGGATTGACCAAGGATCTCGATGGAAGTTTTTAAGGGATTGACTAAGAGTCTCACCGAAACTTCTTTAAGGGATTGACCAAGAGTCTCGACGAGAGTTTTTCAAGCGATTGATCATGACTCTCGCCGAGATATTTTGAAGGGATTGAGTGAGAGTCTCACCGAGTCTCCTTTAAGGGATTGATCAAGAATCTCGCCGCGACTTTTTTAAGAGATTGATCCAGATTCTCGCCGGGACTTTTTTCAACAGATCGACCAAGAATCTCGCGGAGACTTTTTCAAGGGATGGGTCAAGAGTCTGGACAGGATTTTTTAAGGGGTTGACTAAAAGTTTCACCGAGACTTCTTTAAGGGATTGACCATGGGTCTCGTCGAGATTTCGTTAAGGGGTTGAACAAGAGTCTCGACGAGTTTTTCAAGATTGACAAAGAGTCTCACCGAGATGTCTTTAAAGGTTTGATCAAGAATCGCGCCGCGACTTTTTAAAGAGATTTATCCAGTCTCGCCGAGACTTTTTTCAACGAATTGACCAAGAATCTCGCCGAGACTTTTTTAAGGGATTGGCCAAGAGTCTGGACGGGATTTCTTAAGGGGTTGACCAGGGGTCTCAACGGAAGTTTTTTTAAGGAATTGACTAAGAGTCTCATCGTGACTTCTTTAAGGGATTGACCACGAGTCTCGTCGAGATTTCCTTAAGAGATTGACCAAGTGTCTCGACGAGAGTTTTTCAAGGGATTGATCATGACTCTCTCCGAGATATTTTAAAGGGATTGGCCAAGAGTCTCGTTGAGAGTTTTTTAAGAGGTTGACCAGGGGTCACGACGGAAGTTTTTTAAGGGATTGACTAAGAGTCTCACCGAGAGTTCTTTAAGGGATTGACCACGAGTCTCGTCGAGATTTCCTTAAGGGATTGAATAAGAGTCTTGACAAGAGTTTTTCATGGGATTGACTAAGAGTCTCACATGGGATTGAACAAGAATCTTACCGCGACTTTTTTAAGAGATTTATCCAGAGTCTCGCCGAGACTTTCTTTTAATGGATTGACTAAGAGTCTCACCGAGACTTCTTCAAGGCATTGACCACGAGTCCCGACGGGAGTTTTTTAAGAAATTGACCAAGGATCTCGATGGAAGTTTTTTAAGGGATCATGAGTCTTGTCGAGTTCTTTTCAAGGGATTGACCAAGAGTCTCTCCTAGACTTTTTCAAGGAATTGACCTGGGGTATCGTCGAGATTTTTTTAAGGGATTGACCAAGAGTCTCAGCGAGACATTTTTAAGGGATTGACTAGGAGTCCCGGTGAGACTTTTTTGAAGGATTGACTAAGTGTGTTACCGAGATTGCGTTAAGAGATTCACCAAGAGTTTCGTCGAGACATTTTTAAAGATTTGATCTCAAGGTTTGAGAGTCTCACCGAGATATTTTCAAAGGATTGGCCAAGAGTCTCACCGAGACTTTTTTAAGGGATTGACCAAGACTCTCGCAGACATTCCCTTGAGGGATTGGCCAAAAGTCTTATGAATTAAAGGTTGCTGATATTCAAGGGCACCCTTATTCATTGCCGTAATCAAAATATTACATGAATCACTTTTTTCAATTCTAAGCATGAAATGTTTTTTCCCACATAGTTAGCCCCCTTCGATTATGCTGTTAATTTTTTATAAAAAACTATTATTTTTTTCCGGAATTTGAAGCTTGGCGTGATCGTGGAGAAATCGTCCGTTGCATATTTTTATAATTAAAAAATAGATTTTTTTACAATCAGTTATCTATAACTCCCTGAAGAATCGAACAAAGCGAATCGTCTAGAGAGTTCTAATCTTTGTTCTGAAATGTACTTTTGTTTAAAAATATGTGAAAAATTATTGGATGTTTACATCACCTAGTTTTTCCAATTCTACTATAAAATAACTTTTTTCACAGCTTTTGTACTAATTAATTTGTTTCTTTAATATTTTTACGGAAGCATGATTAATTTAATGAATTTTAAGCGAAGTACGAACGTGAGAAAATAGCTAGTTCTATTTTTCGAATTGATAATTTTATTAAAAATTTTTGTTGTTGATTAGACTAATATTTCCCTACGCTCATACTAATCTTAAAATGTATTAAATGAATAATAGTTTCCTACAAAAATTTAACAGCAAAATCAAAAGGGACTAACATTGCGGGAAAAAACATTTCTTGCTTATAATTAAAAAAATTGATTTATGTAATCTTGGAATCATTATTGATATATTTGTAAATGAAAGCACCTGTCAAAACGACAAATTTGAGCCCCTTATCCATTTGGTTTGTATGATTTTTCAGAGATTTGTGCATGATTAATAGTAAAAAAATCCACAATTCAATTATAAAAAAATACAAGGAACGATTTCTCCATCATCAAACTAGGCTTAAAAGTCATTAAAAAGGTTATAGTTTTTGACAAAAATTCAAGAACAAAATCGAAGGGGGCTAACACTATGGAAAAAAACATTTTACGCTTAGAATTTGAAAAATTGTTGTATGTAATATTTTGATAAATTCCTACATATCCTCATATGAAAGTTTGTTTTAAAACTAAAATTTTGACTCTTTATTCATTCAGTTTACTGCATATTTGAGAGAGTTATTGATATTTGAAAAAAAAATCGGAAATTTTTTTAAAAATTCATTTCCGATGAACTTGTTAAGATAAAAGTTTAAAAAAATCAAACGAGTTCCTATCAATGACCTCCATTAGAGAAAAAAAAACAATAAAAAATGCGAATTTCAAAAGAGACCGATTTGGCATGGAATGCCTCATATATATATATGGGGCATTCCACGCCAAATCGACCTACGTTAGACCCCTCTATTCTTTGATTTGGTTAAAAATTTTATATGTTGTATGACCCATTGAAAGCTCTCTTTATTTTTTTCAGATGGTTTTGTCTATACACTTGTGAGATATGATTTTTTATCAAAATTAGATTTTTTTCTTTAAATGACTGTAACTCTCAAAAATGGACCAAATCGAACTTTTTTTTTAAAAAGTTGGTTTTCCAACGTACCGTTACAAAAAAAAATATGAAAGAATGATTAACATTTGTATTCCGTTTTTTTCCCCAATTTAAAGCAATTTGAAGCAAAAAAACATTGGGTTTAAAATGTTTATCCTTTTTATCTTTTTGGAAATAATTCACAAAAAAAATTTGACCAATTAAATGATTTTTAAGACTCGTTTCATCGTGGGCAGATTTTTCATTATACTTTTTTCTCATTTCGAAAAAAAATTCATTTTTTTCCAGTCAATTTGCATCAAAATCAATTTTTTTTTTTGAAATATAGGTTTTTATCAGACTCTTGAGAAAAATTACGAAGTAAAGATTGAAAATCGTCCCCTGTATTTTTTTCAATGTTTAAGCAAGAACTCATTAAATTTAAGTTGTTGGACACTTTTGATCTATTTCAATAATTTCACAAAAAAAAAACCTTGACCAAATAAATGATTTTTGAGACCAGTCCCATCGTGGAGAGATATTTTTCACATTCATTTCCTTAGTTTTAAAAAAATTTTCATTTTTTTAGTCAATTCGTACCAAATATGCCTTTTTTATATTAGAAATGTTGGTGTTAAATAAAATATCAAAAAAATAGTTCGATTTGGTCCAAATTGACTGAAAAATAAAATAAATTTTTTTGTCAAAGTGAGAAGAAAAATATAAGGAAAAATCTGTCCACGATGAGACTGGCCTCAAAAATCATATAATTAATCAAAGTTTTTTTGTGAATTATTTGAAAATATTTAAAAAGGGTAATCATCTTAAAACCAATGTATTTTTTGCTTGAAATTGCTTTAAATTGAGAAAAACATCGAATACAAATATTATTCAATCTTTTGTATTTTTTTTCTAACAGTACGGTGAAAACCAGCTTGTCTAAAAAAAAAATCTTTGTTGTCAATTTTTCTGTCACAGTCATTTGAAAAAAAAAACATCGAATTTTGACGAAAAATCATATCTCACCAGTGGATGGACGAAAAAATCTGAAAAAAATCAATAGAACTTCTTTCAATGAGTCATACAACACATAAAGTTTTCAGCCAAATCAACGAATGGAAGGGTCTGATGTAGGTCGATTTGGCGTGGAATGCCCCATATATATTTTCATAAAAAAAAAAGCAAATACATATATTAGTCCAGTCACGTTAGCAAAAGTCCTATTCAAGAGATCCAGTCTCTGGCCAATTTTTTTATAGGTTGTTTGGGCCTATAGGAATATAGCCTTGAGTTTTCGTAAAAATCTGAGTTGCATTTTAGCAATAAAAAATTATTGAAAATTTAAAAATCGATTTTTTTTAGTTATTTTTTTTGAAACGCATCCTATCGAAAAAAGTTTCGAATAAAAGTTGTTCATCGTAATGTCCTCTATAAAAAAGGTCCTATACAAAAATGAGTTCGCATTGTTAATTAAGCAGTTAATTGCAAATGAAAAAAAAAATTGTCAATTTAATTTTTGCAACCGCAATCGATTGTTTATCAACATATCGGTTTGAAGTTCATACATGATGTAGGGGAGCCGAACCCCGAGAGAATCGTGTAAGATTTATCGATCTGCGAGATATAGTTTAGCAACAATCTGCGATCATCGAAAAAACTTTGGCATTCAATAGAATTTCCCAACGAAGGCCCACGGCGTAAAAAAGAATTGAAGAGCTTTGTGTCATCGTGCACAAGCGATATGGAAAAAAATTGTTTTCGTTGAAAATAAATACTGTTTTTTGACGATTTTCGATTTTTGCTTATAAACAAATAGCAATTCTGACCAAAATTACAAATATATCCCGAAAATTCTTGGACCATCTAATGCGTTTTTGAAAAACGAACAATTAAAAAAAAAAAAAGTTGCAATATCTTGATTATAGCCTGAGATATGGATATTTTTACGTTTTTTCAATTTTCTATTGTTGTAATTAAGATTTTTTCAAGATTCAAATTCGCTAGCCTTTCCTATGCTTCCGGTTACTGGATTCAATAAAATACTGACCTTTAGGAGGAATTATGCCATCACAGTTATCAACGTATTTCGATCAACCGCGCACGGCTGAGCGCGCGGCGTCGGCCGCTCGGTCGGGCGGCATGGTGGGAGTTCCCCCTCTCGCTCCGCAGCCTCGCGCGAGCGGCTTAAATTTAAATGATAAATTTGATAACTTACTTAAAAATGCTCGTAGAACAATTTTTTTTTTTAACGTGAATTTTTTTCGCGAATACAATGGTATCCTTAAAAATCATGTTCACCCCATAGCAGACCCATGACCATCGTTTTTACAAATTTTACATATAACCGTGCTTTAAAATCATTTTACTATGAATGGGAAAGGGTATCATAAATAAATCTTTTCTCCGACACTGTTTCATTCACTACAATAAGTTAGTAATACACTTAAAATATAATATTGAAGAAATTAATGGTCATTTTCAATTTCCTTTCTTGAGCAAAAGTAACTGAAAAGAATAATGAATTTCGCATATTTATTTGCTCAAATCTAGCCGTCAAAGTGTCAAAGAAAAATTGTATTCCACGAGTAGCTTTCAATATCCTGGCATTCAACATCTGATCGGATTTATTCACGCTTTCACAGGCTGCGATACAACGTCTTCGTTGTACAAGCAGGGAAAAGCGAAATTAATAAAACTTTTGAAGAGTGACCGTAAGAGCCTCCAGAAAGAAGCTGAACTTTTGAATGATGCGACATCTTTGAAAAGCTCTATCCAAGCAGCTGGAAAAAATATAGCCATGTATGGTGCGCGTAATGGAAATAATATGGGTTATGACGAATTCCGATACTTGTGTTTCACAAAATCGAGCCTTAAGGAGGTCGTAGCGAAAGGTCGAGTATTAGACAAGATATCAGATTTGATACATGTTGTCGATTGAACTCACAATTTTCTTCAGAAAAAAATTGGGAACATTTTATCGATAATTCAAGTGAGAAATTAAATTCCAAAATTTGTAACTTTAATCCGGTGTCTTATAACGTAACTCTTCGAATTTTATTCCGATCGTATATTACATATATTTAATTATTACATAGCCATAAAGTTTTCATTCTCAGTTATAAATCAATCATCAAAGATTGATATCGTAACATAAAAAAACGAGTTACCGAATTAGTTCTTGCAAAATTTTGAGTTGAAGTTGGAAAAACCTCAATAAACTCGATTAGTTGTTCGATCGGTTCGCGCTGAAAAATTCTTACAGTGAGCTGGCAACGTTACACATTCGTGACAGCGGTAATATAACCTATATTAGGCCACGCTGAAACAGAAATATTATCGAAGGCACCAAATGTGCGGTCCTGGGGATACAAATGAATTTTTTTAACAAGGTCACAACATTTTAAGTTATCTCGAACACAAGCTTATTGGGAAATGGGAACTGTTCAGCTATCAAAAGAAGTTAAGAAGGTTCATGTTTACAGTGCGAGTGCGCAGCGCTGCCAGACTTCGCTTGAAAAATTCATCGACTATTAACAGCTGACGACGAGTAGCTCGATTGAGTGATTAAAAATGTGTAATTTCTTAAAATATTATCTCATTGATCAGGATTGCTGTCGTTTTATTACGAATGTATAAAATAAAAATATTTTATACACCATAATAGTGTCAATTCGTAGTTTTTCAAGGAAAATTTTTTATATACAGTCAATTGACTACACGGAACCGCTACGACATCCTTAAGAGCACCTTTAATTTAAGTTCTCTTTCCCCAACTGCTGAGGCTTGTAATGAATATTCGCTTTGCACGTTTTTACAAGTTTGTCAATGGCAAGGTTATGTTCAAAGAACCCGATGCAGTGGGGGTGGAAAAAAAGTAGAAACATGTTAGAACCGATAGCGTGTAGGAAGGATCCTATTCCGCCCAACTTGTTGGAAATTATATCATGCTCGTGCGATAAGAGTGGCTGCACATCCTACTGTACGTGTCGGAAATTAGGACTGAAATGCACGAATTTGTGCAAAAAATGTAACGGTATGAGTTGTGCGACCGTTGCCGAAGCCGAAGTAATTTTAAGCGATGATGAGGAAGAGGAAGAATTTTCCAAATTTTCAGAGGCAATCGACGACGAAATTGGAATTGACTATCCCATAGTAATGGCTCCAACAAATGTAGATAGTAACGACGAGTATGAGCCTAACGAAAAAAGAGTGAAAAGAGAGTTTTTGTAATGAATTTTTCTTTCCTAAATTTTTTTCTTTCACATTAATAAACTTGTTGTAATAAATGAAACAGTGTCGGAGAAAAGATTTATTTATGATACCCTTTCCCATTCATAGTAAAATGATTTTAAAGCACGGTTATATGTAAAATTTGTAAAAACGATGATCATGGGTCTGCTATGGGGTGAACATGATTTTTAAGGATACCATCGTGTTCGCGAGAAAAAATCACGTAGAATTAAAAGAAAATAAATTGTTCTACGACCATTTTTAAGTAAGTTATCAAATTTGTTAACTAAACCGCTCGCGCGAGGCTGCGGAGCGAGAGGGGGTACTCCCACCACGCCGCCTGGCCTGACCGACGCCGCGCGCTTAGCCGCGCGCCGTCGATCGGAATACGTTGATAACTGTGATGGCATAATTCCTCCTAAAGGTCAGTATTTATACGCCGGAAGCGTAGGGAAGGCTAACGAATTTGAATTTGCAAAAATCTTAATTACAACAATAGAAAATTGAAAAAACGTAAAAATATCCATACCTCGGGATGTAATCAAGATATTGCAACTTTTTTTTTTAATTGTTCGTCTTTCAAAAACGCATTAGATGGTCCAAGAATTTTCCGGATATATTTGTAATTTTGGTCAGAATTGCTATTTGTTTATAAGCAAAAATCGAAAATCGTCAAAAAACAGTATTTATTTTCAACGAAAACAATTTTTTTCTCCATATCGCTTATGCACGATGACACAAAGCTCCTCGATTTTTTTCTACGCTGTGGGCCTTCGTCGGGAAATTCTATTGAATGCCAAATTTTTTTCGATGATCGCAGATTGTTGCTAAACTATATCTCGCAGATCGATAAATCTTGCACGATTCTCTCGGGGTTCGGCTCCCCTACATCATGTATGAACTCCAAACCGATATGTTGATAAACAATCGATTGCGGTTGCAAAAATTAAATTGACAATTTTTTTTTTCATTTGCAATTAACCGCTTAATTAACAATGCGAGCTCATTTTTGTATAGGACTTTTTTTTAAAGAGAACGTTATGATGAACAACTTATATTCGAAACTTTTTTCGATAGGGCGCGTTCCAAAAAAAATAACTAAAAAAAATCGATTCTGAAATTTTCAATAATTTTTTATTGCTAAAATGCAACTTGGATTTTTACGAATACTCAGAGCTACATTCCTATAGGTCCAAACAACCTATAAAAAAATTGGCCAGAGGCTGGGTCTGTTGAATAGAACTTCGTAAAATATGGCCTATAAGGTGACTGGACTATATATCGGGTGTGGCTGAGTAAGAGATATAGCGCGCAAAGTCGCGCGCGTTCTATCTTTTTCTCTTCCGTTTTTATATATAATTATATAATAAATAAAAATATCACCTTTAGCGTATGCTGCGCACTCTATCTCTCTGTCGTTCTTTACTTTTTTTTTAAATCTATACATTAATAAGAAGGTGAGATCGCTATGCACATTATTATAAACATTTAAAATACTTCCAAAAAGTAAAAAAAAAAACAACGTCAAGTATTAAAAAACCGTGACCTTAGTTATAAAATAACCTTCCTACGATCTTGTTATTACTTTAAAAAAAAATTATGTTTTGATTCACAGCTTCATTCATTTTCATTATATGCAGAAAGCTAATTCACTTTAAAAGAACCCGACTAAGCAGTTTTTGTCCGGGTAAAAAAAAACTGTTGAAAACTTTTATTTATTTTTCGTTATATGTGAAAAGTTACTTTATCTGAAAAAAAACCTACTCATAAATTATTGTCTATGATTAGAGAAAAAATCCACTATTATTGAAACGTTGGTAAATAGCATGTTTTTCAAAAAGAAGTGAAATCTATAGGAAAATACTTTGAAAAAGTAAAAAAAGAACGCCAAGTATTAAAAAATCACGACTTTAGTTATAAAATTACTGCTCTACATTCTGGTTATTACTGGTTAAAATAATAAAATAGTCTGGTTAAAATAAAAACTATATTTTGATTCACAACATTCATTTCTTTTCTGTTGTATGCAAACAGTTACTTTTCTGCGACAAAAAAGCTACTTAATAATTTTTGTGCCTAATTAAAAAAAAAAATATGATATCATTTTAACATAGCCAAGAACAGTGAATGGATTTAGAAGCTCCTCAAGAAATCATGTACACCCTGAACGGTGCCTACTAAAGGATTGTGTCGCCTCAAGAGCTTCCGAAGGAAATCCTGCTAATATCAAGAAATTACTATTATGATATTATCTCTGACGAAGGACGATGAACGTACAACACAACTCCACAGGAAATTATAGAAATAGAAATGACATAAAAAAGCGCACGTCCGCGTACAAGTGCACACGTATGTACCGCACATATTCACTGCAAAGACTACACAAAAACTTGGCGTGCATGGTTTTCAAAAATAAGCTCGGCAAAGGAACTCTTCATCCGTCTTTACCCGTAGAAAAATTAAATACTCACTTATTTAATTTATTCATTTTATCCTTCCATCCCATCCCTTATCTGTTCATCCATCCATTCGTTCGTTCGTCCATCCAACCTATCCTTTCACTTATCCCATCCATTCATCCGCCTGTGCTTATCCGTCCCAACCCTCCAGCCCCTCTAACCATTTTTTTACCTGCCCGTCCTTCCTAGTAATTAATTCATGTATCCCCCTCCTGTATGGCATCCATTCTATCCGACTATGGATTCATCTTATTCATTCCATCCATCTATCCATTCATCTTATCATTCATCTCTTTTGTGTATCCAATCCATCTCTCTCCTAATGCCATCCATTGATTGATTCATTCAATTTGACTATCAATTTATGCCATCCATCCCATCCATCTATCCATGTCTGTAATCATCCATCTTATTTACTCATCCAACTCGTCTCGTTATCCATTCCTTCCACTCGATTCATCCATCTGATCTAATGATCTCATCTAATTATCCCGTTTATATCGTCCTTAACACAGACTTTCCCATTCATTGATCTGGGTAGTAAATCCGTTCAACCTTGTCTTTCCGAGCTTTTTTTTGAAAACCATGCACGCCAAGTTTTTGTGTAGTCTTTGCAGTGAATATGTGCGGTACGTACGTGTGCACTTGTACGCGTACGTGCGCTTTTTTATGTCATTTCTGTTTCTATAATTTTCTGTGGAGTTGTGTTGTACGTTCATCGTCCTTCGTTAGCATAATATCATAATAGTAATTTCTTGATATTAGTAGGATTTCCTTCGGAAGCTCTTGAGGCGACACAATCCTTTAGCAGGCACCGTTCAGGGTGTACATGATTTCTTGAGGAGCTTCTGAATCCATTCACTGTTCTTGGCTATGTTAAAATGATATCATTTTTTTTTTTAATTAGGCACAAAAATTATTAAGTAGCTTTTTTGACGCAGAAAAGTAACTGTTTCATACAACAGAAAAGAAATGAATGTTGTGAATCAAAATATAGTTTTTATTTTAACCAGACTATTTTATTATTTTAACCAGTAATAACCAGAATGTAGAGCAGTAATTTTATAACTAAAGTCGTGATTTTTTAATACTTGGCGTTCTTTTTTTACTTTTTCAAAGTATATCTCGTTACAGCAAACTTGAAATGTTATTTGTTTCACTTTTTTTTAAATTTATATGTAATTATATATTTTGGTGACTTTTCTTAATATTCGTATATTTTTTGTTGGCGTATAACAGACACATTTTTTTAAAAAGCAGAATGCAAATATTAAAATTCTGAATATTGGCAATACCAAATAACTATCACATACATTTTTATACCAACCAGCAAGTCATTAAAAGTCATGAAAAAATCCATATCCCTTGCCTTAAAAATCCTTAAAAGTCATGAAATTTTAAGTATGGTCAAAATTAGACATCCTGTATTAGTAAATTATAGTGATAGTGCGAGAATTTTGTTTCATTTATATTAATGGTGATCATCACATCACATCAGTTTTGATATTTATTAGTTAGAGTGATAGTACGGGATTCAAGTGCCATTTCATTTAAATATACGTTTTTACCGACGGATCGTTTTACGGGATTTTCGGAAAATATAAATCTCGAAACCTATGATGAACAATATTTCTAACTTTTCTCCTACATGGTTTATATTTCAAGTAACGAGACCACTGTGGGGTTTTTTAAATTTTTCTAAATATATGTTGTTAGAAGAAAAATTGGAAACGTTAAAGCAACTGTATCTCGCGCAATGATGGCAGCTTAGTCGGCATTTTACTTGGCTTTAAGTAAAAATCATTTTTATTGGATAAAAGATTGGCTTAAAGTAGGTTGCTCATTTTTTATTGTTAAATGTACACTATATACCACGCATGATCAATAAAGGTTATCATAACCGCGCTAAGTACTTTAGTCGAATTTTTTTTTTTAATTAAAATTTTTTTAGCTGGCTACTTTGTAAGCATAAATTTGTTTGCATCGCAAATTCACAAAGAGAACAAGTATATAAACAAATATTGCAATAGGAATAAAATGCACAAGAAGTTACGAAGTGAAAAAAAAAACAATCAGAATGAAACAAACCCAAAACGGAATCAAGTGATGCGAAACAATTTTGAATTAAACGATATTTGATTTGAAAAAAAGTATTTTATAAGTACTTCACCAATTTTTTTTTATCGATTGTTCATGATATAAAGTTCGTGATCAATAAACGTTATCAAAAACTTGCGTAGTACTTCGTCCAAAATTATTTTTTCCAATCAAACTATTGCTCTCGAAATTTTGGGCGCATACTTTTTTGTCTCGGAATATCGTTTTGTTTTAATTAATTTTTATTTAATAACTTTCAGTGCATTTCGCTGCTATTGGAATGTTTTTTCGGTGTAATTTTATTATTTAAATATTTTATGATCCAAAATTTTTTTTCCGAATAAAATTTTTGTTCAACTTCGAACGAAAAAAATTCGATTGAAAAAAAAATCTGCCGAAGTACTTGTCGAGTTCGTGACCATGAGAGATACATTATGTGAATTAAGCAAAAAAAGTCGCCAAGTACTTCGACTGAAATATTTTTCCAATCTAATTTTTTCATTCGAAATTTTTTTTGTATTGGAATTTTTTTCCATGCTAATTTTTTATTCTTATTCTTGTTATGTAGAACAACCGTACTGGAGAACAACTGTGTTTTCAATTAATTGGAAGATTTTTTTTTTGAATTAATAGGTTTCAATGTATTTGACTGGTAATGCTTTTGTAGTTTCAATTTATTTAATGATTAAATATTACGGAAACAATTTTCGAAGTCTTCGAAAACAGTTGGGTCTTTGCTATAAAAGTGTCTTGTAGCGACTCGTATTCGACAGGTATATTATATAGCATAGAAAGTAATGTGCTTGTCTCGAGTCACTACCGCGACTCTTAATATATTGATGAAACGCATTACATCCAGATATTCGTGGTTGACATATATAACAAAAAGAATAATGTTATGGATATCGTCGTCAAGGGAAATAACAAGAAAAAATAACAAGAAAAAAAAGTCAGTTTTGAGACAACAATTAAAGAGATCGGACGTGATCGTTAAATTCATACTTGAAATAAATAAAATAACTTTTATCAGTAATATAATATAAATATCAATTAACTTAATTAATTAATTAATTAATTAATCATGTAAAGATCAATTAACATTGATCTTTGTAATTAGTTGTCTGTTTCATTTTAATTTAATAGTAATCGAGAAAATCAACGTCGAAGAGTACAGCAGTCATAATTTTTTCTTCCTACGGAAAACAACTTCCTGTGAGGAAGCAAAAATGGATAACTTCAACATTGAGTTTTATGAATATTAATAAATTGCTCAATTTGACAGTCTCGTATTGTCTCTGATATTCGAATGAACATGATTGTAATTTGTCAATTTTGTCTCGAGAATTTACGACGAATTTATTACGTATAATATGTGCGCATACATATATGACTTATATAAAAAAATGTATATATATGTCAGATTAGGTATTTATATCGAGAGTTATCTTCGAGTCTGTCGTTGTATGCTCAACGTCAAATTTGCCTGTCCACCAGTTCGCTCTAAGGTCGAATTGAGAGGCCCAATCGAGGTCGGACCACTTATGCCCATAGATTCGTCTAAACTAAAGTAACAGACAGCGTAAATTGCCAATATTGTTCATTTCGGTAAAAACAAGTTGCGAGTTTAAAGGGCTTAAACAACAAATGTTCGATTATTTTTGAAGCAATATTAATGAATATATCGAACTAAGAGTGAAGCGAGCAGGTAAAAATTTTTCTAATTTTTCTACTTGTCGCCGTAACCATTTGAACATTTAAAAATTAGAGATAGTAACTTTCAATTTTTATTTATTGTACAAGTTCAATCGAAGTTCCACTATATAAGCCACAATTGTAAAGATTATTTAGAGCCTTTCCGATCTATAACAAATTCATAATTATGCATATGTATGTGTGTATGTGTATATTTAGTGTGTATACATTCTTGGTTTAACTAAACGGAAGACTCGGCCTCTAGGTTGGCCATAAGGATGAACCTTCAATTGAGATCATTTTGACTCGGCTCGCGTCAATCTAACAAGCTCGGTAAAAGTTTTGTCACTTCGTTCAATTCTTCATAAAATCCAGTCTAGTGAAAAAAAATATTTTTAGCAGTATTTTAAATGAAACATTAATCTCTTATTCTGATAAATTTTGAAGAAAGTCAAAATAATGATTAGTGATGAGAATGACGTACCGATTAATTCAGAGATCGAAGAATCCGGAAAATTTCATTGCAGTCGAGAAGCCTCGACCCCAACCACTGTGTTAATTTAGACAATTTGCGACGTGGTATGGTCGTCAACATTCCCTCATCTTTTTGCCTCTACGCCAGTGTCCTTTATTCGTCTGACTCTTTTGCACTCGTTTTATACAAGGCACTCTCGACCAACGTTGCATGAAATTTTGACGGCTGTGCCTGGAGCTCCGCATCAATAATCCTAACATTATATCTCACTCGTCATAAGTACCGGATCGAGTTTCCGAATGTACTGCCTTCGTCTACCACGGTTACTGTTTTTAGTTTAATTGAGCTTGTAACAGGATTTTATACGGATTTCTAATGATTTAAAGCACATTTAATCAAAACATTTCTTTTCTGATATTTGTAAATGTGATTTTTTTCAAACAATAAATTAAAATTAAATATCTTATTTAATTAATTATTTACCATGTATTATGTTTATTTTATTCGATACTTATTTTTATTGTTATTTTTAATCATTTTCATTATGAATTATCTTTCAATACACTTGGCAATATGTTGAAAAGAAATGAAAATAAAATATGTAATCGCATTTGTATATGTGAATGATAAATTTTCTGCAAATTTGAATCACTTTGGTGAAATATTATTGAAGAAATTTTTATTTTTTTCAGAAATCAAAATCTAATTTTTTTCTCAAGCATAGTTGAACCGATTGATTTGGAATTTTTTTCAGTCTTGACTGTGATTAGGAGTATTCATATAAAAAACTATCTCGCACAACTGAAAAGGTTAAAAAAAAATCTTTTTTGTATTCCGTTTTTTTAGATGACCATACACTCGAAATGCAATCAAAAAATTCTTTTTATATAATTCCTGAATAAATCTGTAAATTACAGTATTTTTTTTTAAACGATTGGTTTCGTATGCCATAATGAAAAAAACAAAATTGATTTTTTGTTCATATATTCGATGAAATACTATTAATTTAATCTTCGAACACAAGTTCTGAAGATTTTTTAGAGTTCTTCGACTTATATATTTAACCAACAATTAGAATTACAAAAAAACATGATGAATAAAAAAAATACAATACTTTTAGCTTGACATAAGTATTGCATTGAGATTATTTCACGAAATTATGTCTTATTGTTAAATGTTATGCTCAAAGGAGTAATATAGTATTGTATCTAATATAATGTGAGGTTGCAAATCACCCTCACTAATGTCATCCTCAATAATTACTTAGTAAGTTGATATGATCATTGTTCTGAATATTAAAGCTGAGACAAGTACATTTATGCCCCCCAAATAGTCATTCCAGTTAATCTCTCCCCCCCCCCCCCCCCCACCGCCCAGCGCCAAAACACCGATCCCCACAAAAATTTATAAAAACCCGTCTAAGTCGTTCATGCAAAGATCTCCGCACAAAAATCCTTTCTAAAAACCAACTCATCATACAAAGTTTTATGGGTAACCGCTCTCATTATCTTATCAAATTAAGTCAAATTGTACGGAGGTGATAATTTCATTCTCGTAAATGTTGTGAGTTCACAAAAAGTTGATAAATAATTAAAGATCTACTAAAGTATATGTGGCCACGTACGTGGGATTTTATTATGTTTATAAAATCTCCAATTATGTACATATGCCATTTCTCTAATTAATGCTTTATTACAACGAATTATTAACCTATGACTTGGAACTACAAAGGTTTTAAAAAAAATACAAAATCGCATTGGCCTGCGTGAGCTTGAACGCTGCTACACTCTCATTTGTAATATTTGTAGTATAGTTTTATTGGTAACAAATTGATAAAAATTTACTATCGTATGCGTAGAGTGGATACGCACAGAGTACTTGTCCGGCCTGAAAATTTTTCGACTAGTCAGCTAAAAATATGCTTTTTTGTTCACGGCAAATTTTTCAACCACTCCGAAGATTCGGATCTCCTGATGCAGATTTGAATCTTACCCACCTTGGAATGCAATCAATTGATGACCGCTCTTACATGGCAGACTTATTCTGTTTTGTAAAACCTGTTGTAGTAAAAACCGCTGTAAAAGTGCGTGTAAATGGTACCGGATTACTTATTTCGGGTGTACAGTATCGTTTAGACGCTTTGTAACTCTAGTTTTCCCTCGGATATTACAAAACCGGAATAAACGTGCCGTGTAATAACGTAAGATATGCTCCACACGAGCATCAATTCATCGATAACAATTGGTTAAAGGAAAGGAGGATAATTTGGGATACAAAACAATCCGCATATTGCGATTCCAAATTAGCTGTACTTACTTTACTAGTTAAGGCCAAAATGTATGGTAGATTAGTTTTGACTTATGTGACAAATTTTATGAAAAATTTTCGGGACAGGCAAGTACTCTGTGCGTATTCGCTCTACGTACGATAGTAAACTTTTATCAATTTGTTACCAATAAAACTATACTACAAATATTACAAATGAGAGTGTGGCAGCGTTCAAGCTCACGCAGGCTAATGCAATTCTGTATTTTTTTTTAAAGCCCTTGTAGTTCCAAGTCATAGGATAATAATTCGCTGTAATAAAGCATTAATTAGAGAAATGGCATATGAACATAATTGGAGATTTTATAAACATAATAAAATCCCACGTACTTGGCCACATATACTTTAGTAGATCTTTATTTATTTATCAACTTTTGGTGAAATCACAACATTTACGAGAATGAAATTATCACCTCTGTACAATTTGACTTAATTTGATAAGATAATGAGAGCGGTTACCCATAAAACTTTGTACGATGAGTTGGTTTTTAGAAAGGATTTTTGTGCGGAGATCTTTGCATGAATGACTTAGACGGGTTTTTGTAAATTTTTGTGGGGATCGGTATTTTGGCGCTGGGTGGTGGGGAGGATTAACTGGAATGACTATTTGGGGGCATAAATGTAGTTGTCTCAGCTTTTTTCACAGCATTTATGCTGTTTTTGGCTACGATTTGTCTACTTTTTGTATGGAACTCATAGCTTGTTAATTAAACATGTCAATATTGTGGACATACACAGGTATGAAATTCATAGCTTGCCAATTAAACATGTCTATATTATGTATGCATCTGAGTGATGCAAAAGAATAGACATTTTTTTCGGCATTGCAGCAAAATATGGTAACATTTTATCAAAAAGTGATTCTCTCAAGAATTGAATCCTGAATAAAAATTTTAAAGGTCGCTCAAGCGATTTTTTAATGATTTCGACTAAAAATGGATACATGATCGAATTTCGAGCTGGTGTATATTCGGACTAAAAATGCAATGTGAAATATTTATCTAAGAAGTGTTCAAATGAATTCAATCTTCGTAATTAACTGTTAATACTTAAAAATAAGAATGAAAAAAAATTCGGTTACAAAAAAAAATTTCAATAGAAAAAAATTAGATTGAAAAAAAAATTTCGACCGAACTACTTGGCGAGTTTGCAACAATGAGTAAATTAAGCAAATTGAATTAAATTAAGCACATTGTATAAATTAATCAAAAAAACTCGCCAAGTACTTCGGCCGAAATTTTTTTTCAATCCAATTTTTTTCTTTTGAATTTTTTTTTGTATCCGAATTTTTTTTCACTCTTATTTTTTATTCTTGTTCTTTTTGTGTAGAACAACTGTAAATGTTGTGTAGCACATCCATATTTTTAATTAATTGGAAGATTTTTTATTAGAGGTTAATAGGCTTTAATGCATTTTACTATTAATGATTTATAGTTTTAATTTATATTTGCAAAGTTTAGACTTAAATTTTGGTCGGATTTGAATTGGCATCTGTTGTGAATTGTGATTCGATTGGTAAATTTTTGTGAGGCTCTCTTATAACTTTTTGTGAGTTTCTAATTTATTGAGAACATTTTTGTATGGTTCTCCTATAATTTTTTGAGAGATTTCATGTGAATGAGAGAATTCTTGCAAGGTTGGTTTTTTTGGGAGGAAATCGCTTTTATAACTTTTTGTTAGGGTTTGCGTTCAGAAGGAGATTTTTTATCGGAACAACTATTTGGGGGGAGTAAATGTACTTGTCTCAACTTTTTTACAGCATATATGCTGTTTTTTGCGGGGATTTGTAGACTTTTTGTGTGAAATTCATAGCTTGCTGATTAAGGTAGTAGTCTGGTAATTTGGCTTGGAAAAATAGACTTTTTTTACATATTTCGAAAGTACTATATATTAAGAATATGCTGTAAAAATTTTAGACCGAAATTCGAAATATTGACGAAGTTATAGCACCTATACGTAAGCGCCTCGTAGTTGCGCGCGCTGAGCCGCACGGCACGTTACCTTCGAGCATCCGATGCCTTTGCGTTTACTAAAAGTTTGACTTGCTTATTTCCA
Organism: Rhimphoctona megacephalus; assembly: GCA_963989365.1. Taxonomy (NCBI): domain Eukaryota; kingdom Metazoa; phylum Arthropoda; class Insecta; order Hymenoptera; family Ichneumonidae; genus Rhimphoctona; species Rhimphoctona megacephalus. The sequence continues at coordinate 19,623,437 of OZ022415.1, forward strand.
AACATTTATTTTGGAGCTCTTACATCGAAATCAGTGTGCGTTCGTTACTTCGTGCGTAAACATCTTCGAAGAGCGCAAAAATGGATCGGAAGTGTGCGTATGATTTTTCGATAAAAAATCTGTTACTAAAACTTTAAACGCGATTTTCTCGAAATAACGTTTTTTGGGCCGGCGCAGGTAATAAAAAATTTTCTAACCAACCGATTGGGCTGAAATTTGGATATATTATTCTACACATCAATAGCTCTCGCAGGGACTAGGATCTTTTTTTTCGTCCCTAACTTTCCATTTTACAGCCCGATTTCCACTTTAAAAAAAGTAACTTTTTTTTCGAAGTCCGCCATTTTGTTATGTTCCAACAAAATTGTTTAATCCTAGTTCCAACCAGAATGACAAGCTTACAGAACAATAATGTTTTTGATTTTTTTGTTTCAGATGTCCTCAAGTGGCGAAATCACCGGCGCCAGTCACCTACTTTTTTTTTGAAACGCTCACTTCAGTGCTCAAAAACTATAACAAAAAATTAAAAAAAAAAAATTTGTACACTTTTAGATACTAGTAATAATATATAAAAAAAATCAAACCGATTGAATTTTATTTTTCCCTAAAAAAAATTTCCCGAAAAAAGCATTAAAAAACCTGCAAGTTACCAGACTACTACCTTAAATATGTCTATATTGTGTACGTATCTGAGTGATGTAAAAGGATTAATGTTTTTTTCGGTATTGCAGCAAAATATGGTAAAATTTTATCAAAAAGTGACTCAAGAATTGAATCCTGAATAAAAATTTTGAAGGTCGCTCAAGCGATCTTTTAATGAATTCGGCTAACAATGGATACATGATCGAATTTCGAGCTGGTGTATCGCGACTATATTCGGACTAAAAGTGCAATGTGAAATATTGATCTAAGAAGAAAAGATAAAAGAACAACGAACAAGAAAAAACTTGAATTTATTTTAATAAAAAAAAAAATTTCAAAAAATATTAAATCGAAACATCCATGCCAACAGATGAACGGATCGGAAAATATTCCATAAAAAATGATACTGAAGAAATACTCCAATAGCATCAGAATGCATCGAAAGTTTTTAAATAAAAGTAATCATAACGAAACGAGATTTTGAAACAAAAAAAGTTTGCACATAAAATTTCGAGAGTAACAGTTTGATTGGAAAAAAAAATTTTGGCCGAAGTACTACGTGAGTTTTTCTTTTATAACGTTTATTTATCACGAATCTATTAATTTATAATGTTTATTGATCTCATGAGCAATGGGTAAAAAAAAAATTGGTGAAGTACTTATGAAATTTTTTTTTCAATTCAAATATTTTTTCGCTTAAAATTATTTCGCATCACTTAATTCCATTTTGGGTTGCAAGTGCAAATAGTATTTTCATGTATTTAAGGTCTTTACCACTCTAGGATGGTTGAAAACCATATGTAATTCAAACCTAGGGTGGTATCATACACCATTCTCTCAGTTATATAAAAAACGGAGAGAATAGTTTCCAAATGAACCTTATCATTGCATGCAAGGGACATTTTATGGTAAAAGTGAAGAGGCACCGTTTTTTACTCCGTTCTAGAGTCTACGTTCAGAAAAATGGATTGTTGGGGCTAGGGTTAAAAAAAAAAATTATTTATTTAGACACTGTTCAAAAGTTTATTTATTGAAATACACTTTGTTTTTGCACTATCACTCTTCTATCTATAATAAAAGTTACTTTAACCAAAAGTTGAAACTGACCGCGATCTTTATAACCTCATGACAAAGCTATTAAATATTCACCGAATACGAATTTATCATACACCATTCTCTTCGTTATCAAAAAAAAAAACGAAGAGAATGGTTTCTAAATAAACCTTATTATTGCATTCGAGGAATATTTTATGGTAAACGGAAAAGGGATTGTTTTCGACACAATCCAAATACAAGTTTTGTTTGTTGTAGAGTTTACGTTCGGAAAAAAAATTGTAGGGGCTAGGTTTAATAAATTCACATCCGCAATCTTTATAACCTTATTTTTTTAACCTCACATTTATCACTATTAATATAGAATTTCACATTCGCGATTTTTATAACCTTTTTCAACTCACAGCTGTCACTGTTATTACATGAAGAAAAGTCAATCGGCTCTCACATCGACGAACAGTCCCACATATCACCAGATTTCTAGTTACAACTAATGTCACTAGACAGCGACCGCAAGACGTCAAAAATGTGTGCGAAAAACGCACCATTTTTTTGATACTAAGCAATTTAAGAATGAAATATTAATATTTCTAATATACGTTAGGCTACAGAGTTCTAAATAGTCACGATCGAATGAAAAAAATAAATAAAAAATACGTGATCCCACAACATTTCTCAAAACGCTGTCATTCGTTAAATATCGCCGAAACAATTTTCGAAAACTGTTCGAAACCGCTCTACTTGCTGTAAAGACTCTAGTAGCGACTCGTCTTCGACATTATAGTATATGTAAATGTACTTATCTCGAGTCGCTACCGTGACTCTAGATGTATCGTGTATGGTTATGTTATGTTATGATTACGTTATGTATGGTATGATAATGTGATGTAGTGTGATATTATAATGCATGATGTGGTATATGGTGTTATTTGATAAAGCATGGTCTGATATGACGATGTATGGTTTGATATGATGGTGTATGGTGTGATACGATAGTGTATGGTGTGATATGATGAGGTATAATGTGATAATGCTGTCTCGTGTATGCCGATGTATGGGGTGATAATGTGTTATGGTTTGACATTATGGTGCATGATGCGCTGTATGGTGTTATTTGATGGTACATGGTGTAATATAATGACATATGGTTTGATATGATGATGTATGGTGTGATATGACGGCGTATGGTGTGTGATAATGTATAGTATAGTGATGACGTACGCTGTAATATGATGAAATATAATGTGATGATGCTGTATGATTTGTTATGCATTGTTCTAGGAATATTGTGATGGTGTGCCCTACGAGATTTAGGATATTTCATCTTACGGATATTTTTGCTTGGGGATGTTGTGTCGTAGATATTTTGTCGTCAGGTCAAAACGCGTGTAGCCATGAATACTACTAATTATAGTTCAGACTGAACAAATTTTCAAATGATTCGGTTCTACCAGTCTTGAGAAAAAATTAGGTTTTATTTCTTGAAAAAGTAAAAATTTCTTCAGAACTATTTCATCAACATGGTTTAAATTTGCAGAAAATTGGTGTTTTGACAGTTAAAACCGCAAACTTTTCGTTGCACTGAAGTTCCAGGCATGTCACCAATCACATGCAGTGAAAAGAAAGATGAAAAAAAAATTATTTTTGATCTAATTTCATTTTCCATATCTCTGGAAAAAATTAGCGTAGGTACTGCATTTTTTTCATTCTCTTAAAAATTTCATAGGAGATAAAAAAATAATTGATTGTCTTATTGGATTTCCTGATAGTTTCGGAGATATCGCACAAAACGTTAAGAAGTGGCATTTTTCGGTATTTTTCTATCATTTTAAGTCAATATTTGACTCACCACATCTTCGGAGTAGATGAAGGTAGAGTCAACTTTTGATTTGTTTTCTCCGTTATTTTATGAAAAATAAAACGTATTGAATGATTATACCGCATTTCATGATAGTTTTGGAGATAACGCGCAAAACATACAAATATATACCAGTTTTTGACTTTCCCAATGCCTTTCGCTCCGAATTCAAGATCACAAAATCGAATACTTCAAATTCCAATCAAAATGATCCTATTCACCCAATAATTCGTGTAATATGATTTAATTTTTCTGATTTCGCTCTGGGAACTAGTCTACAATGCGTATTGCTCGAGAAAAGGGAACATAATATGCAGACATATATATATCGGGGACAGAGGTGGTCTGCAGAATAATTCCCGGATGATGAGGAATATCCTTCTTGCTGTAACCCACAAAGCATCGAGAGGTGTGCACATGTACCCGAAGTCAAAAGAACTAAACCGCAAGGGGGACAACGATGGCAAAGGACGCGTTAAAGCAACACAACAACAACAGCAAAGATATCGATGTATCACATTTGACGGCTCGCCTGTCGTTATATTTCCCTTTTTAAGTCGCGTTTATGACTTTCCCCCATTTTGTGATATTGAAATACTTTATGAAAAAACATAGTTACACATTTCCATTTGTTTATTATTATTGTTAAACTATTCTATTATAGTGTGAGGTGTTTAGTCAAGTAAACCCAAAAAATATCATTTTAAATATCCATTGTTTTTTTTTTTATTGTCCATGCAAATTAGTATTTTATGATGGATGATTTTTAAAGGACAGCTGATCCATAAAAACGTCGTTTTAAAGTGTGAGACTTCTATTTAAACAAACCCTGAATAAAGTACTTTATTGTTGGTATTTAAAACAATTTTATTTGATAATTCAATTAATTAATTTAAACGGGGAGAGAATTTTTTTTTCGTACTTTTACCAGTCGTCACAACGGCTTCAACGTCATTGGAAAAAAAGGTGTAGTATCGGTATTTCTTGCGGTTCTTTGTTCAGGTTTCTTCTCGTGCACCGATTATACGACCTCACCTGCAATTGTGCCTTTTTCTGTGTATACCAAAGACGGGGAGGCAAAGAGAGAGAGAGAGAGAGAGAGAGAGAGAGAGAGAGAGAGAGAGAAGGCGAACACAAATACAGAGACATACATTTACGTTAGGCACCCCGAAGTAATTCGATCACGCGTAGCGTGCTTGCGGCGACGACGAGAAGAAAAGAATGACGATACGGTCTGTTCTGGTTAGATACGATCGCTTCATGAGGGTTCCTTAAGGGGAGTAGGCGATAAACAACACAATGATTGGCACTTTCATACGGACAACCAAAAAATCTTATATTTCCAAGCAAACGATAGTTTATTAGTAACTTCCACTGTACTTACCTAACAATAACAAATTAACCTAAAATATCACAAAATGTAAACTTAATGAGTACGACAGTTAGACTTGCTAAATAAATTTGAACTGTTAGTCATGAGGAAAAGAAAAAAGAGATGTGAATATAAAAAAATCGGTATAGAAAAGAAAAAATTGAAAAATTCAGCAATTGATTATTTTTGTAACAGTAGATCAATTCTGTCAAGTCTCTTGCAGATGATGCTATTTTTCGTACTAGATGCCATACGTGATGTACTTCCATAAAGCGCACGCATGTCATCTAGCACCAAAAAGCGACATCGTGTGCAGGAGGCTTTAAGCTAGTTTTGTTTCGTACAAACGCACGCTAACAGATATCTATAAACTAACATTAATAACAAGGCTTTTCTATTTTTTTAATTTTACTTAAATTAAAACAGAGTGTTCGGTAACTATGGACAAATTCGAGAATGGAGTACCCATATATATGTGAACTTGATGAGGGAGACTGCTATTAGTCCAGTCACCTTAGGCCATATTTTATGAAGTTCTATTCAAGAGACCCAGCCTCTGGTCAATTTTTTTTAAATTTGTGTGGACCTATAGGAATATAACCCTGAGTTTTCGTAAAAATCCGAGTTGCATTTTAGCAATAAAAAATTATTGAAAAATAAAAAATCGATTTTTTATTATTTTTTTTTTGGAACGCGTCCTATCGAAAAAAGTTTCCATTAAAAGTTGTTCATCATAACATTCTCTATAAAAAAGGTCCTATATAAAAATGAGCTAGCATTGTTAATTAAGCGGTTAATTGCAAATGAAAAAAAAAATTGTCAATTTAATTTTTGCAACCGCAATCGATTGTTTATTAACATATCGGTTTGAAGTTCATACATGATGTAGGAAAAGATTTATTTATGATACCCTTTTCCATTCATAGTAAAATGATTTTAAAGCACGGTTATATGCAAAATCTGTAAAAACGACGGTCATGGGTCTGCTATGGGGTGAATATGATTTTTAAGGATACCATCGTGTTCGCGAGAAAAAATCACGTAAAATGAAAAAAAATCAATTGTTCTACGACCATTTTTAAGTAAGTTATCAAATTTGTTAACTAAGCCGTTCGCGTGAGGCTGCGGAACGAGAGGGGGTACTCCCACCACGCCGCCCGGCCGAGCGGCCGTCACCACGCGCTTAGCCGCGCGCCGTCGATCGGAATACGTTGGTAACTGTGATGGCATAATTCCTCCTAAAGATCCGTATTTTATTGAATCCCGTAGCCGGAAGCGTAGGGAAGGCTAACGAATTTGAATTTTGCAAAAATCTTACTTACAACAATAGAAAAATGAAAAAACGTAAAAATATCCATATCTCGGGTTGTAATCAAGATAGTGCAACTTTTTTTTTTTAATTGTTCGTTTTTCAAAAACGCATTAGATGGTCCAAGAATTTTCCGGATATCTGTAATTTTAGTCAGAATTGCTATTTGTTTATATGCAAAAATCGAAAATCGTCAAAAAACAGTATTTATTTTCAACGAAAACAATTTTTTTTTTCCATATCGCTTGTGCACGATGACACAAAGCTCCTCGATTTTTTTATACGCTGTGGACCTTCGTCGGGAAATTCTATTGAATGCCAAAGTTTTTTTGATGATCGCAAATTGTTGCTAAACTATATCTCGCAGATCGATAAATCTTGCACGATTCTCTTGGGGTTCGGCTTCCCTACATCATGTATGAACTTCAAACCGATATGTTGATAAACAATCGATTGCGGTTGCAAAAATTAAATTGACAATTTTTTTTTTCATTTGCAATTAACCGCTTAATTAACAATGCTAGCACATTTTTGTATAGGATCTTTTTTATAGAGAACATTATGATGAACAACTTTTGTTCGAAACTTTTTTCGATAAGATGCGTTTCAAAAAAAATAACTAAAAAAAATCGATTTTTTAATTTTCAATAATTTTTTATTGCTAAAATGCAACTCGGATTTTTACGAAAACTTAGGGCTATATTCCTATCAGTTCAAACAACCTATAGAAAAATTGGCCAGAGGCTGGGTCTCTTCAATAGGACTTTTGCTAAGGTGACTGGACTATATGGTGTTCAAGAGATCTGATATGCAACGCTTGTATTGCTTGGTGGTGTGACGTTCCGACAGATCGAGTCTCTCCCTCTTTTTTCACTCTTTCTCTCGACGTCTCGGCCACTTCCGGTATAGGGTGTATACCACCATGTCGATGGTGTGGAGGGTGTACAGCCACGGACAGGGTCTCATCTGCTGTACGCTTCATATATTTATCGCGTGTCCCTTTACGAGCCACCATTTTTTTTACGCTTTATTTTGCAACGATCGAATCCGAGAACGATCTCGCGAGCGCGAGAGTCGAGGATCGGGAGGATCGATCTCGTCGGTCGGAAGCTGCGGTTGCATAAAAAAAAAAATATGTTGCAGCTGCTCGCGCGATCGGGTGAACTAAGAAAACCTGTAAATCAACATGCACGCATAAACACACATATGTACACATATGTAGATATTATGTTCCAAAAATATACTCCAGAAAAAGAGCATCATTGTTCCAATAAGAAAACCATAGATAAATTGCAATAAAATACAGCAAAGAAATGTCATTGATATTTTCAATTTTTTTGTAATTACGATTTTCTCAAAAGTTTAGTCAACAAAATTCTATGATTATTATTTTACACAATTCTTCGAGTTTCCCATTCTTTTTATAGAATTATATAGTAACATTTTTATGATGAAAATTTCAACCTTCATAATTAAATTTGAAGATTGAATAAATCGATGTACAAGCAGGTTTCGTTTTTAAGTATTAGAAATGATGAAATGTGATTCGAATATAGGATATTATTAGAGCATTAACAAGACATGGATTGCGAGACAGAAAAATGGTAAACATTTTTTTTAAATACTATATTTCAAAATCTTGATACATTACGAAAAAAATTCGTATGACCTCGAAAACATATCGTGTGATTTTTTAGGGATATATTTTATGCAACAAAATATTCGACTACTTGGGTGTATTCTATTTTTATCCATAATTTGTGTCGATTAGTAACATGTATTATTTACACAGCGTACGATAACGCTTGTCAAAAACTAAATATATAGGGTTCACACTCGTACTGCACGTGCTCCGACGATAAATAACCCCAATTTTATTTTCATTCGTTATGTAACGAAATACACAAACATAAAATACATTTTATAAAAAAAACCATGAGTTCAACGACGAAAAAAAATAAAGTGGATAATTTAGTGTGACTTTGAGTTAAATTTAGGATCTGAAAAAATATTTTCAATTATTCGAGTATGATACTAAAAAAAATGATTTCGACAAATAAAAGCACATCGAAAAAAAAATTTGTTGAATGAATTGTAAGTAAAAAATGTATACTGAGAGAAAAGACCATGGTATTTTTTCACAAACTAACATAGTAAAATGTGATACAGTAGAATTAACTATAATGTATTGACAGGAATATAACATCAAGACACTCGGTATAGTGCCTCGAAACAAGTACATTGACAGCCCTGTCGTCTGCTGGCCCGAGGCTCGCCGAGACTATACTTTCTGTGAATAAAACGTTTCGCGATGGTGAGGGCAAAATCGGAATAACATTTCGTTTATTGACGAAGCTCATGAGTCATTTGAGACTTTGAAAATTGAACTGGAGACTAATTAAGAAATTATCTTTCGAATGAGCCCAAAATCAGCATGATTCGTGGCGTAATTGCTGAGAAAAAACTTTGCATGGGCTCAAGATTATGCAAAACTTACTAACACATTTATGGACTTGATGTATCTGTATGTGCATTCTGACCGATACATACAAGGGTATTTTGATGCCCTTCATAGCCAATCCTCGCCGAGAAAATACCGGCTTCAACCAATCGCCGATGAGAAAACTTCTGATTGGTCCTGTCGTCTGTCTGCACATCGTCGGTCTTCTTGGGTACATTCGGCTTGCACGCTTTCAGCGCTGTAAGCACTCAAAGTGCGTTCGACTTGCACGCTCTGAAAGCGCACGTAATAGTAATACCGAAGCACGGTACAGCGTGCAAGTCGAACGCACCCTTCGAGCGCTTACAGCGCTGAAATCGTGCAAGCCGAACGTACCCCTTGTCACAACGTTCCACGTCTGTTTACGATCGTCGGTCTTCTGTCACATCGTTCACGTCGACTGTCGAAATAATTTCGTTCGTTCATCGTTTTTCTAAATTCGTTCATCGTCTGTCTAAATAATAATATTTCCGGGAAACAGTGCGAGATGTGTGAATTTGATTTAAAATATTTATGTTATGTGAGTTTTGTGAAAACAGTGCGGGTTGTTTACTCCTATGGCAATCGGTTCGCGAGTGTTTGTTTGTTAAGGGGACCGTATGGTCTAGAGCACGAAAATTTCACCTATTTTCACGATTTTTTTTTTGCCATAAAAAATTTAAAAATCGATGTTTTAACTTTTCGGGTTTAATACTACCTTTATTAAGTATACAAAAAAATTTTTTTTTAATTTTAAAAACAGTGTTTATTATCATATAATTGGCATTGAAGACGACCCTCTCGAAAAATCCGACCCGGACGGTGAAGATCGATCCGAGACTTCTACTCATCTGAAACACAAAATTCAAGAAGATTCTTAATCAGAAAGAGTGCAGTTATGGTCGGGACTAGAACAAATCGAAAAAATTAAAAATTGACAAAATGGCGCGCTTTTGAAAAAAAATTCGTAAAATCGGGTTTTTTTTTCACTAGTTTTTTAGTATAAACAATAAGAAATTATTTAAATAAAATTATGATTGTAGTTCCGACGATAGCCATACATGTTGTGAACAACATATCCAAATTTCAAGTGATTCGGTTGAATAGTTTTTTTGTTTTCACCTGCGCAGTGCCGAAAAAAGTCGTTTCGAGATAAATGAGTTTAAAGTTTGAGGTACAGATATTTTCAAAAATTGAGCAAATTTTGAATACTTACAGTTAATCCGCGATTCCGGCACCATATAGGATTCCTTCGGAACGTTCATAATTCAAGATTTCCTCACTCCTTTCATTTCTTCGAGCTGTCCGAGCCTCTTTGGAGTTGTCCGTGCTCCTACGGTTGGCGCTCGATACTCGCAGCTCGTCTCGGTTTTGCGCTAGTTGCTCCGCTTGTGGCCCGATTGTTATGCCCATGGTCTCCATTATTTTCAATAGGGATGCAAATCCTTCATTGAATATGCAAGCGGAAATGTGAGTGGCAATATCAATGATTTTTTTTTCGGCAAACAGATGTTTCGGCGCAAGGTGCCACACGCAAGCATTGAAACTTTCGTTATTGTTCTGCGTATTACTGCCAATACACCTTTCCAATAAAGTCTCTGCTGTCAATTCTTCATAAATTGGTTTTAATATCTCTTGTGCGATGAATCGCACAGAACAGGTGGGTGCTCGTAGGTGTCTAAAGTACCTGCAGCCTCACTTTGACGCCACTTGCACCACGATTCGGAACCTGGAGGACAGTACGAGTGTTGCGGATTTTCATCTGTTGAAATTTTGTGATAATATGCTGCCCATATTTCACTTCTCATCCCTTCAGTCGAATCTGAATTACGTCTAATTGCTAGACCGTAATAAGTTGACAGCTCTTGCAATAATTTATTCGTCAATTGTTGACGCTTCGGTGTTTTATTTATCGATTTCCGCTGTGTCTTTTTTCCCTCTTCTTTTTCTGTCAATTTCTTTGTTGCTTTCTTTATTTGTGCATGTTTTTTTTTCGCATCAACAGCACGTTTGTACAAACGTTTTTTAACATGCAAAACACATTCTTTTTTGCAAACTAAAAAATCATCCCCGTAAGGCTTTGTGTCCAATAAGGCTTTGAACGTTTTCGTGTCGCCGTCTCCGATATAGTTCGCGTATTTTACGTTGTACAACTCTTCCGATCTCTTGAACATTTCCACGATGCCGTCTACCTCCATTTTGCCAGCACTTCCGGTATGATTTGCGTCACAGTGATCTTCATGCTCTCGATACCACGCTTCATATTCAATCGTATCCTCTTGGCCTTTCCATTGAGAGCAGGCTTGACATATACTGCATTTGACGACAACATCTAAAATTTTATTACTGTATTTCCCTATTAACGAGGCAATACCGAGAAGCGATGAGAATCCACGTTTCGCCCACGATCCATCACCAGACACAGAAAGTTCATCCGCGGGACGCCCAGCTTTTACATTCAACTCGACTTCTTCTTTCAATGCTCTTTGGAAAACGATTTTCGCGACGGCTTCAGCTGCAATTTTTATATTGTCCACGATGCCGTAATATGTACTCTTACAAATTCCTTGTCCAAGATCCATGAGACCGCAGAAATTTTTCAAGCCTTCAAATCCTACTCCAAGCATTCTCAGGGCGAGAACAAGTCGACGGTTGATTTCAAATGCCTTATCAATTAACGGCGAAGACAAAATAAAAGTTTCTTTACACTCACACTTCACAGAGAGTTTGAATCCTAGACCACGTTGTCCGTTTTTGCTAAAAGTGACCGCACCGTTACAATCTTTACACTTCAACAACTGTTGCAACGTTAAAAATATCATGCTGAATTCGATGATGCAATAATTGAAAGTAGGATTAACGTTTACTTCCAATTCCTCATTGCCTTTTAATTTTTTCGCAGACGTGCTCGTAAAATCAGTAGTATTTTCGATAGTGAATCGATTGCCCTTGAAATATCTTTTGCGACCTACAGAAGATGGTCGTCTAGAAGAGTCACGGCCTTGCTTTCTATCCATATTTTCTGATATTTTATTTCAAAATTTTCGATGTTGGTTCGTCAAAACGTAACGTTGTACTGATCAAGTCAGGGGAAAGCGAAATGACCGTTTCCCTCACAAATGTTCGACAATAGGTATATTTCGGGGAAGGGAAAAGTATATATAGGTATATAGTATGTACTATATACAGGTATATATTTTCGGAGAAGGATTGGGACAGCTGCTGCGCTCCGATTAGGTTACCGGTTAGCGCTAGACCCGTTAGGAGCGCGCGGACCGCTCTCTACCTGCGTTATGGGCTGTAGAAGCTGTAATATTGAGAATTTCCGCATGAAAATTTCACAGTATATTCTTGAGATACTATACTTTCGACATATCGAAAAAAAAAAAATCGATTTTTTCAAATTTCTAGACCATACGGTCCCCTTAATATATAAAGTATAGTGTTGGGCAATGTCTCCTTGTATAAACACTTTGACTTTCCGCTATTTGTGACAATTTTGTTGCAATCGAAATATCGGTAATGTTTTAACCTAATAGTTTCGAAAGTGTTTAGTGCAGGATGTGTGGACCATAAATGTAAATTTCGGAAAAACTATTTTTTGAGGTTCAGTGATATATATAAGAGTCAAAAACTTTAAATGTCTGTGTGTTGATAAACGGCAAATGCGAATTTGTGTATATAAAAGTTATTTCGATGTTCAGTGGAAAAAAAGTGTTACGCATTGAATTTGTACGATAAAATTATACGTATGTGAAAAATATTTATAAATGTTTTGATTACACAATTGCGAGAAAAATTAGTTCGTTAACCTATAACTTCGAATTTTCTTTTTAATCGGAAATTTTATTTCTTTGTACACGCAGATATTGTATATATGTTGATGAATTCAAATAAACAACCGAAAACTTTAATCAAATGAATATGTGCTAATTACATTTGTTGCGTCATTATTATTTTAATAAGTTGTCATATTTTTCTTTATTCTGTTTGGTTGTGTCTGTCGGTCCCTTTTTTTATCTCATTGGTATGCATACCAAGATCAAGGATCTATACCAAGTTTCATCATTTTATTGGACAATATGTGTGCTGTGTATTTCTACTTTTTTGCTTTGACTGCGTCAACATGAATTGAAAAATTTGTTACAAAAAGTAATTTCTTGCCCATTTATTATATGAATGGGATAAAATGTCTGTCATTGTAACACAATGGGTACATCCGAACTTTATATTGACAGTTTACAGCGCAGTGTATACTAAGTTCTTTTCCGCTTCGGTTGTGGCATAATAAATTCAAAAAGTTGTTTCAAAAAGTCTTCGGGTAATCTTTTTCTGATGGTATCAAAATTTGAATCATTGAGATGCAGCGGGCACCTAAAAAGTTTGACAACTTTATGAAGTGACGTATGTGCTGAGTATGTCCACTTTTTGTCTGTGATTGTGGCATCATTAATTGAAAAATTCATTACAAAAAGTCTTGGGTTGCTCATTTATTGATGGGATCAAACTTTTTGCCTGCGAATCACCATGGAGACATCCAAAATTTCTGAATTTTGTTAGACCCAATGTGCGCTATGTTTTTTCACTTTTCTTCTTTAGATATGTCATAATAAATTTCAAAAGGTTGTTTCAGGAAGTCTTCAGGTGCTCTTTTTCTGATAGAATCAAAATTTGTATCATTGGAATGCAATGGATACCTGTAAATTTTGAAATTTCTGTGAAGCGGCATGTGTGCAAAGTATTTCCACTTTTTGGCTTTGACTGTGGCATATGGATTGTAAAATTTGTTACAAAAGTCTTTGGCTGCTCATTTCTGAATAGGATCGAAATTGCTGTCTTCGAAACCCATTGGATACGTAGAAAATTTTTGAATTCTGTTGGGCTTGTGGAGCGCCGTATTTTTTGCTTCCCCTATTTAGTTCTGGTATAATAAATTTAAAAAGTGGTTTCAAAAAGTCTTCAGGTGCTCTTTTCCTGATAGAATGAAAACATAGATAATTGGACTGCAGCGGATACCAGCAAACTTTAAAAATTTTGTGAAGCGACATGTGTGCTAAGTATTTCCACTTCTCATCTTTGTTTGTGGTATTATAAATTTAAAAAATTGTTACAAAAAGTCATCGGATGCACATTTTTAGATGGGATAAACATTTCTGGCTTCAAAACGCAACGGATATATCCAAAATTTTTCAATTTTGTTCGACTGAAAATGGGTGTCATGTTTTTTCATTCTCCCGCATCAATTTTGGCAAAATAAATTTAAAAAATTTGTTTCAGAAAATCTTTGGGTGCTCTTTTTCTGATAATATCAAAATATGTATCATTGGCATGCAGCGGATGCCTACAAACTTTGAAAATTTCGCGAAGCGATATGTGTGCTAAGTGTTTTCCATGTTGGGCTCTGATTTGGCATCATAAATTGAAACATTTTTATTTAAAAATTTTCCTCCTATGGTCGTTCTGGTTCTGATGACATCGAAATTTGCCCGAAGCCAATGCAACTGGTACAACTACCCTCATTCCATTCTCCGAATAACTCACTCCATTTTCTTGGGCAGGATCCTGGTTTGAATTTGTCTACTTCGTTTAATATGTTGTTTCGAAGTACCCATAACATATTATTTGAACTTTTTGAAATTCATTTAGAATATGAGAATAACTGTTACACAAAACAAAATGAGTTAATCCTCGCGAAAAGCTAAGGTTAGAGGTTTCGCAGAAAGTTATAAAATAAATTGAGCTATACTAAAATATATGTGGCCAAGTACGGGAGGCTTTATCGTGTGACATAAAATCTTCAAATACTGTTGAATGTTGATAGAGAAAGGAATCAAATCTGAAAATGTAGTTGTTTTACCAACCAGAATGAAAATAAAAACTCTGTATGAAAATAAGTGTCCGAAGCAAAAAAAGATTGCAAACGAAAAAAAAATAGATGAAAAAGAATTTCGGCCGAAGTATTTGGCCAGGTTGTCACCATGATCGATACATTATGTGAATTAAGTGAAAAAACATTCGTCAAGTACTTCGGCCGAATTTTTTTTTAATCCAATTTTTTTTCTATGTTTTATAAAACAATTTGTAAGCCAAGGATGATGCACCATAATCTTCCGTCATTTCATCTTTGAAAGAATAATAATTCTGAGGCTCCTTCTGATAATAAAATTAAATATAATTGTCTATTTATAGCTTAGACCGAAATTGCTAGTATCCTCGCTGCCTTTTCGCCCCTGAATGCCTTATTCTAATACACAACTTGAAAGCTAATGATAAAGTATTTAATTTTCTGAATTTTCGCCTTGGGGAAAAATTGGTACTTGACGTCTCTTCTATAACACCGTCCTGCCAAGCTATAATCGAATAATAACCTATCAACGAATTACTAACATCTCGAAAATACTTCGAGTCTGTAGTTAACTCTTTTGAAAACATTATAACTTTTTTTCTTATCACAGGAACTAAATGCTCCTATATTTAAACAACCTCAATAACAAGGAATTTATGGTAGAAAATTTGTCTCATTCTCTGATGTCCAATTAGTAGTGTGAGCAATACTGATTCCTGACATTGAAATAAATCGATGATGTAATGATGCAGACACGTTGTAAGTTTTTTTGTTATATACAGGCTCTATTGGAGTTTATATAAAACGAAATATATGAAAATACTATAGAAAAAAGAAGTGATAGCAAATAGCAAAAATCCCCTCTCGGGGGAAAAAACCTGGACAAGTACATTGGTGGTCCCTCGTTTCCCTATGATATCACAAAAAGTCCAAAACCCCACTTAAATTTTTTTTTTTTAATGTTTACTAATTTTATTTATATCCCGGAGGGAAACCAACCATATAGATCACGAAATATTCGGCCAAAAAACCAGACTTCACAATAAATGTTACTTTGAATTTATTTCCACAGAACAGAACAAGAATCAAAACATTAAAAAATTAGCATTATCAAGATGAGAAAAATACCACTTATAATTGGTGTGTAAGAAGTATCAATAGTCTTGAAAAAAATGAAAAAAGATCGATATCTAAGTTACGTGCAGCAGTAAAATTTATGACATCAGTACTAGAACAAGTATTTCTTTGGTGACTGAGAAGATATCAATATGGACGTACCGGCAACGTAGGGCATGCAGTTAGTGCATTGCTTCTGGGATCTCCTAAGTCGAGTAGCTACTTTTGTTTTGGCTATGGCGCGACCAATGTTGCCAAATAGTATTTACTTATATGACCTAATGAAACAACATTGCCCGCGCCGTGGCTAAAATAACGAAAAACAAGCAGGAGCAGGAAGTTTCGCATAAGATCCCATGCTTTTGTAATGTTAAAAAAAAACTTTAATTTATGTCTGTACATGATAGCACAGTTTTGTTTGATTGGTAATAATTTGATGAATGTTCACCACCGTACGTTGAGCGTATACGCACAGAGTACTTGTCCGGCCCATAACTTTTTATTAAAATTGCTCATTCAAGTGAAAATCAAATTGGAGGTGCTTTTCGTTGCATGCGTTGATTTTCGCCGTCAGAAATTTACAAGAAAATCAATTCTTCTGCGAATTTCAGAATGGCCTTGTATCATAAACAACATTCGTCGTCTATTCAATCGGAATAAAATGGTGTTCGTATTCATCATAAAATTACATTAACATAAGGTGCAGTCAATTATGAAATTTCTGAAGATGCGAATCATTGTCAGTAAACTATTGCCAGCAATGTAGCGTATCATACTTTCAAAAACTACTATTGCCAGCAATGAAAGTTATTATACTTTGGGAAGCTACTATTTATTAGTAGAAGGTCTAAGTAACCACTGGTGAATGGTCAAAAGTTCAATGCGGGCTATGAATGCACCGTCAAATTTGTATCCAAAGTTTTAAGATCACGCAAATTTCACACAAAATAATCCCCCTCTGTTCGTTTCATTTTGACTTTCTTGGGCGCCAGCTATCAAAATAGCCCTTTATGTTTTGAAAAAGAGAATTTAAACCATTATGCGGGATTAATCATAAAAAAATAAAAATTAAATAAGATATTACCAAGAATGAAAAAGTGCGTATTTATGAGCCTTGACTTTTGAGAGAGACCACTTATTTTTACTGGAATGAGCAATTTTAATAAAAAGTTATGGGCCGGACAAGTACTCTGTGCGTATACGCTCAACGTACGGTGGTGAACGTTCATCAAATTATTACCAATCAAACAAAACTGTGCTATCATGTACAGACATAAATTAAAGTTTTTTTTTTTAACATTACAAAAGCACGGGATCTTATGCGAAACTCCCTGTTCCTGCTTGTTTTTCGTTATTTTAGCCACGGGGCAGGTAATGTTGTTTCATTAGGTCATATAAGTAAATACTATTTGGCAACATTGATCGCGCCATAGCCAAAACAAAAGTAGCTACTCGACTTAGAAGATCCCAGAAGCAATGCACCAACTGCATGCCCTACGTTGCCGGTACGTCCATACTGATATCTTCTCAGTCACCAAAGAAATACTTGTCCTAGTACTGATATCATAAATTTTACTGCTGCACGTAACTTAGATAGCCAAAAACAGCATAAATGCTGTGAAAAAAGGTGAGACAAGTACATTTATGCCCCCCAAATAGTCGTTCCAGTTAATCCCCCCCACCATCCAGTGCCAAAATACAGTTCCCCACAAAAATTTACAAAAACCCGTCTAAGTCGTTCATGCAAAGATCTCCGCACAAAAATCCTTTCTAAAAACAAACTCATCATACAAAGTTTTATGGGTAACTGCTCTCATTATCTTATCAAATTAAGTCAAATTGTACAGAGGTGATAATTTCATTCTCGTAAATGTTGTACGTTCACAAAAAGTTAATAAATAAATAAAGATCTACTAAAGTATATGTGGCCAAGTACGTGGGATTTTATTATGTTTATAAAATCTCCAATTATGTTCATATGCCATTTCTCTAATTAATGCTTTATTGCAGCGAATTATTATCCTATGACTTGGAACTACAAGGGTTTTAAAAAAAATACAGAATTGCATTAGCCTGCGTGAGCTTGAACGCTGCCACATTTGTGATACCTCATTTGTAATATTTGTAGTACAGTTTTATTGGTAACAAATTGATAAAAGTTTACTATCGTACGTAGAGCGGATACGCACAGAGTACTTGTCCGGCCCGAAAATTTTTCGACTAGTCAGCTAAAAATATGCTTTTTTGTTCAAGCCAAATTTTTCAACCACTCCGAAAATTCGGATCTCCTGACGCAGATTTGAATCTTACCCGCCTTGGAATGCAATCAATTGATGACCGCTTTTACATGGCAGGCTTATTTCGTTTTATGAAACCTGTTGTAGTAAAAACCGATGTAAAAGTGCGTGTAAATGGTACCGGATTACTTATTTCGGGTGTACAGTACCGTTTAGACGCTCTGTAACTCCAGTTTTCCCCCGGCTGTTACAAAACCGGAATAAACGTGCCGTGTAATAACGTGAGATATGCTCCACATGAGCATCGATTTATCGATAACAATTGGTTAAAGAAAAGGAGGATAATTTGGGATACAAAACAATCCGCTTATTGTGATTCCAAATTAGCTGTGCATATTTTACTACTTAAGAGTATGGATCAGTCACTTCACCTCACCTCGAGTTTCTGAAATTTAAATTCTTCGACACCGTTTGACCGAATACAAAAAAGCTCTGTCAGTGGACGCGGGACGATGGCAAAAATCCGCTGACAGGGCCTTTTTGTAATCGGTGAAACCGTGTCGAAGAATTTCACTTCCGAAATTTGCAGCTATCTCCCTCGCACTCACGGTGGCGCGATACCGACTGACCCATACTCTTATTGCCAAAATGTATGGTATGGTAATGTGAACCAATGTTGACTTATGTGACAAATTGTATGGAAAATTTTCGGGCCGGACAAGTACTCTGTGCGTATCCGCTCTACGTACGATAGTAAACTTTTATCAATTTGTTACTAATAAAACTGTACTACAAATATTACAAATGAGAGTGTGGCAACGTTCAAGCTCACGCAGGCTAATGCAATTCTGTATTTTTTTTAAAGCCCTTGTAGTTCCAAGTCATAGGATAATAATTCGCTGTAATAAAGCATTAATTAGAGAAATGGCATATGTACATAATTGGAGATTTTATAAACATAATAAAATCCCACGTACGTGGCCACATATACTTTAGTAGATCTTTAATTATTTATAAACTTTTTGTGAATTCACAACATTTACGAGAATGAAATTATCACCTCTGTACAATTTGACTTAATTTGATAAGATAATGAGAGCGGTTAAACATAAAACTTTGTATGATGAGTTGGTTTTTAGAAAGGATTTTTGTGCGGAGATCTGTGCATGAACTATTTAGACGGGTTTTTGTAAATTTTTGTGGGGAACAGTATTTTGGCACTGGGTGGTGGGGGGGATAACTGGAACGACTATTTGGGGGGCATAAATGTACTTGTCTCGCCTTTTTTCACAGCATTTATGCTGTTTTTGGCTAGGATTTTTCGAGTTTTTGTATGGAAGTCATAGCTTATTAATTAAACATGTCAATATTGTGTACGTACTCGGGTATGAAATTCATAGCTTGCCAATTAAACATGTCTATATTATGTATGTATCTGAGTGATGCAAAATAATTGACATTTTTTTCGGCATTGCAGCAAAATATGGTAACATTTTATCAAAAAGTGATTCTCTCAAGAATTGAATCCTGAATAAAAATTTTAGAGGTCGCTCAAGCGATTTTTTAATAATTTCAGCTCAAAATGGACACATGATCGAATTTCGAGCTGGTGTATCACGACTATATTCGGACTAAAAATGCAATGTGAATTATTAATCTAAGAAGTGTTCAAATGAATTCAATCTTCTAATTAACCATCAATACTTATAAAATTATTAGATTACTTAAAACGTACAGTTATTCTGAGAAGATACGACGCATAAAAGAACAACGAACAAGTAAAAAATTGATTTTTTTTTAATATATTAAAAAAAAAATTCAAAATATATTGCACCGAAACATCCGTGCCAACAGATCAACGGATCGGAAAATATTCCATAAAAATGATGGCGAAGAAATACTCCAATAGCATCAGAATGCACCAAAAGTTTTTAAATATAAGTAATCATAACGAAACGAGCTTTTGAAACAAAAAAAGTGTACGTACAAAATTGCGAGAGCTAAAGTTTGTTGGAAAAAATAATTTTGGCCGAAGTACTACGCGAGTTTTTCTTTTATAATGTTTATTGATTACGAATTATATGTCGTGAGCAATAGATAAAAAAAATTGGTGAAGTACTTATAAAATTTTTTTTTCTCAAATCAAATATCTTTTCGGTCAAAATTATTTCACATCGCTTGATTCCGTTTTGGGTTGCAAGTGCAAATAGTATTTTCATGTATTTAAGGTCTCTACCACTCTAGGGTGGTTTAAAACCTTATATAATTCAAACTTAGGATGATTTAAACATAAGGTGGTATCATACACCATTCTCTCAGTTATATAAAAAATGAAGAGAATGATTTCCAAATAAATTTTATTATTGCATGCAAGGGACATTTTATGGTAAAAGAGAAGAGGCACTGTTTTCGACTCTTATCTAGAGTTTACGTTCGGAAAAATGAATTGTTGGGGCTAGGGTTAATAAAAAAAATATTTTTTAAGGCACTGTTCAAACTTTTATTTATTAAATTACACTTTATTTTTTTGCACTATCACTCTTCTATATATATATATATATATATATATATGTCACTTTAATCAAAAGTTAAAACTGACCGCGATCTTTATAACCTCACGACAAAGATATTAAATATTCACCGAATATGAGTTTATCATATACCATTCTCTTCGTTCTCAAAAAAACGAAGAGAATTGTCTCTAAATAAACCTTTTATTATTGCATTCGAGGAACATTTTATGGTAAAAGAGAAAAGAGATCGTTTTCGATTCCGTTGTAGAATTTACTTTCGGAAAAAAAATTGTAGGGGCTCGGTTTAATAAATAAAATTATTTATTAAGTCACTGTTCAATAGTTTATTATCACACTTTATTTTCCCACTATCACTCTTCTATCCATAATAATAAAAGTCACTCTTTACTCGTCTATCTATCTATCTATAAACGCGACTCTAACCAAAATTTCCAATTGACCGCGATCTTTATAACCTCACGACTATTAAGAAAGAATATTGGTCAGCTGTCATATGCACGATCGATCGAATGTCACCAGAATTTTCACCAATATCACTAGTATCACTAGACAGCGACTACGTAAAAAACAGTTGAGCATCAAAAATGTGTGCGAAAAAATGCTCAATTTTTCGGAGCAATGATTAAAAAAAAAATTAATATTATCAATACGCTTTAAGCTACGAGGCTCTAATTAGTCGCAATCGAAAGAAAAAAAAATAAAAAATACGTGAACTTGAATAGTCCTCCAAAACGCTGTTATTTAATAAATATTAAAGAAACAATTTTTGAAAACAGGTAGAATCGTGCTGCTTCCTGTAAAAGTGTCTTGTAGCACTCGCTTGTAAATGTACTTGTCTCGAGTCGCTACCGCGACTCTTAATATCGATCTTTTTTCATTTTTTTCTAGACTATTGATACTTCTTACACACCAATTATAAGTGGTATTTTTCTCATCTTGATAATGCTGATTTTTTAATGTTTTGATTCTTGTTCTGTTCTGTGGAAATAAATTCAAAGTAACATTTATTGTGAAGTCTGGTTTTTTGGCCGGATATTTCGTGATCTATATGGTTGGTTTCCCTCCAGGATATAAATAAAATTAGTAAACATTAAAAAAAAAAATTTAAGTGGGGTTTTGGACTTTTTGTGATATCATAGGGAAACGAGGGACCACCAATGTACTTGTCCAGGTTTTTCCCCCCGGGAGGGGATTTTTGCTATTTTTTGAAAATACCGTAGAAAAAAGTAGTGATATCAAATAGCAAAAATCCCCTCCCGGGGGAAAAAAACCCGGATAAGTACATTGGTGGTCCCTCGTTTTCCTATGATATCACGAAAAATCGTACAAAAGATCCAAAACTCCACTGAAAGCAATTTTAAAAAGTGTTTACCTATTTTTTCATTCCGAAATCACAATAAATTTTACCTTGAATTTGTTTCCACAGAAAAAAATAGTAGTTGAATCATTAAAAATTTAGCGTAATGAAGATGAGAAAAATACTACTTATAATTGGTATGTAAGAAGTATTAATAGTCTAGAAAAAAAGGTTACTATCTAAGTTACATGCAGCAGTAAAATTTATGATACAAATACTCGAACAAGTATTCCTTTGGTGATACAGAAAATATCAACATCGACGTACTAAGAATACTTAACAAAATTGTTAAATTATAAATATTATAAATTGTAAATGTTATAAAATTATGTTTAAATACATGTTAAGAGTATTTGTCCGGCCCATAACTTTTTATTAAAATTGCTAATTCAAGTAAAAATCAGGGGTCTCTCTCAAAATTGAAGAGTCATAATTACGCACTTTTTCATTGTTGGTTTCCTCTTGTTTAATTTTAATTTTCTTATGATTAATTCCCGCATAACGTTTTTAATTCTCCATTTTAAAACATAAAGGGCTATCTTGATGATTAGAGGCCAAGAATATTAACATGAAACGAACGAATCTAGATTATTTTGTATGGAATTTGCGTGATGTTAAAACCTTGGATTCAAATATGACGGTGCATCCATAGCCTGTATTGATCATTTCACCATTTACCAGTGATTACTTAAATCTTCTACCAATAAATAGTAGATTTTCGAAGTATGATCACTTTCATTGCTGGCAATATAAGTTTTGAATAATATGGCACGCTTCATTGCTGGCAATGTTATACTGTATCGCATCTTGAGAAATTTCATAACTACCTGAGTCTTATGTTAGTGTAATTTTATGACGACTACGAACAGGATTTCATTCTGAATGAATGGACGTCAAATGTTGTGCATGATACAAGAGTATCCTGAAATTTGGAGAAGAATTGATTTTCTTGTAAGTTGCTGCCGCTGAAATACAACACATGATTCCACCTCTAATTTGATTTTTACTTGAATTAGTAATTTTAATAAAAAGTTATGGGCCGGACAAGTACTCTTAACATGTATTTAAACATAATTTTATAATATTTACAATTTATAATATTTATAATTTAACAATTTTGTTAACGGGACAGACCTAGTTGGAACGTCAAAAAAAAGGCCTTTTTTCCGATTTTTTTTTGGTCAAACGATAAAATAATTCACAACAAAAGTTCTTCCGTTTAAAAGATACATATGTAATGTATATGTTGCAATTTTTTCAACGCAATACATATCGAAATAAGCTGGTGACCGTCAATTGCCGAGGACGCTGCAAAAAAAAACACGGTTTGCGGTGATCAAGCTCACGCTGCAACGGCTCATCTGAAACAAAAAAAACGGAGGGGATTTTTAGTTAATGATATAATGCTCCAGTTGAACGAAGGGTTTTGAAAAATTTCCATTTTTCACAAAATGGCGGCCGTTAAAAGTCAAAAGTGTTTTTTTTACCAAAATATCAGTTCCATTTTTTGCTATTAAAAATAAAAATAATTATCCAAAAAAAAAATCCTTCGTTCATATGGAGGACTACCATGTATAGAAGAAGTGATATAAATTTCAACCCGATCGGTAAAGCCGTTCTCGAGCTACAGTGATCACCGACTTCAAAAACATGGTTTCGAGAAAAACGCATTTAAAGTTTTGAGTACGGTTTGCATGGCTCAGACACGACGTGCTACAAAGTCTTGTATTTCGGCGAATAATGGTCCGATTTACATTTACCTGGGCGGAAAATGTTCGTAAGAGATTCTACTTTTTGAAAATGAAATAAAAAAAAAATCGATTTTTCGAAAATTCTAACTAGGTCTGTCCCGTTAAGTATTCTTAGTACGTCGATGTTGATATTTTCTGTATCACCAAAGGAATACTTGTTCGAGTATTTGTATCATAAATTTTACTGCTGCACGTAACTTAGATAGTAACCTTTTTTTCTAGACTATTAATACTTCTTACATACAAATTATAAGTAGTATTTTTCTCATCTTCATTACGCTAATTTTTTAATGATTCAACTACTGTTTTTTTCTGTGGAAACAAATTCAAGGTAAAATTTATTGTGATTTCGGAATGAAAAAATAGGTAAACACTTTTTAAAATTGCTTTCAGTGGAGTTTTGGATCTTTTGTACGATTTTTCGTGATATCATAGGAAAACGAGGGACCACCAATGTACTTGTCAGGGTTTTTTCCCCCGGGAGGGGATTTTTGCTATTTCACCAATAGCTTAGATAAAAAGTACTATTAATCGTGGTAAAAAGCTTAACAATAAAAAATATGGTAAATACAAAACTATGAACAAGTTGCTATGTAGACAAAAATATGATCAACAGTAGCATATTTTCATTCCGATTGGACCATCGCAATTTTAATCACCTTTACATTATTTACATAGTAATAATTAATTTCCGTGAGTAAATCTCACTAAAATACTTTACGACAGTAACTATCAACGAAACATTACGACCAATTTTATTTTTTAGCTAGAATGGTTATTTTTTACAGTTACAGTAACCATCTTAGCTATTAGTGGCCAGTAACCATACTAGTTACAGTAACAGTACGGCCCTGATGTGCATGTACCATTTTTTTCATTAATTTACAAAATATCAGCTTAGCAGGATGGATCAGTGCTAAACTCGCAATACAATGATCTTGGGTTCGATTCCATTCAACGGACTTTTATTTATTTTTTATAATTGCTTGCATTCATGAATCCGTTTCTCCTTCTAAATAGACATGTAGTGAAATAATTTTTGCCATAATATCTAGAATTAATTATCCATGCGTCCATCTAAAAAAAGAAAAAAAATCATTATGCATGAAATTAATAAAAAAAAAAAATCCGCTCGGCGGGATTGAATTCAAAAACATTGAATTGTGACTCCACGACAGAACTTGATCTAGCCTGCTAAGTAGATATTTCATCAACCATCGAAAGAAAATGGTACATGCATATCAAGGCTGTATGGTTGTTGTAACTTGAATGGTTACTGGCCACTGCCAACTACTGTGGTTACTGTAACTGGTATAGCTACTGGCCACTAGCAACCAGAATGGTCGCTGTAACTATAAAAAAATCCATTCTTATTGCTAGCAATTCTATGACTTCGTCACTGAATTTTCGGAACTTTGGATTTTTTGTATTGACATCTCAACTGATTATGGTTGCACCAGTGAATGAAAATTCCGACTCTAGATTAGAATTCAGGGATCTTAAGAATGATGAGATACACGTTTCTACTGCAATCCACTTTTTTCAATCAGAGTGCACTAACATATAGCTTATAGATGAAATTTAATTTCAAAGAACTCCGTAGTAGTCGATAGTTTAGTGGTTAGAGTCCCGAGTTAGGTAGGTAAGCATTAGGTAGGAAATCCGTAGGTAGGCAGTTCGATCCCGACCCACAGAACAAATATGTTAATATATATAATATGAATATAAACGTTTTTCTTTTTTATCGCAAATCGCGTCTGGTCTTTTGGAATGATTGGACTTTGAAAACAGATGTAATTTTGCTTTAATAAAGTAAGGGGAAATTAAATTAATTAAATTAAAACAGTTTCGGCATAGAATGATTCTCGTCCCTATATGGTTTCTTGTATTTCACTATATCGTCATTGGCATACATAACATCAGGAAAGTTATTAATGGTATCTTGTATAGTACTTCTGACTATACCTACGTATAATCGGGTGATTTGTCTTTGATAGTAAAGAGATTTACATATTTATTTTGTGTGACATATTAGTATCCACTAGTAGCAGATACTTAACTTTATATGTAAAAATGTCATTGTTGCAATTAACATGTGCTCTTAATATATTCGATTATTGAAATATAGTAAATAAAACTATATTTTGGTGGATTACAGTAACCATAAAATATTTCTGTCACCTCAGGGAAACATACTGTATAGTTGAAATATATTCAGATATACCATATGTTTTTGGTGTGCGAATTTTTTAGTTGTCGATTTAGGTCCTGAGAAAATGCGATGTGTGATTTTCTGATGTCTTTAAATGGACCTCAAAATGACCATCTTCATTTTGGCATTTTGGCCATCATCTCAGGACAAAAAGTAGGTAATTGTGGATAGTTATTTCTTGGCACTGATGTGGCTTTAGTTACTTCGTCATTTCAGCTTAAGAGTCATCGAGCGATAGCATATGCAGCGCCAGGTGGCAAAAAAACAAACTGAAAATCGTGTTTCCCGGATTTCGTCGCGAATATTGAGATTACGCAATTAAAAGAAATATAAATAAATTTGTTTTAATTACGCGATTCTGGGTGTGGTCCATTTTTTTATCCCAGATGTTTATTACTACCATAATAAATTCACGAAAATACGAGGCGATATGCTCGGAGCATGACAACTTTTACATCAGTCACAAGGATTGTTTTATCACGAATTTCACACACATCTCGCACAATGAAACGGACCAGCCCCAGATTTATACCACTTCACTGCACTTTTCAAAAATTTTCCTGCGCGATTTCAATGAAAACTGAAAGAGAAATCCGGGAAATTGGACACGAGGCGTCTAACGCGTACCGGCGGCTATATTGGCACTCTACGCCGTGGGTTGCGGGTTCAAGCTTTTGACGACAGGTTCGCTAGTTCTGTTTGTCGGTAAAAGCGGACAGGCAGTACCGTCGGTAGCATGAAATTGAGGACACTTCGAAAAATTGCGAAGTCCGAAGGTCCTCGATTTTTTTCTGTGTCGTGATTTTTTTAAAGGCACTTTTTTTCGGTCCCGACACGTATAGACTATTCGATAGAGAATGGAATGAAACATGTTTGTGTCCTATCGTGGGAGGAGATTTTTTTTTTATATTTCAGAAAAATTTCAGAGTTCAAGGTCCTCGATTTTTTTCCAAGTGTCGTGATTTTTTTTAAAGGTACTTTTTTTTGGCCCCGACACATATAGACTATTCGATAGAGAATTGAATGAAACATGTTTGTGTCTTATCGTGGGAGGAGTTTTGTTTTTTATATTTCAGAAAAATTTCATAGTCCAAGGTCCTCGATTTTTTTCTAAGTGTCGTGATTTTTTTTAAAGGTACTTTTTTTTTTGCGTCGACACGTATAGACTATTCGATAGAGAATGGAATGAAACATGTTTGTGTCCTATCGTGGGAGGAGATTTCTTTTTTTATATTTCAGAAAAATTTCAGTCCAAGGTCCTCGATTTTTTTCTAAGTGCCGTGATTTTTTTAAAGGTACTTTTCTTTGGCCCCGACACGTATAGACTATGCGATAGAGAATCGAATGAAACATGTTTCTGTCCTATCGTGGGAGGTTTTTTTATGATTTTTCGAAAAATTTCAGTTCAAAGATCCTCGATTTTTTTCTAAGTGTCGTGATCTTTTACAAAGGCACTTTTTTTGCCTCGACACGTATAGACTATTCGATAGAGAATCGAATGAAACGCGTTTCTAGCCTATCGTGGGAGATTTTTTTTTTTTATAATTCAGAAAAATTTCAGTCCAAGGTCCTCGATTTTTTTCTAAGTGTCGTGATTTTTTTTTAAAGGCACTCTTTTTTTGGCCCCGACACGTATAGACTATTCGATAGAGAATTGAATGAAACATGTTTCTGTCCTAACGTGGGAGATTTTTTTTTTTATAATTTCGAAAAATTTCAGTCCAAGGGTCCTCGATTTTTTCCCAAATGTCGTGATTTTGTTTAGGCACTTTTTTTCGGCCCCGGCACGTATAGACTATTCGATAGAGAATCGAATGAAACGTGTTTCTATATTATTGTGAAAGGCGATTAAAATAAAAATTTTTAGAAAAATTTCAATCTCAAGGTCATCGATTTTTGGCTAACTGTCGTGATTTTTTTTTGATCCCGAAAAAGTAATTATTGTTACATGTAAAAAAAAAAATTCAACCACTGCTATCTGCTGTGTAAAACCTGCGTATATTAGGCGGTCCTGATGAGCCTGTACCATTTTCTACTATTGTTAACCGAAGTGGCCCATGGCAGACTGGGTGAGTCCGAAGTCTGGCGCCGATGGTCGTGAGTTCGATTTCTCACTCCGTAACCTTTTTTTTATATAATTCAACTAATATTAATTAAAATTAATAATTATTTAAGAAATGAAGTATTATTATTATTAATTATTATTTTTTTCCCATAATTATTTATCAGGTAAGATATATAATGATTTTTTTTTTCAAAGGCACTTTTTTCAGCCCCGACACGTATAGATTATTCGATAGAGAATCGAATGAAACGTGTTTCTATCCTATCGTGGGAGAATTTTTTTTTTATATTTTCGAAAAATTGGACAAGGGACCTCGATTTTTTTCAGTGTCGTGATTTTTTTTCAAGGCACTTTTTTTTGCCCCGACACGTTTAGACTATTGGATAGAGAATCGAATGAAACGTGTTTCTGTCCTATCATGGAAGGAGATTTTTTCTTTTATTTTTTCGAAAATTTTCAGGGTCCAAGGGTCCCCGATTTTTTTCTAAGTGTCGTGATTTTTTTTCAAGGCACTTTTTTTTGCCTCCACACGTATAGACTATTCGATAGAAAATCGAATGAAACGTGTTCCTATCTTCTCGTGGGAGGAGATTTTTTCTTTTATAATTTCGAAAAAATTCAGAGCCCACGGGTCCTCGATTTTTTTCGGCGTGTGATTTTCTTTTTGGCACTTTTATTTGGCTCCAACACGTATAGACTATTCGATACAAAATCGAATGAACCGTGTTTCTGTCATCGTGGGAGATTTTTTTTTTATAATTTCGAAAAATTTCAGAGTCCAAGGGTCCTCGATTTTTTTCTAAGTGTCGTGATTTTTTTTAAAGAAACTTTTTTTTCGGCCCCGACACGCCCATACCATATTTAAGAAAGAATTCGGTAAACAACTCACCCTTAAGGAGGGTTGAAATTTTGAAAATATTCTAACACCGGTTATATGGGCATTCTCATCTTTTTTATTTCATGTATCGCTCAGGGAGGTCGAAGAATTGCGATTAGATCGATTTCTGAAAAAAATTCGGTGAACAACTCACCCTTTAAGGGGCTTGAAATTTTGAAAACATTCTAACACCAGCTGTATGGGCATTCTCATCTTTTTTATTTCATGCATCGCTTAGGGAGGCCGAAGAATTGCGATTACAACGATTTCTGAAAAAAATTCGGTGAACAGCTCACCCTTTAAGCGGCTTGAAATTTTGAAAACATTCTAACACCGGCTGTATGGGCATTCTCATCTTTTTTATTTCATGTATCGCTCAGGGAGGTCGAAGAATTGCGATTAGAACGATTTCTGAAAAAAAATCGGTGAACAACTCACCCTTCAAGGGGGTCGAAATTTTCAAAACATTCTAACACCGGCAGTATGGGCATTCTCATCTTTTTTATTTCATGTATCGCTCAGGAAGGTCGATGAATTGCGATTAGAAGGATTTCAGAAAAAATTCGATAAACAACTCACCCTTGAAGGGGGTTGAAATTTTGAAAATATTCGAACACCGGCTGTATGAGCATTCTCATCTTTTTTATTTCATGTATCGCTCAGGGAGTTCGAAGAATTGCGATTAGAATAAATTCAGAAAAAAAATCGGTAAGCAACTCGCCCTTTAAGGGGCTTGAAATTTTGAAAACATTATAACACCGACTGTATGGGCATTCTCATCTTTTTTATTTCATGTATCGCTCAGGGAGGTCGAAGAATTGCGATTAGAACGATTTCTGAGAAAAATGCGGTGATCAACTCACCCTTTAAGGGGTTTGAAATTTTGAAAACATTCTAACACCGGCTGTATGGGCATTCTCATCTTTTTTATTTCATGTATCGCTCAGGGAGGTCGATGAATTGCGATTAGAATGATTTCCCAATAAAGTTCGGTAATCAACTCAATCTTTAAGGGGGTTGAAATTTTGAAAATATTCTAACACTGGCTGTATGGGCATTTTCATCTTTTTTATTTCATGTATCGCTCAGGAAGGTCGAAGAATTGCGATTAGAACAAATTCAGAAAAAAATCGGTAAGCAACTCGCCCTTTAAGGGGCTTGAAATTTTGAAAACCTTATAACACCGGCTGTATGGGCATTCTCATCTTTTTTATTTCATGTATCGCTCAGGGAGGTCGAAAAATTGCGATTAGAACAAATTCAGAAAAAAAATCGGTAAGCAACTCGCCCTTTAAGGGGCTTGAAATTTTGAAAACATTATAACACCGACTGTATGGGCATTCTCATCTTTTTTATTTCATGTATCGCTCAGGAAGGTCGAAGAATTGCGATTAGAACGATTGCTGAAAAAAATTCGGTGAACAGCTCACCCTTTAAGGGGTTTGAAATTTTGAAAACATTCTAACACCGGCTGTATGGGCATTCTCACCTTTTTTATTTCATGTATCGTTCAGAGAGGTCGATTAATTGCGATTAGAAGGATTTCAGAAAAAATTCGGTCAACAACTCACCCTTCAAGGGGGTTGAAATTTTGAAAATATTCTAACACCGGATATATGGGCATTCTCATCTTTTTTATTTCATGTATCGCTAAGGGAGGTCGAAGAATTGCGATTAGAACGATTTCTGAAAAAAAATCGGTGAACAACTCACCCTTTAAGGGGCTTGAAATTTTGAAAACATTCTAACACCGGCTGTATGGGCATTCTCATCTTTTTTATTTCATGTATCGCTCAGGGAGGTCGATGAATTGCGAATAGAATGATTTCCGAATAAAGTTCGGTAATCAACTCAATCTTTAAGGGGGTTGAAATTTTGAAAATATTCTAACACCGGCTGTATGGGCATTCTCATCTTTTTTATTTCATGTATCGCTCAGGAAGTTCGAAGAATTGCGATTAGAACAAATTCAGAAAAAAAATCGGTAAGCAACTCGCCCTTTAAGGGGCTTGAAATTTTGAAAACCTTATAACACCGGCTGTATGGGCATTTTCATCTTTTTTATTTCATGTATCGCTCAGGGAGGTCGAAAAATTGCGATTAGAACGATTTCAGAAAAAAATTCGGTAAACAACTCACCCTTTAAAGGGGTTGAAATTTTGAAAACATTCTAACTCCGGCTGTATGGGCATTCTCATCTTTTTTTATTTCATGTATCGCTCAAGGAGGTCGAAGAATTGCGATTACAACGATTTCAGAAAAAAATTCGGTAAACAACTCACCCTTCAAGGGAGTTGAAATTTTGGAAACATTCTAATACCGGCTGTATGGGCATTCTCATCTTTTTTATTTCATGTATCGCTAAGGGAGGTCGAAGAATTGCGATTAGAACGATTTCTGAAAAAAAATCGGTGAACAACTCACCCTTTAAGGGGCTTGAAATTTTGAAAACATTCTAACACCGGCTGTATGGGCATTCTCATCTTTTTTATTTCATGCATCGCTTAGGGAGGTCGAAGAATTACGATTAGAACGATTTCTGAAAAAAATTCGGTGAACAACTCACCCTTTAAGGGGCTTGAAATTTTGAAAACATTCTAACACCGACTGTATGGGCATTCTCATCTTTTTTATTTCATGTATCGCTTAGGGAGGTCGAAGAATTGTGATTAGAACGATTTCTGAGAAAAATTCGGTGAACAACTCACCCTTCAAGGGGGTTGAAATATTGAAAACATTCTAACACCGGCTGTATGGGCATTCTCATCTTTTTTATTTCATGCATCGCTTAGGGAGGTCGAAGAATTGCGATTAGAACGATTTCTGAAAAAAATTCGGTAAACAACTCAATCTTTAAGGGGGTTGAAATTTTGAAAACATTCTAACACCGACTGTATGGGCATTCTCATCTTTTTTATTTCATGTATCGCTCAGGGAGGTCGAAGAATTGCGATTAGAACAAATTCAGAAAAAAAATCGGTAAGCAACTCGAAATTTTGAAAACATTATAACACCGGCTGTATGGGCATTCTCATCTTTTTTATTTCATATATCGCTCAAGGAGGTCGAAAAATTGCGATTAGAACGATTTCAGAAAAAAAATCGGTAAACAACTCACCCTTTAAAGGGGTTGAAATTTTGAAAACATTCTGACTCCGGCTGTATGGGCATTCTCATCTTTTTTTATTTCATGTATCGCTCAGGGACGTCGAAGAATTGCGATTAGAACGATTTCAGAAAAAAATTCGGTAAACAACTCACCCTTCAAGGGGGTTGAAATTTTGAAAATATTCTAACACCGGCTGTATGGGCATTCTCATCTTTTTTATTTCATGTATCGCTCAGGGAGGTCGATGAATTGCGATTAGAACGATTTCCGAATAAAGTTCGGTAAACAACTCAATCTTTAAGGGGGTTGAAATTTTGAAAACATTCTAACACCGGCTGTATGAGCATTGTCATCTTTTTTATTTCATGTATCGCTAAGGGAGGTCAAAGAATTGCGATTAAAACGATTTCTGAAAAAAAAATCGGTGAACAACTCACCCTTTAAGGGGCTTGAAATTTTGAAAACATTCTAACACCGGCTGTATGGGCATTCTCATCTTTTTTATTTCATGTATCGCTTAGGGAGGTCGAAGAATTGTGATTAGAACGATTTCTGAGAAAAATGCGGTGATCAACTCACCCTTTAAGGGGCTTGAAATTTTGAAAACATTCTAACACCGACTGTTTGGGCATTCTCATCTTTTTTATTTCATGTATCGCTCAGGGAGGTCGAAGAATTGCGATTAGAACGATTTCTGAAAAAAATTCGGTGAACAGCTCACCCTTTAAGGGGTTTAAAAATTTGAAAACATTCTAACACCGGCTGTATGGGCATTCTCATCTTTTTTATTTCATGCATCGCTCAGGGAGGTCGATGAATTGCGATTAGAACGATTTCCGAATAAAGTTCGGTAAACAACTCAATCTTTAAGGGGGTTGAAATTTTGAAAACATTCTAACACCGGCTGTATGAGCATTGTCATCTTTTTTATTTCATGTATCGCTAAGGGAGGTCAAAGAATTGCGATTAAAACGATTTCTGAAAAAAAAATCGGTGAACAACTCACCCTTTAAGGGGCTTGAAATTTTGAAAACATTCTAACACCGGCTGTATGGGCATTCTCATCTTTTTTATTTCATGTATCGCTTAGGGAGGTCGAAGAATTGTGATTAGAACGATTTCTGAGAAAAATGCGGTGATCAACTCACCCTTTAAGGGGCTTGAAATTTTGAAAACATTCTAACACCGACTGTTTGGGCATTCTCATCTTTTTTATTTCATGTATCGCTCAGGGAGGTCGAAGAATTGCGATTAGAACGATTTCTGAAAAAAATTCGGTGAACAGCTCACCCTTTAAGGGGTTTGAAAATTTAAAAACATTCTAACACCGGCTGTATGGGCATTCTCATCTTTTTTATTTCATGCATCGCTCAGGGAGGTCGATGAATTGCGATTAGAACGATTTCCGAATAAAGTTCGGTAAACAACTCAATCTTTAAGGGGGTTGAAATTTTGAAAACATTCTAACACCGGCAGTATGAGCATTGTCATCTTTTTTATTTCATGTATCGCTAAGGGAGGTCGAAGAATTGCTATTAGAAGGATTTCAGAAAAAATTCGGTGAACAACTCACCCTTTAAGGGGCTTCAAATTTTGAAAACATTCTAACACCGGCTGTATGGGCATTCTCATCTTTTTTATTTCATGCATCGCTCAGGGAGGTCGAAGAATTGCAATTAGAACGATTTCTGAAAAAAATTCGGTGAACAGCTCACCCTTTAAGGGGTTCGAAATTTTGAAAACATTCTAACACCGGCTGTATGGGCATTCTCATTTTTTTTATTTCATGTATCATTCAGGGAGGTCGATGAATTGCGATTAGAAGGATTTCAGAAAAAATTCGGTCAACAACTCACTCTTCAAGGGGGCTGAAATTTTGAAAATATTCTAACACCGGTTATATGGGCATTCTCATCTTTTTTATTTCATGTATTGCTCAGGGAGGTCGAAGAATTGCGATGAGAACGATTTCTGAAAAAAATTCGGTGAACAACTCACCCTTCAAGGGGGTTGAAATTTTGAAAATATTCTAACACTAGTTATATGGGCATTTTCATCTTTTTTATTTCATGTATCGCTCAGGAAGGTCGATGAATTGCGATTAGAAGGATTTCAGAAAAAATTCGGTAAACAACTCACCCTTCAATGGGGTTGAAATTTTGAAAATATTCGAACACCGGCTGTATGAGCATTCTCATCTTTTTTATTTCATGTATCGCTCAGGGAGGTCGAAGAATTGCGATTAGAACAAATTCAGAAAAAAAATCGGTAAGCAACTCGCCCTTTACGGGGCTTGAAATTTTGAAAACATAACACCGGCTGTATGGGCATTCTCATCTTTTTTATTTCATGTATCGCTCAAGGAGGTCGAAAAATTGCGATTATAACGATTTCAGAAAAAAAATCGGTAAACAACTCACCCTTCAAGGGAGTTGAAATTTAGAAAACATTCTAACACCGGCTGTATGGGCATTCTCATCTTTTTTATTTCATGTATCGCTCAGGGAGGTCGATGAATTGCGATTAGAACGATTTCCGAATAAAGTTCGGTAAACAACTCAATCTTTAAGGGGGTTTAAATTTTGAAAACATTCTAACACCGGCTGTATGAGCATTGTCATCTTTTTTATTTCATGTATCGCTCAGGGAGGTCGAAGAATTGAGATTATAACGATTTCAGAAAAAAATTCGGTAAACAACTCACCGTTCAAGGGGGTTGAAATTTTGAAAATATTCTAACACCAGCTGTATGGGCATTCTCATCTTTTTTTATTTCATGTATTGCTCGTCGCTGCGGACATTTACAATTGTATCTATTCGCTGGGGCGGGGAGGGGGATGAAGAGGGAGTCATGAGTAGACTAAAATGAGTTTTTCGAACGGCTTCTGCCAGGAATTTGTTTTTGGTGAATAACTCACCAATTTTCAAGTTCTTGCAACAAATAGTCGCAATCAAACATGTAGGAAATTTTCATCTATAATTCGTCCCCCATTATAAGAGTGCTTCAAAGCCGCGTTTGAGGGGAAACTGTTTCAACTAGTTAACAATACTTAACAACAATCAACGTACGGCTGATCTTACGTTGTAGCGGTCCTAACGATGTTGTCAGTCAGTAGTGTTTAGGACCGTATGTAGTGACCCTTTCTCATTTTTTCCTTCGATAAACGACGTCTTGAGCGCATGAGGAATGCTTCTGATAACGAGAAGTTCCAATCATCGGCCAGCATTGTAGAATCACCGGCAGAGTCTGATATGATTTTAAGCAAAGAAATGGTTGAGGATGGAATTCAAGTCGCGCCGAAATCCATCCGGATTACGCAAGCCCTGATTTTGAAGGCAGGTAAGTTCTCTGTTCATGGTTCATATCACCAAGGGGATAATGTTTTTGCAGTAAATTCAAGAGGGAAACAATGTACCGCGATGGCTGCAGCAGCTATTGCAACGGCACACTTGATCTGCCCTTCAAAATGGACCACGGAGACTGTCGACACCGTATTATTGGCAGGTGACAAGATTTTTCAATCAGCGATAATGGCTCGCGGACCCGTCTATGTAGCGGAACGTCACTCACAATATTTAACATCTCAAGAATTGCCCGGTGTGGTCGATGTCCTCTCCACAAACTGTACATTTACGTTGGGACACGAAATATTCGGTCACCTTCGCATCGATCTTCAAGCAGATGGTTTCCCAAATTTAGCAACAGCGCTCGATGTATTCCTCAGTGGCACAGCTGTCAACGAGGAACCGTATCCACCTGCAGCCATTTTGACATGCAATGGCATGTCCATCGCCATCTTTTTACTTGATGGTCTTGTTTGGATATTCGACTCACACTCGCAAGACGAATTTGGAAAAGTGTGTCATGACGGTAAAGCTTGCTTGATCGGCTTTCCTGATATTCAGAATCTTCTAGAAATGGTGATGAAAAATTTACCGAGGGGTGATCTTGCAGACCCATTTGGAGACCAATATATGCTAACACTGGTCAGCATTGACGCGGGATTTACAGTCACCACTGCAAACGATGAAAAGAAAGTAGATTCCGAAAGCATGTCATGCGAAGAGGTTCCAGAGATTGCTCTCAAAGTAACTCCTCCCGGTTCTCCAGATGATGTGGAACAACAACAGAAATCCTATGAGTACGAGGAACCGATTGTTCCAGAACGCATGAGTACGAATGATGAGTTGTCTACATTACAGGAAGTTGGAAGTATTTGCATGGAAGAGCAATCCGTCGAGGCGCACAATTTGATACAAAGAAATTCACCAATTGAAGAGTTGCAAAGCCAAGATGACAGTGGGAGAGGAATTTATAATTTCGGTCACATTTGGAAGCAGCTACACAAAAGCTTTGACAACCACTCTACTATGTATCAATGTAATTTTGAAAACCTTCTTTTTCTAAGCTCACGGCGGTCCGGGCTTAGATTTGTTCTAAGGTTCAAATGTTCCATGTGCAATTATGAAGACGAAATATCAAGTGAACCTTCTGACGATGGTCAATTAGATGTCAACAGCGCAATGGTTCTCGGTTCCGTTGTGAATGGCATTGGATTCTTTCAAGCAGAAAGCTTCCTTGCTGCAATGGATATTCCCTGCATGGCTGAATCAACCTATCAACGATATCACGAATCAGTCCTGGCGGGTTTGTCGGAAACCGCCTTACTTGAAATGAAAAAAGCCGGAGAGAAAGAATGTCAAATGGCAATTGCACGGGGAGATGTAGTTTCAGGAATTCCGCATATACGTGTAATAGCTGATGGAAGTTGGATGAAAAGATCGTACCAATCTGGTAAATTTGATTCCCCCTCAAGTACTGGTGCCATCATTGGTGAACAAACGGGTAAAGTCCTATTCATTGGAATACGTAATAAGTTTTGTTCTGTGTGTAACATTGCCTCCGGCCGTAATACAGAACCTCCAAGCCATAACTGCTACAAAAATTGGGGTAACAATCAGAGTTCAGCCAGTATGGAGGCCCATGCAATTGCCGAAGGCTTCAGACTTAGTATCGAGCAGCATGGGCTCATCTATTCCGTCATCATCGCCGACGGAGATAGCAGTGTTTATAATAAAATCTGCGAAATGGCACCGTACAGAAAATTCGATGTCATTGTGAAAAAAATTGAATGCCGCAATCACATGTTCCGGAATGCCCGGAGAAATCTAACGAAAGTCGTAAATTCTGGAAAATTGGGCCATCTGAAAAAGGTTGTAAAGAGTAACGTGGAAAACATCATACGCTGTACGCGCACAGCAGTTCAACATCGAATAAATGAAGGTAGTACTTGGGCTTCAAAGATAGTTGCCCTAAGAAAGGACATCATGGGTATACCGAGTCATGTGTCTGGCGAGCACGCGAAATGTGCGGGGACTGGCTATTGTAACCGTATGATGATTATAGATGAAGAACAAAATTATGCGACAGCTCTAAAAAATATTGGCAAATTCAATGATATTGAAGACTGTGTCCGTCGCTTGGCTGATAATACTGATAGCTTGTTGTACAGTGTCAACAACAATGTTGTGGAAAGTTTCCACAATATTATCGCCAAATTTGTAGGTGGAAAACGAGTACATTGGGGAAAGCGTGGTTCGTACAACGCCCGCGTTTCTGGCGCGGTCGTTCAATTCAACGCGAAATGGGTGATGAGCTCATTTCTAGTGGCAAATAAAAAAAAAACCATCTGAACTGGTTGTGACATTAGAAGAACGACGAGTTCGTTTGAATGAACTAAGACAGCGTCGAATAAATTCTGGAAACTATAAGTCAAAGAAAACGGCCTGCAAAAGTTCTGGTCCTGACAAAGATTATGGGCCTCAAGCAGAAAAGCCGGATGTGAATGGAGCCACATACATGGCAGAATACTCAAGACACATAGAGAAATTAGAGGAATTTAGGGAAAAACGCAAAGAAATCGAAATAGATACATTGCTGCAAAGTGATAGCTCCCTTTGGCAGTCAATACGACGAAAACTCATCACTGCATCAAATTTTGGCGCTATCTGTCACATGAAGGTGTACACATCATGCTCAAACATCGTCCAACGGCTTATATATCCCAAAGAATTAGACCACATCGCGTCTATTCGATATGGCAAACAAAATGAGGATGTTGCAAAAAAACTTTAGAGCAATATTTTTAAATTACAATTGAGCCGTGTGGATTATTCGTAGATGCCGAAATTCTCGGCCTAGGAGCAACGCCTGACGGTCTCGTTGGCGATGATATGATTGTCGAAATCAAATGTCCTTATTCAGCCAGAAATTGTACGATTACTGAAGCTGTGACGCAAAAAAAAGGAAATGTTCACCGAATATTCAGTAGCATTGATATTAAACACATCAATCCTGAACATGAGTACCATTACCAGATACAAGGGCAACTCCGCGTGACGCAAAGACAGCGTTGTATCTTTATGGTGTGGACGCCTAATGAATTCGTAATAGTTGAAGTGGAGAGAGACGATGTATTTTGGAAAACAAAAATGGAAATCCCGCTAGTAGCGTTTTATGAAAACTGCATGATTCCGGAAATTGTTGATCCCCGATATGTGAGATCGATGCCCATAAGGGATCCCCCATACATATTGGAAGCTATAGCAAAACGGACAGCCACGAAAAGCGTGCGAGTAAATGATTCGCAAGATATTGAGGTTGTAACCAACAACGGCAGTCCAGAACAATTGGACACGCAGGAGGGCTAAAGTTAATCCTGGATGGGATTCCAACCTCATATGGTTATGGCACAAATCATATATGTTTTTATATGCTTGAGGTATCCTGATCTGAGGAATCAGACCTCGATCGATATACGGTTGTATAAAAGTCCAACTTTGTATTATGGTGTGAGCCCAGTGGCTTTATATATGATTGAGGTATTTAGCGAATACGACGGTCCATTCTGGAATGCGTACGTGATGGATATCTGATTATGTAAAGGTCTAACTTTGAATAATAAGGTGAGCCACAAAACTTTATACATACTGGACGTCTGTTAGCGAGTGCGACGTTCCGTTTTGAAATGTGTACTTGATGGATATCTGGTTATGTAAAAGTCAAACTTTGAATAATAGCGTAAGCCACAAAACTTAATACATGCTAGACGTCTTTTAGCGATTGCGGAGTTCCGTTTTGGAACCTGTACTTGATGGATATCTGGTTATGTAAAGGTCCAACTTTGAATAATAGCGTGAGCCACAAAACTTTATACATACTGGACGTCTTTTAGCGAGTGCGGCATTCCATTTTGGAATCTGTACTTGATGGATATCTTGTTATCTAAAAGTCAAACTTTGAATAATAGCGTGAGCCACAACACTTTATACATACTGGACGTCTTTTAGTGAGTGCGGCGTTCCGTTTTGGAATCTGTACTTGATGGATATCTGGTTATGTAAAAGTCAGACTTTGAATAATAGCGTAAACCACAAAACTTAATACATGCTAGACGTCTTTTAGCGAGTGCGGGGTTCCGTTTTGGAACCTGTACTTGATGGATATCTGATTATATAAAGGTCTAACTTTCAATTGTGGCGTAAGCCGTGTGCCTTTATAAAAACTTGGGGTCGTTTTGCGAGTACAGTGTTGTGCATACCCAGCTGCATATGCGATTAATAATTCGAGAGGACCGCTATGAATTATAGAATTAGCGGGGGTGGTGGAGGGCCTCTTAACATTATAATAACATTATTTCATATTCCAGAAACTATTACGCCATGAAAGGTTACAAGAAATCTATCATACCGAAAGAAACGCTTCTGCATCCAATAGTGAGTTTTGAAGTCGCTGAAAATGAAATTGTAAATTGTCCGTGGATAGTGTATATTATTTAATGTGCTTTTCTTGTTTTCCATTTTCTGGGATACATCTTCCGGAGCCGTGAATCAATATATATGGGCGACCGTCACTGCTTTCTGCAATCGATTCGGGAGAAAACTGATCAAAGATCTTTGGTCTTCTCCATAATGATTGCAGTAGCTTGTAAATTGACAAATGAAAAGCAAACGACAATATTTTTCATTATTATCTACATTATAATTTTTATTCACAGTATGTTCTTTGTTTTCCGACGAAACAGTACAAGACTCACCGTGATGTTCAAATTTTCAAACAACTGACAGCACTTCGGATATCCGAGGAAAGTGCTCGTCTGTTCGGGACTCAGCCAGAATGATTACATCAGTCTCCCTCTCCCTAATTCTCTCTTTGCTAACGTTATATTTATATTATATTACAGCTCCAAGTACAGCAAACTGCTACAATACTTATAGTACTGAAAATACTAACCCCGCAAAAAACAGCATAAATGCTGTAAAAAAAGTTGAGACAAGTACATTTACTCCCCCCAAATAGTTTGTCCGGTAACAAATCTCAGTTTCGACACAAAACCTTCACTAAAAATTATAAAAGAGATTTTCTCCCAAGAAAACCAACCTTGCAAAAATTCTCTGATTCATAGCAAATCTCTCAAAAAATGATAGGAGAACCCCACAAAAATTTTCTCAATAAATTAGAAACTCACAAAAAGTTATAAGAGTCTCTCAAAAATTTATAAATTAAATCATAATTTCACAAAAGATGTCAATTCAAACCTGCCCAAAAATTAAGTCTAAACTGCACAAAAAGTTATTAAATAAATAAAAATGATAAAAGCATTAATAGTCAAATACATTAAAACCTATTAAAATTCAATAAAAACACTTTCAACGAATTGAAAATACAGTTGTTCTACCCAACAAGAATAAGAATAAAAAATAATTATGAGAAAAAATTTTAATACAAAAAAGATTTCAAACGCAAAAAATTAGATTGAAAAAAAAATTTCGGCCGAAGTACTTGGCGAGTTTGTAACCATAAGTGATATATTATATAAATTAAGCGAAAAACCTCGCCAAGTACTTCGGCCGAAATTTTTTTTTCAATCTAATTTTTTGCGTTTGAAATCTTTTTTGTATTAAAATTTTTTCTCATAATTATTTTTTATTCTTATTCTTGTTGGGTAGAACAACTGTATTTTCAATTCGTTGAAAGTGTTTTTATTGAATTTTAATAGGTTTTAATGTATTTGACTATTAATGCTTTTATCATTTTTATTTATTTAATAACTTTTTGTGCAGTTTAGACTTAATTTTTGGGCAGGTTTGAATTGACATCTTTTGTGAAATTATGATTTAATTTATAAATTTTTGAGAGACTCTTATAACTTTTTGTGAGTTTCTAATTTATTGAGAAAATTTTTGTGGGGTTCTCCTATCATTTTTTGAGAGATTTGCTATGAATCAGAGAATTTTTGCAAGGTTGGTTTTCTTGGGAGAAAATCTCTTTCATAATTTTTAGTGAAGGTTTTGTATCGAAACTGAGATTTGTTACCGGACAAACTATTTGGGGGGAGTATATGTACTTGTCTCAACTTTTTTTACAGCATTTATGCTGTTTTTTTCGGGGATTTGTTGACTTTTTGTATGGAATTCATACCTTATCAATTAAATATGTCTGTATTGTGTACGTACTTGGGTGATACAAAAAAATCAACATTTTTTTTCGGTGCTGCAGCAAAATATAATAATATTTTATCAAAAAGTGATTCTGTCAAGAATTCGACCCTTAATAAAAATTTTAAAGGCCGCTCTAACGATTTTTTTCTGATTTCGGCTAACTAAAAATGGATACATGATCGAATTTCGAGCTGGTGTCTCGCGACTATATTCGGACTAAAAATGCAATGTGAAATATTGATCTAAGAAGTGTTCAAATGAATTCAATCTTCGTAATTAACCGTCAATACTTATAAAATTATTAGATTATTTAATACGTACAGTAGTTCTGAGAAGATACGACGCATAAACGAAGGACGAACAAGTAAAAACTTGAATTTTTTAAATTTTATTAAAAAAAAAATTTTAAAGATATTACACCGAAACATGCGTGCCAACGGATCAACGGATAGGAAAATATTTCATAAAAAATGATACCGAACAAATACTCCAATAGCATCAGAATGCATTGAAAGTTTTTAAATAAAAGTACTCATAACGAAACGAGATTTTGAAACAAAAAAGTATGCGCACGAAATTTCGAGAGCAAACGTTTGATTGGAAACAAGAATTTTGGCCGAACTACTACGCGAGTTTTTCTTTTATAACGTTTATTGATCACGAATTATATCTTATGAGCAATAGGTAAAACAAATTGGTGAAGTACTTATGAATTTTTTTTTTCTGGAATCAAATATATTTTCGCTCAAAATTATTTCGCATCACTTGATTCCGTTTTGGGTTGCAAGTGCAAATAGTATTTTCATATATTTAAGGTCTCTACCACTCTGGGGTGATTCAAAACCATATATAATTGAAACCTAGGGTGGTATCATACATCATTCCCTCAGTTATATAAAAACAAAGAGAGTAGTTTCCAAATAAACGTTATTATTGCATGCAAGGGACATTTTATGGTAAAAGAGAAGAGGAAAGAGGCACCGTTTTCGACTCCGTTCTAGAGTTTACGTTCAGAAAAATAGATTGTTGGGGCTAGGGTTAATAAAAAAAATTATTTATTTAGGCACTACGCAAAAGTTTATTTATTGAATTACATTTTATTTTTGCATTATCACTCTTCTATCTATATATATATATATATAAAAGTCACTTTAACCAAAAATTGAAACTGACCCCGGTCTTTATAACCTCACGACAAAGATATTAAATAATCATCGAATACGAGTTTATCATACACCATTCTCTTAGTTATAAAAAATAAAAACGGAAAATTGTTTTTAAATAAACCTTATTATTGCATTCGAGGAACATTTTATAGTAAAAGAGAAAAGGTATCGTTTTCGACTCCGTTGTAGAGTGAGATGTGGAAAATAAAAATTACAGGCTAAAAAATAATAAAAAATTCATATTTGTTCAAGCATTGTTCGGAAGATGATTGAAATGAATTGCACTTTATTATTTTCGCACTATCACTTTCTTATTATAATAAAAGTCACTGTAACCAAAAATCGATC
This sequence comes from Rhimphoctona megacephalus, assembly GCA_963989365.1. Taxonomy (NCBI): domain Eukaryota; kingdom Metazoa; phylum Arthropoda; class Insecta; order Hymenoptera; family Ichneumonidae; genus Rhimphoctona; species Rhimphoctona megacephalus. Next base: position 19,666,268 of record OZ022415.1, read on the forward strand.
GAAACTAACCGCGATCTTTATAACCTCATGACTGTTGAAAAATATATTACGGTTGTCGGTTAGCTGTCATATCCAGCGATCATTTGAATATTACCAGAGTTTTACCAATATCACTAGTGTCACTAGACAGCGACTGCGAAAAAGACAGTTGCGCATCAAAATGTGTGCGAAAAAATGCTCAATTTTTCGGCACAACGAAAAAAAAAATATTAATATTTTTAATACTATTTAAGCTACGAGGTTCTAATTAGTGGCGATCGAAAGAGAAAAAAAAATAAAAAATATGTGAACTTAAATGAACCTCCAAAATGCTGTAATTTAGTTTATATTAAAGAAATAATTTTCGAGAACAAGTAGAATCACGGCCCTTCTGGTAAAAGTGTCTTGTGCGACTCGCTTCGTAAATGTATTTGTCACGAGTCGCTACCGCGACTCTTAATACTTACTGCTCTGAATGTAAAATTATACTCGAAAATTGATAGTTTTTCCTTTTCCAAAATTAATTATTTGTAATTTTTTGAAACTACGAGATTGAAGATTGTGAGACGCTTTTGTCGTGTCTCCTTTTGATCCTTAGTTTTGAAACTGACGCATAAAAAAATACTCATTATCATCATCATAATCCCTGTGTATGTCTCTCTCTCTCTGTTTTTCTCAAATATGTAAAAAAAAGTCTACTTTACAATTTTTCAAAAAAAAAATCTTCTTTCACGATAGGCTACTAATACATTATTGGTGATTCTTTATCGAATGGCATATACGTGTCAGGGCCAAAAAAAATCCTTCCAAAAAATATATTGAAACGGGAAAAAATTGAGTTTTCGTACTCTGAAAATATTCGAATTTTCATCTTTAAAAATCCTTTTCTACGATAAGCTACAAGTTCGTTTTCGCTGATTCTCTATCGAATGGTATGTACGTGTTAGGGTCGAAAAAAAGTCGTTTCGACAAAAATCTCGACACCGAAAAAAAGCGAGTTTTCGCACTCTAAAAATATTAAAATTTTTATTGAAAAAAATCCTTTTCTACGATGGGCGAGAAATCCATATCCGGTGATTCTCTATCGAATAACATTTAGGTGTCTGAGCCGATAAAAAGTCCTTGCAAATAAAATCTCGACACGGATAAAAAACTGGTTTTCGTACTCTAAAAATATTCGAATTTTCATTAAAAAAAACTTTTCTACGATAGGCGAGAAATCCGTTTTGTTCGATTCTCTATCGAATGTCATATACGTATCAGCGCCGAAAAAAAGAATCTTTATAAAAAATTACGACACTTATGATTAAAAAAAAATCCAAGATCTTTGGATTTTGAAATTTTTCGAAAACATAAAAAAAATCTTCTCCTACGATAGGTCAGAAATATGTTTCATTCGATTCTCTATCGAATAGTCTATACGTGTCGGGGTCGAAAAAAAAGTGCCTTTATAAAAAATCACGACAATTGGAAGAAAATCGAGACCCTTTGACTGAAATTTTTCGAAAAAAGAAAAAAAAAATCTTCTCCTACGATAGGTTAGAAACACGTTTCATTCGATTCTCTATCGAATAATCTATACGTGTCGAGACCGAAAAAAAGTGCCTTGAATAAAATCAAAAATCAAAACATGGGAAAACAATTTACGATCTTTGGACTGATATTTTTCAAAAAAATAAAAAAAAAACTTCTCCCAAGGTAGGTCAGAAACACATTTCATTCGATTCTCTATCGAATAGTCTATACGTGTCGGGGTCGAAAAAAAAGTTCCTTGAATAAAAATCACGACAGAAAAATATCGAGGATCTTTGAACTGAAATTTTTCGAAAAAATAAAAAAAAAAACTCCTCCCAAGATAGGTTAGAAACACGTTTCATTCGATTCTCTATCGAATAGTCTATACGTGTCGGGACCGAAAAAAAGTGCCTTTATAATAAATCACGACACAGAAAAAAATCGAGGATCTTTGGACTCTGAAATTTTTCGAAAAAAAAAAAAAAATTCTACGATAGGTCAGAAACACGTTTCATTCGATTCTTTATCGAATAGTCTATACATGTCGGGGCCGAAAAAAAGTGCTTTTGTAAAAAATCACGACACAGAAAAAAATCGAGGATCTTTGGACTAAAATTTTTTGAAAAAAAAAAAAAAACGATAGGTCAGAAACACGTTTCATTCGATTCTTTATCGAATAGTCTATACGTGTCAGGGCCGAAAAAAAGTGCCTTGAAAAAAAATCACGACACTTAGAAAAAAATCGAGGATCTTTTGACTGAAATTTTTCGAATAAAAAAAAACTCCTCCCACGATAGGTCAGAAACACGTTTCATTCGATTCTCTATCGAATAGTCTATACGTGTCGGGACCGAAAAAAAGTAACTTTGTAAAAAATCACACTTCGAAAAAAATCGAGGATCTTTACTCTGAAATATTTCGAAAAAAAAAACTCCTCCCACGATAGGTCAGAAACACATTTCATTCGATTCTCTATCGAATAGTCTATACGTGTCGGGACCGAAAAAAAGTACCTTTGTAAAAAATCACGACACAGAAAAAAATCGAGGATCTTTGGACTCTGAAATTTTTAGAAAAAAAAAAAAAAACTCCCACGATAGGTCAGAAACACGTTTCATTCGATTCTCTATCGAATAGTCTATACGTGTCGGGACCGAAAAAAAAGTGCCTTGAAAAAAAATCACGACACTTAGAAAAAATCTGTCATGAGATACGACGGCGACGGGTCTGACATGGTTTTTAGAACTTCAATATGATATAGGGAAGCAATCAGCTGTTTATTTGCTATCTCTGTCGTACTTACTTGATCTGGCATAACAACGGTGAAAATCAATATTCTGCCGTACCAACACTAACGTTTCAGTTTAGTTGAAAGATTTACCGTTAGGTGCGCTAGTACCGATTCGCAACTAATTCAGGCTTTTACAACGAGAGGCGCTACCCTCGATTTTGAGTTGGTCACGTGAGCTCGATGACTCTTAAGACGAAGAAGCGTCTCGTGCATGGGTACACACCGGTATATCGATGGTCCCGCAAATCGTCAATAGACAGCGTTTTCAGTATATGTACATGTACTGTACACTGAACTTGGGGGGATAAGGTAAGGTGTAAGAGCGCGCGAACGGCACGGCCTAGACACAAACGTCAGAAACTTGCGGGTTATAACGTTATTTACCAGGAAACTGCGAGTTAGCCTTCAGGTCTTTGCCAGCGGTATTGCCCGAGGCCATCCCATACCTCCATCTTCGATGGTGCTAAATAAATAAGACATAGGAAAACGGTACTATTATTGGTTCATAAGAGTGAACAATCTTTCAAAAATGCTGTGTCAATCAGCATTTCTGCCATTTAACCCTGCGTTATTACCATTGGATAATTTTGACCTGGACTAAAACTGCTATTTTTTACTTAATTGCGGTGCACTTTTTTTAACTTCGACTGCAGTGGAACACATCATTTCTCAATGTTGAGCCCTATACTATTCCTTTAGTAAGGGATTGTTCTATTGTTTGAGAAAAAAATGTGATTAAAAATATCAATTCCTTCAAGAATTATGAGCGCGCAAAGTGTCTGGGCCATAAATTCATTGGAGTAACGAATGAAGCGAACAAAAATGATGGTAACCTAGAATTAATGTTCAATATTTTATTAAATGTCCAATATTTGTAGTCATAGATAAATACGTGATAAATCAAAATCTGGAACTTGAGCGCTATTTACCATTTTATTTTGCCGTAATTTATTCGTGATAATTGACTGTTCCCACAGAGACATATCCCAACCACCATAGAAAAATCGTATCACGCACGTCGACACTTAATGAAATTTTACATTGGCTAATTCCAAGATTTTTTAATGAAAAAAAAACTGTTTGCTGTATTCCGTGAATATTGCAGAATGTATACACATGGGTTTTTGCACGTTACCATTAAACATCGATTGAAAAATTAAAAATTATTCGTAGTGAAATCGTTTAGATTAGAACAGCAATGATACTGGTAATGGCGTGAGAGCGCTTAACAATATGCCTGCAGACGTGACAGTTTGGCAGTTTCATCATCTTATTCTTTCCTTTACTTGAATATTTTTACTTTACTTGATATGGATATCGATGGGATTTATGCTGATGGTAAATGCAAAAAATCGTTGTCCTTGCGTAAATATATATATGCGTAAACACAGTATATAGGTTGTAAACAAAACTTATAGTTTCAGCACACAACAGTAACAGCCATAACTTATTTTACGATCAACTACGTTCGTCAAAATTGAGTTATTAAACATTTTTTGAACATTGAAATTATATAAAAATTATCATTCTCTGCTGTTTATTTTTCCAAAATAATCGAATCATTATATTAAAGTCAGTTTTTTTACTTGCAAACTTTAAGGCATAGCAGAAACGGAAAAGCGCCCAAACTCGAGTATAGACATGCGGCGCATCTTGCTTTAGACGCATCTCTAGATAGTGCAAAGATCACGTAGCCGTCACCGATCTTCCTTAAAAACAAAAAAAGGTACTTACAAAATAATTCGTTTAACGAGTACCTTTTTGTGTGTGAAATATTTTCCACCCATTACGGAGATCGAGGTTATCCAAGTGAATGAGAAGATCCGTCGTGTAGAAGGATCTATAAACCGTAAATTCACAATCACTGGTAGACACACATATGGGGATGGAAAAGGCGATGAGAACACGAAATGAGAGAAGACGTTATAAGAAATGGAAGGTAACGTTAATTTCGCAGAAGTACACACAAGGAAAAACAAGGCTCTCATATAGATGTGCTATTCCTTCTAGGAGAGGAGAAACGAATGATAAGAGACCTGGTGAACTTCCTCGAAAGTAAATTGTATATATATCGGCCAGAGAGAAAGAGAGATGCGGCGAGAGCAGCAACGGTATCCGCGTGACTTCTACAGCACACATCGCTCCTCGTGCCGTCATTGCCGCCCCAAAGGAATTTCTTTATGGTTTAAGCTTTGCCATGTCGCTTCCACAGATCCACGATCACATTATTCTCTGCTGCCACGCGATTCCCATCTCCCTATTTTCATCTATAATACTACTGTTACAAGAATTATAGACTCTTGCATGACCGCGCACATATCAGTTCACAAATTCGAAAAAAACCTTCAAAGTACTGTACAAATATCCAAAACTTTTATAAATTTGTCTGGTAATCTGTCACCCTGTCAGAAAAAGTAATTTATATTCATTACGAATCTAAAGACCAAAGTACTTGAGGAATCAGTAGTTAAATTTTTTAGGGGACGAAAAAAATTGGTGCGCAACTCTACAAAATGGGTATCATTGGAAAGATCAGTCAAAATTTTCCTCTAACATATTTTACTAACTTTTTGTGAGCAATCGTAGGGGTCATTTTAGACACATTTTTAACTGCTCTAAAAAAATTGTATGACTTTTGTAACACTTTTAGTAAACGATACTCTAACATTGATTTTATAAATCTTTTCAAATTTTTAAGCGCAAATAAGTAGCCAAGCTCGTGTAAGCGAGACGAAGAAAGGAGAGCATTTTTTGTAGAGGCCAGGAAGACAAAATCGACCCAACGAACGGAGGTTAATGCCGCTGCAACCGCGACGACGGGGGCAACGGTACCCTCGAACATGAAGCGTACACGAGATCACAAGTATAAGAAGGAATGGAGGAAGACGAGGAAGAGAAGCAAGAGAGGCGTAGAAAGAAAAAGTACCGGGCGCCTATAGGTAAGACGGGATGAGGATACTGGGACCAAGGCCCCGGAGGCCACGTAAAAGACCTTACACGAAGCTATACATCGTTCCAGGCGTGCTTAATGTTCGTGGCGAGGTTGTGTACATGTGTATATAGAGTGTCGCAAAAATCGCGGAAAAAATTACAACCTCCAAGACAGCGATATTCTGAAGAGAAAATACCTATTTCATTTTTGTTTGCAATGCACCTTTAATGAAATATTCATCAACATCGTGCTCACTATTCCGCTAATCACTCTACGCTGATCACTTCGACTTTTTCTTATCGGCCCATCAGAGTGACTATTACTTATTAGTTCCGAACCTACATCCGAGGAAAATTCATACAAATTTTGCTTTTCAAAAAACTGTATTTAACAATTGTTTGTATTTTGAGCATGAGTTCCGGGTCAGCCTGTATATACTAATATTTTTCATGGTGTATAGCATGTAAACGGCATTCTCTAGCGAACGGCAGCAAACGAGGAAGCGCCCTCTATACTCGATGTGTCAGGAAGCCGTTACGCGAGTAGCGCCTTTCTTCCTTCGGGAGACCGGTATATGCGATACGATCCGTGAGCATCTCACGCTGCGATCGGCCAACTCACGAAACCACTCCGGAATCGTATTGAGGCAAATTGCATCGATCCATATACGCGTTATTATAAACCAATTATTTCTCATTCTCATCTCTTCTTATTTGTCTCGAATGGTCGAGATTCCACTCAATCATTTTCATTTTCATATTTTGATTATAATACTTTTATAGCTAATTGATTTATCCTTCCCTATACAAATGAACAATTTCGTAAAAATTATCGATATGTCGTGGAATCGAATATTTAGAGAACTCTCAGTGCAGAGATTTGAGGAGCATCTTTAAAATTATTTTTATTTTCATGATACATAATTTTATTTACTTATATATGCCACTTTAAAGACATGTTACAAGAATAATTGATCCAAAATATAAATAATTAGTTAACTCGTTGATTCCAGTTGGCTCATAATTATTCAATTATAGAGACCGGAGAATGAAAAAAAAACATCACTAAATATATAAGATTTATTATTATTGTTACATAATGTAAATTGAATTACTTAAATGCTTTTACTTTTTATTTGAGAAGAAATGACTTTTCAATTACTTGAATATTAAATTTTTATCGATTTGAACTTAATATTGAAGTAAAATTTCATTGTTCTACAAAATAAGATTCTTAACAAATTGTTTTCAAAGTATGAGCAAGATTTCCAGATTGATTTTTTGAATAGCATATATCAGAGCAAAATTTGCAGTTGAAGTGTAAATTATTTTATTTGTTAATTGCATACTATCGATCACTGCACGTCTGTAACTCGTTAAACATAGTCAAAGTACATCAATTCTCTTATCCTCTTTTTTTTCGCTCTCTGTCTTTCGTCATTTACGTCCATCCTACAATTTTACCTGCGACCGATATCGATGCCGACGTATTTTTCGATTACATATTCATGGACCACGATTCCATCGAGTGATCGCTAATTAACGAGGCTCTGGCGCAATTAATTGAGTGTCGATGATCGATCGGCACGTGTTTTACGCGACGGTAGGGATAACCCAAAGAATAAAAAGTGATGCTTGTTTTGTCAGACAGGATAGCAATTTTCGCGGCTAAAAAGTGAATGCGCGCGATAATTAAAAAAAGAACAGAGTAATTTGCGTTGGGTTATAAAGTGATTGCAGCAAGGCTGTTCAGAAAAAAAAACGTCCAAGCATATATCCATTGATTTTATAAGGTGCTATTCCAGGTAAAATGTAACAAGAAGTGGCGAATACGAATTTCGAATACCCTGTAATTGGACAACAATCTAGAAAACACAGGCATTCAAAATACATTACATTTCAATAATAATTATACGCGAAAATTGAGTAATTATTTTTTTCAATTATTCTGCAAAAGTGACTCAATTGTTTCCTTTCCATACGAATTTTATTCGTTGACTTTCCTGAAAAAATTTTTTTTTTTCAAATTTCTTTTAATTTAATTAAATAAACAACAAAATCTGCTTAAAGTTAACTACACCATATTTTGTCGACTTTGGTACACTGAATCAGATTCTAACAACAAAATGTGACTATCACATCACATTTTTGAAATTCGCTGGTATACAAAATTAAACGACCACTACAATTTTAACGTTCAGGACTTTTTTGAGTGAGTGTATCTCGCTTAAAAGTGGTGGTATAAAATTTTTTCAGAAAGAACCTTGCAGGTTGAATTTTCTAGTTGCTTGTTTTAAAACCTTATGAAATAGCAGTTTATTTACGATGATTTGGAAAAAACCGAATCGATTTTGTTTCACCAACTTTAAAAGTGTGCATGGGAATCAAGATTTTTTTCGATAAGTCTGTCCTGGCATGTTTGTAAAGCATATATTTAGCTTCAGATCGGTTTCTTTTAGGTTAGTGTCCTTGTTTTACGTAGTTATAGGCAATCGTAGTAAGAACCGTATATATGTTTCACTTTGTAACTGTTATTTATCGATTGTAACTGGGAGACCAATGATCGTGCAGAAACCTTAAGAGCAGTTTCAGAAAGCTGAGGAGGTCCACATGTGATTGATAATTTTTATTTCATCAGTTAAATCTTTTTCAAAGCAGACTAAAAATGGCATATCTCCAGTTCTTCGTCAAACTTGATGCCTCTTTACGGAAAAACACAAAATAATTTGAATGTGCGTTTTTTTTTCAAATTCCAAGTATTCGTGAAAATTGTGCAAAACCGCAAATTCATCAAATTTTTTTTTAGGCACTTAATTGTTAAATATGGAATTTCTGTTAGAATAATTTAAAATCATTTAAGACGATCTAACAGTCGTTCAGTTGGTAAAAATCCTGCTGCACATTTTTCAGAAAATCATAAGTTATACGTTGTTCTCCTTACATCAGAAAATATGAGGTGACTTTTCTTTTTCTCAAAATATCAAGCGTCTCCGAGAAAAATGAGAATCCGCTTTTCAGCTGCCTTTCTCGCACTCGCGCAACTGTTAAAGTTCCTTAAAGAAGTTCTACTCCTACTTTGAGGGAGGAGCGAGGCGACGAGGGTCCCTATGCTTATACATAAAAGCTAGCCGCACTACTACGAACCTGATTTTGCACAAAAAAACCAGATAAAACAATTTATTTGCAGTACGGAATTTCAAGCCTAAAACAAGTCATTGTTGGAGCAAAATGACACACGCACGCTGACAGTGTGTTGACAGTACTTTCGTTAGGTGTAGGCTGGGTTTGCCGGAATTTTGAGCATAAATTGTGTGAACATAATATATATTCGGTTTCAAAGAAGCAACTCCATTGAGGGGTAAAGTGTATTAAATAAATTAAAACTATAAAGTATATTGATAGTCAATTAACCCATTAACGCCGAGGTGATCAGAATTTTTACTAACTTTTCAACGTGTTTATTTATTATATTATCGGAACAAAAAAATAATGCAATACCTCTATTCCTACGCGGAATTCGATGCTCTTTCAGAATCTGAGCTCAAAATTTCGATTAGACACCGAGAAAAAAAATATGGCCGATTTAAACGTGAAAAACGTGAAAATTTTCGAAAAAAAAATTTTTTCGCATTTTTTTTCACAATGATACCGCAAAGCTATCAACTTTTTACAATGATCAGAGGTGATCATGGCACTCAAACATTAAGAGGAATTTTTTTCAGAAAAATTCATCGACGCGTTTTTTCAAAATGGCGGCGAGAATGAAAAAATTTTATAAAAATCTTAATCTATCGGTTTCTTCAAAACTATAAACTTGAGAAAAAAATTTCTAAGAACAAAAATGGCTTAAAATTAGTCGAAGAATACTCTTAAATTTTTTCAGAATTTTTGAAAACAATTTTTAATTTTCGAAAATTTCAAAAAATCCAATTTTTCAAAAATATCTGAAAAATTTTTGGAAAAATTTGAGAGTGTTCCTTGACTAATTTTAAGACTTTTTTGTTGTTAAAAATTCTTTCGTAAAGTCTATAGGTTTAGAGAAAAAAAATTTTCTTGAATGGTACATAAAATTTTGTTTCTATCTACCACTACAAAATTCACGAACAAACTCGTATATCCTTTCACTTGTGCATGGACACATATGTTGTATACAATTTTTACATAAATTATAGGTAAAGCATATAAAAAAAACATTAGTTTTCACTTTTTCAATACATTTGTTATGTCACGAAAACGTTCAAAATCTTCTGCTTCATTTCATGCAGAGTATGAATCAGATTATTCGGATAGTGATTCCGACGAAAACATTTTGATTCCGAATGCAGACAATTCAGGCTCCGATGATTCTGATTCCGATTGTGATTCGATATCTGATTCAGATTCTGAACATGAATTCACAATACCAAATATTACTTATAAAAAAGCTTGTGCTACTTATTCTGAAAACTTAGATAAACTTGAAAAAAATTACGAATTCATTTGGATCGATGGCGAGAAATCATATCCAAATACTTGTGAAGAAACAATATTATTATCTGAAGCTACAAAAAAGAATATACAGGCGTGCGAGCCTTTCCAATTGTTTGAAACCTTTTTTTCCGCCGAAATGAAACAATATATAATTGATGCGTCTAAAGAGAATAATTATGATCTGAAATTACAAGATCTTGACACTTTTATAGGTATAGTTATTTTCAGTTCATTCAATAAAAGAAATTCTCAGAGAGATTATTGGTCATCTGATCCATTCTTATCTAGTGAAATTGTTTCTTCTGCAATGACTCGCGATAAGTTTGAAGAAATCAAGTCTAAAATAAAATATTCAAAAGCTGAAGACAAGGATCCAAACGATAGAGGGTGGCGGGTTCGGTCGATGTTGAAACTTTTTCAAAACAACCTCCTAAAGTTCGGAATATGGAAAACTTCTATATCTATTGATGAAATGATGGTCAAGTCTTATGCAAAAACTGTTTTGAAACAATTTATTCGAGGGAAACCAATAAGGTTTGGTTTGAAATTTTGGGGTTTATGCACTTCAGACGGCTATCTACTAAATTTAGATCTATATTGCGGTAAAAATTCCCAAACCGGAAACAAATTAGTAAAATGTGCTTTAGGTACTCGTGTAGTATTGCATTTATTAGAACCTTTTTTTCGGCTAATAAATTATAATAAAATCCCTGCATTTCATTTGTACTTTGATATTTTTTTTACAAATATGGATTTAATTTTACACTTGCAAAAATTACGTTTGAAATGCACTGGCACTATCAGAGATAATCGAGTCAAAGAAAAGAATATACTTGAAAAGAAAGCTCCACGAGGTACTTATATTGTAAAACATGATCGAAATAGTGGCATAAATTTCATCACTATTATGGATTCGAAGCCCGTTTCAATAGCTTCAACTGCTGCAGGTGTAAGTCCACTATCAACTTCGAGAAGATATAGTTCAGAGGCTCGATCCAAAACTGATATACCTTTTCCGCAAGCTTTTCATTTGTACAACAAATTTATGGGTGGTGTTGACGTGCATGATGGACACTGCAATAATGTACTTCCAAGTATACGTTCCAAAAAATGGACATGGGTCGTTTTTATAAGATTTATACAGGCATCCATTACAAATGCCCACGTAATTTTCAATGCTATACGTGATGGAAAGAAAAAAAGTGGAATAAAAGAGTTAACTACTTCAATTGCTAAATATTATATTCAAAAAGGTCAAACAAGTAAAACACTTCATACACGATCTAATAGGGACAAATTAAAAAATTGTTCAAATGAAAAATGTCCAATAAGAACAAGGATCTATTGTGAAAAATGCAATCTATATGTATGCAATAATTGTTGGGCAAAAAAGCACTGATAAAAGAAATGTTAAAATGAAAGACAAGAAGACTCACGAAAAGAAGCACTCCGAAACGTGAGAGGCAAGGGGACTCACGAAAAAAAAGCACCCCGAAACGTGAGAGGCAAGGGGACTCACGAAAAAAAAGCACCCCGAAACGTGAGAGGCAAGGGGACTCACGAAGAAAGCACCCCGAAACGTGAGAGGCAAGGGGACTCACGAAAAAAAAGCACCCCGAAACGTGAGAGGCAAGGGGACTCACGAAAAAAAAGCACCCCGAAACGTGAGAGGCAAGGGAACTCACGAAAAAAGCACCCCGAAACGTGAGAGGCAAGGGGACTCACGAAAAAAAAGCACCCCGAAACGTGAGAGGCAAGGGGACTCACGAAAAAAAGCACCCCGAAACGTGAGAGGCAAGGGGACTCACGAAAAAAAAGCACCCCGAAACGTGAGAGGCAAGGGGACTCACGAAAAAAAAGCACCCCAAAGGAGACAAAGTTCTACCACGTCCACGCCGTTGTCTCTGGGTAATGCTAAGAGTAGAAAAAAACAATGTATATGCACAGAATCAGAAAAGAAGTAGTCAAGGAACACTTGAAGGAAATTTTTCCAAAAATTTTTCAGGTATTTTTGAAAAATTGGATTTTTTGAAATTTTCGAAAATTAAAAATTGTTTTCAAAAATTCTGAAAAAATTTAAAAATATTCTTCGACTAATTTTAAACCATTTTTGTTCTTAGAAATTTTTTTCTCAAGTTTATAGTTTTGAAGAAACCGATAGATTAAGATTTTTATAAAATTTTTTCATTCTCGCCGCCATTTTGAAAAAACGCGTCGATGAATTTTTCTGAAAAAAATTCCTCTTAATGTTCGAGTGCCATGATCACCTCTGATCATTGTAAAAAGTTGATAGCTTTGCGGTATCATTGTGAAAAAAAATGCGAAAAAATTTTTTTTTCGAAAATTTTCACGTTTTTCACGTTTAAATCGGCCATATTTTTTTTTCTCGGTATCTAATCGAAATTTTGAGCTCAGATACTGAAAGAGCATCGAATTCCGCGTAGGAATAGAGGTATTGCATTATTTTTTTGGTCCGATAACATAATAAATAAACACGTTGAAAAGTTAGTAAAAATTCTGATCACCTCGGCGTTAATGGGTTAACATTAAAACCTATTGACCTCTAATAAAAAATTTTTCAATCTATTTATTGAAAATATAGCTGTTCTATAGTAGAATTGTTCTACACAACAAGAATAAGAACAAAAAAGTATGACAACAAATTCGGATACAAGAAAGAATTTCAAACAAAAAACTAGACTGAAAAAAAAATTTCGGCCGAAGTACTTGTCGAGTTTTCAACTATGAGTGATACATCCCATGGCAAAGTATCATCAAAAAGGCGATTGCTTAATAGGAACGAAGTGTAACTAGGCCGGTTCCCCACCATGTAGAAATCTACCTTACCGACAGTCGGTAGAGTAGATTTCCCACTAAACCCAAACACGCTCCGATATGTAAACCCAAACCCAAACCCAAACGACCCAAACAAACCCTAACAGACCGAAACAAACCCAAACTGACCCAAACCGACCCAAAATGACCCAATGTGAACCAAACAAAAACGCTATTGTCAGGAAATCTGTAAGCGGCGACACGAATCACCGGCAGGAAATTCGAACTCACTGGCGGGAAATTCAAACGTGGTGACACGAACCTTTAGCGGAGACATGAACCTCTAGCGGAGACACGAACCTTTAGCGGAGACGCGAACCCACCGGCGGGAAATTTGAATCCGCTCGCGGGAAAAGCGGAGATATGTATCCATCGGCGGGAAATTCAAATGCAGATATATGAAGTTCGCGATAGCCGCATTCCGCGATCGGCATAGTTGAAATTAACTATAGGGATAGTTGAAGTTAACTATCGGGATAGTCAAAGTTAACTATTGGTATAGTTGAATTTAACTATCGGGATAGTCAAAGTTAATTATCGGCGTAGTTGAAATTAACTATCAGGATAGTTGAAGTTAACTGTCGGGGTAGTTAAAGTTAACGATTAGGATTGTTTCAGGTTAGGATACTCAGTGACACACACTCGGTTGATTACAACTTGTCTTTATTGCGAATTCAAGATACATTGTTTACATTCTCTTCTGAGTGGTGCAAGCAAACTCTTCTCATATCGATCGTGTTCTCGGCATCGAAGACACTCGGTGACATCGAGCTCACTCCTCAGGGACTCGGGCAATTTATCCCAGGCAAGGTCGACACTGTATGCGGCGAAGGTCACGATGAATTCCTTCGGCAGCTGAGCGATGTCGGTGGGTTCCATGGCTGAGAGAAGTCCACCGTGATGATGGTACAGCTTCAACGACTTTCCCACATACGGTCTTGCGAAGAAAGTTCCGCAACAGCAGGACGTTTCGAAGCGCGCAATGGGGCGAATCGTGGTGCGGGCAGGATTTCGTCTGCTTGTTCGGTGTCTTGAGTGACGGGTACGCCACCACATCACGCGCATTGAATCCGTATCGTTCGAGCCACTGCTGCTTCTGCTGACCTTTGACGTAGATGGTGCTCACGTCGTGCAGAACCGATCGAAGCACGTTCTCGACCTCGCTGTAGGGTACGTCACCAGTGCTCCAGGACAGACGATGATAGTTGCGTTCGAGCCAGAGATTCACGCTCTTGTACCTGGTTGACAGGTCGTTCCACAGGATCGAGGGTTTGAATAGGAAAATCAGCGGCTGATCGTCCAAATTGAGCGGAGTCGTGGCCAATTCTTTGACTACAAACTCGTTGTTGTCGCGCTGGAAGCCTTGTGTGTCCACCACGTACTCCATCGCGATTGACGAACGCGCTACTCGAGCTTAATTTAAATTAATTAATTTAAATTAATTAAGAGAGAGTTAAATCTAATATTTCCACAGTCGGATAGCCGATTTCGACTATTCTAATCGTTTTCTTCGCGTGCCCCAATCGTAAACTTCGACCATCCAAATCTACAACTTCCACTATTTTTGACTAATCACTTTAACTATCTTGATTGTTGACTTCGACTGTCTCGATCGCCTACTTCGACTATTATAAGCGTAAACTTCAAATATTTTTGATTGTCGACTTTAACCATCTTGATTGTTGACTTCGACTATTTTAATTGTTGACTTTAACCAACTTGATTGTTGACTTTGACTATCCTTATTGCTAATTTCGACTATCCTAATCGCCAACTTTGAATATATAAATTGTTGACTTCGACTATCTTGATCGTTAACTTCGACTATTTTGATCATCCTCATTGTTGCCTTCAACTATTTTGATTGTTGACTTCAACTAACCAAATCGTTGACTTCGACTAGCCTGATTATTGTCTGCGACCACATTGATCGTTGACTTCGACTGTTCTGATCACAGATTTTGACTATTCAAATCGTTGACTCTGATTATCCTGATCACCGACTTCAACTGTCTAGATTGTCAACTTCGACCATCTCGATCGCTGACTTCGACTATCTCTATCGCTGACTTCGATTAACTTGATTGTTGACTTCGACGAGCCTGTTTGTTGACTTCAACTACTCTGATCACTGGCTTTGACTGTCCTAATCGTTGACTTGAACTATTTCGATTACTGATTCGTCTACCTAGATTACTGACTTTGACCTACCTAATCACCGATTTCGATCATCTTGTTTGTTAACTGTGACTATTCTGGTCGTTGACTATCTCGATCACTCACAACGACTGTCGTGATCATTAACGTTGACTATTTTAATTGTTCTTTGACAATCCTGATCGCCGACTTCGACTATGTTGATTGTTCGACTACTCTGATCGTGGAGTTCCGTTATCTTGATTGTTGACTTCGATTATCCTGGTCACCCATTTCGACTATCTTGATTGTTGACTTCGACTATCCTGATCACCCACTTTGACTATCTTGATTGTTGACTTCAACTATCCTGATGACTAACTTCGACCATCTTGATCACTGACTTCGACTACCTCGATCATTGACTTTGATTATTTTGATCGTCGGCTTATACTATACTGATTACTGACTTCGACTATCTTAATTGTTAACTGTGACTGTTCTGATCGTTGACTTTGACTATCCTGATCGCAGACTACAACTATCATGATTGTTGACTTCGACTATTTCGATCAATGACTTCGATTATCTCGATGACTGACTTCGATTATTTTGATCATTGACTTCGATTATCTCGATGGCTGACTTCGACTATCCCGTTGACTTTGACTATCGAGATCACTCACTTCGCCTATCCTGATCGTCGATTTCGACTATTTTGATTGTTGACTTCGACTAGCCTGATTATTGACTCCGACTACCTGGATCACTGACTTTAACTATCCTTGACCGTTATTAATCGTTAACGTCGACTATTCTGATCACCGGCTTCGACCACCACCTTGATTGTTGACTGTAACTATTCATATCACCGACTTTATCTTTCTCGCTCATTCACTTCGACTGGCCTGATTGTTTACTCCGACTACCTGGATAACTGACCTTGACTATCATTATCGTTGACTTCGACTTGTCGATCTTGACTTCGAATTGTCGACTGCAGGTATTGAGGACTTTGTGTTTCCGTGTCTTGATTTTGTCACTTACAACCCTGCTTCAGAATTTTGCTGTAAGGCTATATTGCTAATCTCTAATTGAACCGCCAGGGGGTTTTGTGTCTTTTCATTTGAATTTTGTCACCAGAGGAGGGGTGGGGGTCCTGTCATAGCTTTTGAATTTTGCCACCAGGGTGGGGGGAGATCATGCTTTTGAATTTTGCCGCCAGGGAAGTTTTGGGCCTCAGCTTTTGAATTATACTGCCAGAAGGTTTTCGTTTCAGTTTTTGAATTTTGCTACCAGTGTGGGGGGGGGGGGGGCTCGTGTCTCAGCTTTTAAATGATTCTAGATTAGGTAGGGTCTATTTAGGTTGGGCTGAATTTATTTAGGTTTTGTCCAAGATGCCGAGAACACGTTCCGGATAGGAAGAGTTTGCTCGCACCACTCGGAAGAGAATGTAAACAATGTATCTTGAATTCGCAATAGAGACAAATTGTAATCAACCGAGTGTCACTGAGTATCCTAACCTCAACAATCCTAATCGTTAATTTCGACTATCCGGGTAGTTAATTTCAACTATGCCGATAGTTAACTTTGACTATCCCGATAGTTAACTTCAACCACCCCGATAATTAACTGCGAATATCGCGCACTTCGTATTCGATTTTCCCCGCCAGTGGGTTCGCGTCTCTGTGTTCGAAGTTCCGGCCAATGGGTTCGTGTCTCCGCTTCGGATTTCCCGACTTCAACTATCCCGATCGCTGTCTTCATGATCGCTGACTGCGGGTATCGCGGACTTCGTATATCTGCGTTTGAATTTCCCGCCGATGGGTTCGTGTCTCCGCTTTTCTCACCGGTGGCTCCAAATTTCCTGCCGATGGGTTCGCTTTCAAATTTCCCGCCGGTGGGTTCGTGTCTCCGCTTTTCTTCACGATGTGTTTGTGTGTGTTTGCTTTTCCCACCGGTGGATTCGTGTCACCGCATTTCCCACCGGTGGGTTCGAATTTCTGGCCGATGGGTTTGTGCCACTGCTTTTGAATTTCCCGCCGTTGGGTATGTTTGGGTTTGAATTTTCCGCCATTGAGTTTATGTCACCACATTTGAATTTGCCGTCATTGGATTTGTGTCACCGCATTTGAATTTCTGACCGCTGGGTTTGTGTTACTACATTTGAATTTCCCGCCATTGGGTTTATGCCACGGCATTTGAATTTCCCGCCGTTGGGTTTGGTCACCACATTTTCCGCCGTTGGGTTAGTGTCACCGCATTTCCCGCCAATGGGTTTCGTGACATTGCTTTCTGCTTGAGACAGAACGATGCGCTCAAGCAGGCACCGGTCAACGTTCGTATTGAACTCGAGGCCGAATCAAATTTCCACGCGGGAACTACGGCCTACTGTCTGATCTTGCATGATCGACGTGTCGACTACAATCCCATAAGTGGGGATGTGAGGAAACGCCTGTAGAGTGGGGATGCCTGGAGAGTGAGGGGGGAATTGAGCGGGGGAGGGGATGCAAAATCCGCCTATAAAAGACGGGCGCTCGAGTGGCGCGTTCGTCAATCGCGATGGAGTACGTGGTGGACACACAAGGCTTCCAGCGCGACAACAACGAGTTTGTAGTCAAAGAATTGGCCACGACTCCGCTCAATTTGGACGATCAGCCGCTGATCTTCCTGTTCAAACCCCGGCTCCTGTGGAACGACCTGTCAACCAGGTACAAGAGCATGAATCTCTGGCTCGAACGCAACTATCATCGTCTGTCCTGGAGCACTGGTGACGTACCCTACAGCGAGGTCGAGAACGTGCTTCGATCGGTTCTGCACGACGTGAGCACCATCTACGTCAAAGGTCAGCAGAAGCAGCAGCGGCTCGAACGATACGGGTTCAATGCGCGTGATGTGGTGACGTACCCGTCGCTCAAGACACCGAATAAGCAGACGAAATCCTGCCCGCACCACGATTCGCCCCATTGCGCGCTTCGAAACGTCCTGCTGTTGCGGAACTTTCTTCGCAAGACCGTATGTGGGAAAGTCGTTGAAGCTGTACCATCATCACGGTGGACTTCTCTCAGCCATGGAACCCACCGACATCGCTCAGCTGCCGAAGGAATTCATCGTGACCTTCGCCGCATACAGTGTCGACCTTGCCTGGGATAAATTGCCCGAGTCCCTGAGGAGTGAGCCCGATGTCACCGAGTGTCTTCGATGCCGAGAACACGATCGATATGAGAAGAGTTTGCTTGCACCACTCAGAAGAGAATGTAAACAATGTATCTTGAATTCGCAATAAAGACAAGTTGTAATCAACCGAGTGTGTGTCACTGAGTATCCTAACGTGAAACAATCCTAATCGTTAACTTTAACTACCCCGATAGTTAACTTCAACTATCCTGATAGTTAATTTCAATTACGCCGATAATTAACTTTGACTATCCCGATAGTTAAATTCAACTATACCAATAGTTAACTTTGACTATCCCGATAGTTAACTTCAACTATCCCTATAGTTAATTTCAACTATGCTGATCGCGGAATGCGGCTATCGCGGACTTCATATATCTGCATTTGAATTTCCCGCCGATGGATACGTATCTCCGCTTTTCCCGCGAGTGGATTCAAATTTCTCGCCGGTGGGTTCGCGTCTCCGCTAAAGGTTCGTGTCTCCGCTAGAGGTTCATGTCTCCGCTAAAGGTTCGTGTCACCACGTTTGAATTTCCCGCCAGTGAGTTCGAATTTCCTGTCGGTGATTCGTGTCGCCGCTTACAGATTTCCTGACAATAGCGTTTTTGTTTGGTTCACATTGGGTCATTTTGGGTCGGTTTGGGTCAGTTTGGGTTTGTTTCGGTCTGTTAGGGTTTGTTTGGGTCTGTTTGGGTTTGGGTTTGTTTGGGTTTGGGTTTGTTTGGGTCTGGGTTTACATATCGATAGCGTGTTTGAGTTTAGTGGGGAATCTACTTTACCGACTGTCGGTAAGGTAGATTTCTACATGGTGGGGAACCGGCCTAGCTACACTACTTTCATCCAGAGGAGATCGCTGTTTTGACGATCACCTATTGAGCGATCGCTTATTGCCTATTAAGCGTTCGCCTGTTGAACGATCGTCTTTGGACGAATTCGCTCCTATTCAGCGTTCACTTTTTGTGACGATAGCCTGTAAAAAAATTCTTCCAATGAAATTGAATTAATTATTTTCTAACTACTCATTAAAAATTATAATTCATTTTTTTGTTATTTCTAAATTGGTTTTTCATCAATGTTGACCGTATTTCATTATATTTATGTCTCGTAAGATTCATTTTCGCGGAAAAATTATTCTACTTACTCGGGGATTCGATCCGACTTATCTACCTCATCTACGGCCTAATGCGCACGGTGCTACCTACAGCATCCTCTCTCACTTGACAACTTGATACTCAAAAATGATACGTACGTTGTCAATCCGCAAAAAAGGTTTATTGAGCACAATGTCTATTTTTATTCATTGCAAGGTAAAATATGCTTGCCTCCAGTAAATAATATAAATGGTAGAATACAGCATGAATGCTGTGAAAAACCCTGAGATAAGTACATTTACGCCCCCCAAATAGTTGTTCTAGTAAAACCCCTTCCGCCAAAAAAACAATGCCCACTAAAATTTACTCAAACCCACACTAAATTGCTCATGTAAAGATCCCTCCGCACAAAAATCCTCTCTAAAAATCAACTCATCATAATAAGTTATGAAAAAGCGCCCTCAGGAAAAAATTATCAAAACCTCAAAAAAACCAAATCCCCACAAAAATTTACTAAAATTAACACAAAGTCGTCGGAGTAAAAATTCCATTCTACAAAACCTCTATCCAAAAACCAACTCATCATACAATATTTTATGGAAAACCGCTTTCATTACCTTATCAAAAATGTTAAATTGTACAGAGGTGATACAATTTAAATTTCGTAGATGTTGGGAGTTCACAAAAAGTTGATAAATAAATAGAGATCTACTAAAGTATATATAGTCTACTAAAGTATATTTTGTGCGGAGGGTTCTTTACATGAGCAATTTAGCGTGGGTTTGAGTTAATTTTTGTGGGCATTGGTTTTTTGGCGGAAGGGATTTTACTGGAACGACTATTTGGGGGGCGTAAATGTACTTGTCTCAGGGTTTTTCACAGCATTCATGCTATATTTTGCCATTTATTTATCGACTTTTTGTGAACTCTGAACTTGAACATTTACGAGTATTCAATAATTAAAGTTATTATGGTCAAAACTTATGTGTCTATTCATCATGTAATGAAAGTGGGAGTATTATGTTTCTATAAAATTCTGTTATCGTTGGATTATTTTTTAATTTGTTCCAACAAATACATATAACTATTTTTGGCATTCCTCAGCCAACTTTTTTTCTTGATTTTTGTATCATCTGCAAAAATCCATGAAGTACCAGGTCTTAACATGCTTGTGTAATGACCTTCGAAGATGGTTCGACCGTGATGGAATATGGCACTTTTGACTTTATATTTTCGCTAGGTCGCCAATAGCATGATTTAATCAAGGAGGGAAAGTAGACAATTCAACGCGGTTTACGCCGGCCTTTTTCTTTCTCGTTTTACTTATACTATGCTTATACTATTTCACCAAATCAAAGCGAGAAATTCGACTTCAGCAAGACGGGTTGATCTTTCCGCGGATGTGTGATGAAAGAAATATTTTCGAATTAAATACTAGAAATAATTCGATTCTGCTAAAAAATAATGACGAATTTTGCTGCATTTTAATAAAGCAAACTTCAACATCAACACATTTATCATTTAATATAAATATGTAACTTACTTTTGAGATTATTCTTCTGATTATAATTCTCCTAAGAATTGGATCCTGAATAAAAATTTTAAAGGTCGCTCAAGCGAGTTTTTAATGATTTCGGTTAAAAATGGATATATGATCGAATTTCGAGCTGGTGTGTCGCGACTACATTCGGACTAAAAATGCAATGTGAAATATTGATCTAAGACGTGTTCAAATTAAT
This sequence comes from Rhimphoctona megacephalus, assembly GCA_963989365.1. Lineage (NCBI taxonomy): Eukaryota > Metazoa > Arthropoda > Insecta > Hymenoptera > Ichneumonidae > Rhimphoctona > Rhimphoctona megacephalus. The sequence continues at coordinate 19,687,432 of OZ022415.1, forward strand.
TCAATCTTCGTAATTAACCGTCAATACTTATAAAATTATTAAATTACTTAAAACGTACTGTAGTTCTGAGAAGATACGACGTTTAAAAGAACTACGAACAAGTAAAAACCTGAATTTTTTTAAATTTCTTTAAAAAAATTTCAAAAAATATTATACTGAAACATCCATGCCAACAGATCAACGGATCGGAAAATATTCCATAAAAAATGGCACCGATGAAATACTCCAATATCATCAGAATGCATCGAAAGTTTTTAAATAAAAGTAATCATAACGAAATGAGATTTTGAAAAAAAAAGTATGCGCACAAAATTTGGAGAGCAAAAGTTTAATTGGAAAAAAGAATTTCGGCCGAAGTGCCACACAAGTTTTTCTTTTATAACCTTTATTGATCACGATTATATCTCATGAGCAATAGGGGGAAAAAATTGGTATAGTATTATGATTTTTTTTTTCTCGAATCAAATATCTTTTCGCTCAAAATTATTTCGCATTACTTGATTCAATTTTAGGTTGCATGTGCAAACAGTATTTTCATGTATTTAAACACTCTAGAGTGGTTTAAAACCATATATAATTCAAACCTAGGGTGGTATCATACACCATTCTCTCAGTTATATAAAAAACGAAGAGAATGGTTTCCAAATAAACCTTATTACTGCATGCAAGGGACATTTTATGGTAAAAGAGAAAAGGGATCGTTTTCGACTCCGCTGTAAAGTTTACGTTCGGAAAAAAATTGTAAGGGCTAGGTTTAATTAATAAAATTATTTATTTAGGCAGTGTTCAATAGTTCATTATTATACTTTATTTTTCCACTATCACTTTTATATCTATATAAAAGTCACTCTTTACTCGTCTATCTATCTATAAACGACACTCTAACCAAAAGTTCAAATTGACCGTGATCTTTATAACCTCACAACTGTTTTAAGAAAGATATTGGTCAGCTGTCATATAGACCATCGATCGAGTATCACCAAAGTTTTATACCAATATTACTAGTGTCACTAGACAGCGACTGACTGCTGGAAAAAAATGAGGATCAAAAATGTGTGCGAAAAAATGCACAATTTTTTGATGCAACGAAAAAATAAAATATTAGTATCTGCAATACGCGTTAAGGGGACAGAGCTAGTTGGAACGTCAAAAAAAAGGCCTTTTTTCCGATTTTTTTTTGGTCAAACGATAAAATAATTCACAACAAAAGTTCTTCCGTTTAAAAGATACATATGTAATGTATATGTTGCAATTTTTTCAACGCAATACATATCGAAATAAGCTGGTGACCGTCAATTGCCGAGGACGCTGCAAAAAAAAACACGGTTTGCGGTGATCAAGCTCACGCTGCAACGGCTCATCTGAAACAAAAAAAACGGAGGGGATTTTTAGTTAATGATATAATGCTCCGGTTGAACGAAGGGTTTTGAAAAATTTCCATTTTTCACAAAATGGCGGCCGTTAAAAGTCAAAAGTGTTTTTTTGACCAAAATATCAGTTCCATTTTTTGCTATTAAAAATAAAAATAATTATCCAAAAAAAAAATCCTTCGTTCATATGGAGGACTACCATGTATAGAAGAAGTGATATAAATTTCAACCCGATCGGTAAAGCCGTTCTCGAGCTACAGTGATCACCGACTTCAAAAACATGGTTTCGAGAAAAACGCACTTAAAGTCCGCTACCTGCTTACCTATGGCTCAGACACGACGTGCTACAAAGTCTTGTATTTCGGCGAATAATGGTCCGATTTACATTTACCTGGGCGGAAAATGTTCGTAAGAGATTCTACTTTTTGAAAATGAAATAAAAAAAAAATCGATTTTTCGAAAATTCTAACTAGGTCTGTCCCGTTAAGATTTTTGGAATATACGGTCTGACTACGCCTCTTGCAATATCACAGTAGATCTCTTTTTCGTCGATTTCAAGTTTTTGGAGTTTCAACGAAAAGGTTCCTTCTATAAGTTGTTTTAGCTCTTCATCTTCCTCTTGTGCATCGACGATTTCTTGACTCGATAATACTGTTAGCATCTTTATCGTATTTATTCTCGACAGTGTATCAGCTATGTTATTTTCCTCACCTTTTACGTGAAGAGTATCCATGGTAAATTGAGAGATGTAATTTCATTGGCGCAACTGAGGAGGAGATGCTTTCTTCGATTGATGAGTAAACGCATAAATTAATGATTTATGATCGGTTTTTACTGTAAATTGATGGCATTCCAATGGGTGTTGAAAATGTTTGATTCCCACAAAAACCGCTAATAATACCCTGTTATAAGTGCTGTAATTTTTTTCAGTTTGAGTCAATTTACATGAGAAAAAAGCTATCGGTGTCCATATCTCGTTTATTTCTTGTTCAAGTGCAGCTCCGATTGCATTGTCAGAAGCGTTTATTATCAATGCTAAAGATACTGTCGGCGATGGAAACGCGGTGATGGTGATGTCCACCATCCCGCTTTTCCATCTTTGAATGCTTGTTCCGATTATGGAGTCTATTTAATCTTTATTTACTTGGATTAATCTTAAGTCCATTTTCTATTAATTTTTCAAATACGCGTCTTAAGTGTATTTCGTGCTCATTTTTATTGTCTGATATGATGAGGATGTCATCGATATATACAAACACAAACTCAAGATCGCGAAATATTTTGTACATGTACCTTTGGAATGTTTGTGTACCTGCTTTTAGCCTGTATGACATTTTTAAAAATTCGAATAATCCAAAAGGGGTTATGATAGCCGTTTTTGGAATATCCACTTTCACCATTGGTATCTAGTGATACGCTCTTATTAAATCCAAAATAGAAAATATTTTCTTACCGTTAAGTTTTTGAAATAAATCTTGAATCATCGGTGGAGGATACCGGTCTGGTGTTGTTCGGTCGTTGAGCTTTCGATAGTCGCCACATTGCCTCCAGACTCCGGAACTCTTTTTTTGCATGTGCAAAGGACTTGACCAACGGCTTTTCAATGGTCTGATTATTCCGCGTTCCAACATCGTATTTATCTCTTGTTTTGCCGGTTTCAGCTTTTCTCCTGCCAGTTTTCTTGGCCTTTCAGCTACTGGAGGACCTTGCATTGGAATGTGATGAGCGATGTCTTCGTTGTCTTCATTTGTGATTTGAATATTTGGTTTCTTTATTTCAATGAATTCGTTGAGCAGAGCGATGTAGTCTTGATCTTTGCTGTTCGTGGAGTTTGTTTTTATATCGACTGTCGAAATACTATGAACTGCAACCTCTATAAGTTCTTCTTTTGTCGAAAACCATGTTGTTAAATCTATCAGTCATTGCTCTTTCAGATCAATTAGCAAACCAAAGTTAGCTATAAAATCTGCACCGACGATTACTGCTTTCAAATCAGCTATAATAAATGGCCATTTGCATTCTCTCCGCAATCCAAGATCCACTACGATCCATTGAATTCTATAAGTTTTTATAGCCGAATGATTGGCTACGTACAGCAAGAAATCTCAAACTTTCAATTTTTATTTTATTGCCTCCTGTGGAATAACTGATACCACTGATCCAGAGTCAATTAAAAATTTGAAATGTGTTGTTCTGTCGAAAAGATGTAGGCGGTGTTCTTTGGTGTTGATTTTGCTGTCGTTAACCGCCTATACAGATAACAGCTCTCTTAGTTTTCCGCTTTACTTTCTATTTTTTCTGATTGCTCTGAGAGTTTGATATTGCACGACTGAGCACAACGATAACTTTTGTCACCAAATCTTCGATGGTAATAACACTGACCTGAGCGTCCGGTTGATGGAGATCGAGACCGAGAATTAACTCTGGATCACTGATTTTCTCTGTGGTCATTTTTATTTTTTCCAGCTCTTACCAGATCGGCTATTTCATCCCATTTTTTCTCGATATTTGAAATCCTTGATACCAGAACTTTTTCTTCGTGCGTTTTTATCGCATTAATAGAAAAATGTTGTTCCTGATTTTCCGCATCCATACTCATGACGGTGTTCATTGTATTTTCCATGATGTTATCGGTTATTTCTGCTAGCTCGTTTAATGTAGCTTTACGTACTAGTTTTAATGTACTGTGTACTTGTTTTGGTAACAATCTCAACCATTTTGTTTTCAGCAATTCTTCCGATGCTTTGTTGTTGGTCAATTTCCTCATTTTTCTCAATAGCTGTGATGGTTTTTGATTCCCAAGTTGTATCTCCGAGAATAGGATCTGCAACTGACGCTCTGATGAGTGCGTAAAACGTTTCAATATAACGTCCGTAATCGTATCGTAAATTCAATAAAAGTGTTTAATTTAAACATTAAAAAAAATCAATCATAGTAAATAATTTTAAGATATTTTATACCTTACACATGATATAATTCAATAATTTATGATAAGTTTATTTTCATGAATAATTATTTTCTTGAAATTAAATTTTCATTTAGTGAATTATTGAAATTATCATTTATTGAATTGAATTGAAATGAAAAATTTATTTTACCTCTCTTTGGCGCTTAAATATTTTACATACTCTGTATTCCTTTGAATTCGAAAAATTTCGGACACAAAGGCAACCATCTTTGTCTGGAATGACACAATGTAATTAATGAGTTCCAGCGATTGATTTTGTTTTGGCAAATCGGTCCTTTAGGTTATTTGCAGCCTTATTATAATCGTATTACAAGAAAAATAATTGATAATCGCTTTACTTGTGAAATGCTTATCATATATCATTAAATTAGATTATGTGTAAGGCATAGAATATCTCAAAATTATTTACTAAGATTGATTTCGATGTGAAATAAAATTTTTGAATGCAGAGGAGTTGAAAATTGACAACGAATAAATTTTTTTTTTATCGAAAAAAAAAATAGAAAAAAAATTCGGCCCACTAAGCAACTAGCGGGGTTAACTCCGGAATAAATCAAAGATTTTTTTGGGAAAATAAAAAAAAAATTAAAAGTGTCGGAATTTGAAAAATTCATGATTTTTTTCCAAAAAACTGAAATTTTCCATAGAACTTGATTTCCAAAACTATTTTTGTATTTTTTTCATTAAAGTACATTCGAAAACAAAACTTAAAAAAAAACGTTCCGATAGGTCAATTTTTGAAAAAGTTATAGCTATTTGAAAAAGAAAAAGCCATTTTTTTTAACATTCATAACTTTTTTTGCCTTCGGTAAAAAAATTTGAAAAAATTCACAAAAATTTCTTTAGTGGCGTAAAAGAAAATTGCGAAGTTTCAGCCAAATCGAAGGGGGTCGGGTTCAAAAGTGGTCGAATTCATGTGGAATGACCCATATACAAAATTTACTGCCTATAGAACTGTTGGCTGCTAATGATATTAGTAATTGGTACGTTTGGAGTGGTTAAAACACACTGACAGTACTAACAGCTTCCCATATAGCATTTATGCATAAGACGTCTTATTTGAGATCTCATGTCCGCATCGTAGACGTCTAAAAGACACCAGAAGTCATAAAGATATCTACGAAGCGGATATAAGACCTCAAATAAGACTTCAATGCTGTATTAAAGATTCGCGGTAGCGAATCGAATTAAGTACATTTTCGAAATTCGAACACAAAGACATGACAGCTATCGCAATCTCTATACAGCAAGAACCGTGATCCAACCCTACTTTTTAATCTTGATATTAGTATTTTACATCAAATTGTTTCGTTTTGACGAACATAAAGCTGGCAGTTATTTATTTATTTTTTTCGCTTAAAAAAAAAATCCATGCCGTACCTACATGCAGTTCAGAGATATCATTTATTAAATGACGTTCGTGGCTTCTAGCAGCTTGTTGGCCGAAACCCAATTTTCGCAATCCCTGAACTTGGCATTTTTACGGGAGAGTTACATTTGACCTCTGAAGTTGGTGATGTTGTCAGTGTATTTTATATATTTGGCACTGAATTTATACCGAATCTGGAAAGGTGAATTAAAAACTTTGCACGTATTCACACAATGCTGTCCTGAATGTGTCCTGCGAACTTATGATGATTCTATATGAGAATGCTTTGACGACCACTACATTTGTATTTTCCACTGTTATTTAGGTACGTTTCAATGAGAAGTTTTCAATGCTTTACAAAAAGTAAACAAATAAATGAAAAAAAAACAACACGCATGCGTACTGTAAAAAACTTGAGACAAGTACATTTTCGTAGCCTTGGAAAAAAATGATCTCATTTATTTATTTAATCCACCGAATAATGTTCAAGCCTGCAAAAAGTTCCGAAATAATTTTTTTTCCACAAAAGTGATCGAGCCCTCAAAAAAAATTTTAAACCCCTTGAACAAAATTATCAACTGAATTCGAATCGAACAAAATTTCAACAATTCAATCCCCGCAAAAAATGAAGTTCCAACTTTACAAAAGGTTACTAAATAAATAGAAATATACTAAAGCATACGTGGCCGAGTATACGGACCTTATGAATATTTTGTAAAAGCTCCAAAAAATGTTAAAATATATTTCAATTGACATTGACTTATTTTTTGAAAAAAAAGAGAAAAAAATTAAAAATAACTGATAACATTTTATTTGTCAAGCCGGAACAATTTATGTAAAATACTTAATTGAAGTTATTAAAGTACAGTTACAACACGGTCCTTGCTGTATATAGAAAAAATCGCGGTAGATGTGACCAGGGTTGCAAAATTTGTAATGAAAAAGTTATGCATCACTCATTACTTTATGAATTTGTAATGAAAAAAAAATCCATTACTCATTACATTGAATTTTGTAATGTACAAAAATTCCTTCACTCATTACATTGAATTTTCTAATGTAAAAAAATTCCATTACTCATTACATTGAATTTTGTAATGTAAAAAAAATCCATCACTCATTACATTGAATTTTGCAATGTAAAAAAAATCCATCACTCATTACATTGAATTTTGTAATGTAAAAAAAATCCATCACTCATTACATTGAATTTTGTAACGTAAAAAAATTCCATCACTCATTACATTGAATTTTGTATTGTAAAAAAAATCCATCACTCATTACATTGAATTTTGCAATGTAAAAAAAATCCATCAGTCATTACATTGAATTTTGTAATGTAAAAAAATTCCATCACTCATTACATTGAATTTTGTAATGTAAAAAATTTCCATCCCACATTACACTGAATTTTGTAATGTAATAAATTTCCATCACTCATTACATTCCATTTTGTAATGTAATAAATTTCCATCACTCATTACATTCCATTTTGTAATGTAAAAAATTTCCATTACCTATTACAACTTGATGGGGATTCTTCGGTTCCCAGTAGGGGCAACCGTTTTTGCCCTGGGTCAAACTGACCCCATGGTAGTAGCCACGCGTTACTTAGTCACCAGTGGCAGTAGCGGTTTAAGCTCGGGTCAAAATGACCCAATAGTAGTAACCACGTATTACTCGACTACCAGTAGAGGTAGCGGTGTTTGCCCATGGTCAAACTGACCCAATGATAGTAACCACGCGTTATTTGGACACCAGAAGCAGTAGCAATTTTTGCTCGGGTCAAAATGACCCAATGGTAATAACGACGTGTTACTCGGCTATCAGTAGGGGTAGCAATACTTGCCCTGGGTCAAACTGGCCCAATGGTATTATCACGAGTTATTTGATCACTCGAGGCAGTAGCGGTTTTGCCCCAGGTTAAACTGACCCAATGGTAGTATCACGCGTTATTTGATCACCCGAGGCAATAGCAGTTTTGGCCTCGATCAAAATGACCCAATAGTAGTAATCAAGTGTTACTCGGTTACCAGTAGAGGTGGCGCTGTTTGGCTTGGGTCAAACTGACCCAATGGTAGTAACCACGCGTTACTTGGTCACCATCAGCAGTAGCTGTTCCAGCTCGGGTCAAAATGACCCAATGGTTGTAACGACGTGTTACTCGACTACTAGTAGGGGTAGCGATACTTGCCATGAGTCAAACTGACCCAATGGTAGTAACCATACATTACTTGGTCACTAGCGGCAGCAGCGGTTTGGGCTCAGGTCAAAATGACCCAATTGTAGTAACCACGTATTACTTGGTCACCAGCGGCAGTAGCAATTGCAGCTCTGGTCAAAATGACCTAATGGTAGTAACGACGTGTTACTCGGCTACCAGTACGGGTAGCGTGGTTTGCCCTGGGTCAAACTGACCGAACGGTAGTAACCACGCGTTACTTGGTCACCAGCGGGATTAGCGCTTCAGCTCGGGTCGAAATGACCCGAAATTTACCGAAATGTACGGAAATGACGGTAGTAACGTCGTGTTACTCGGATATCAGTAGCGGTAGCGAATGTTACCCTGGGTCAAACTGAATCAGAGATCGGCAAAAATATTATTTTCAAGGTCATTTTTCGGTATTATTACTAATTTTTCAAAAAATGACTATTATTTTTTTGAAAAATATCCATTACTCGAAAAATTGATCATTTACAGGAAAATATTGTTAATTACTCAACAAATGGATAATACTCCTGTGCAAATTACAAATTAAGGACGGGGTAACGTTAATTCGTGCAAAAAAAGGCACATTTTTTTGAATTTTTTTTGACGACACAGTTAAAATGTATTTATTAAAACTAATGGTATATTAAAGCAAAACATTCGAGGAATATTGTGTAAAATTTTCATGAAGAAATATTAAAAAATACGGCAATGGCAGCAATTATTCGGAAGCGTCTCGGAAAAAACTAAAATTGCGGCATCTGAAATCAAAAAATCAAAGTTCTTTCGTTAGATAATCGCTTTCCCCAGGTGACTCTGGGAGGGTTTTTGAAATTTCAATTTCTCACTTTTTGGGAACACTTTGAAGTGAAAACCGCGATTTTTGCGAAGAAAATCAGCTAATTTGTTATTGTAAAATAAAAAATATTAATAAATTTGAAAAAAACTCTCCAGCGTTACCTCGCAAATTATGTACAGAAATAGTGTTCAAAATTTCAAAAGGATCGGTGCAGTAGTCTCGAAGTTGTGAGGGGCACCGACTTTGAAAACGTGAGTTGTGGGAAAAAGGCAGCAGGTGTTTTCTGATGCGCTGCGTTATGTATGAGGCGCGGTTGCTTAAACCGCTGTATCTTCGTTAGTTTTGCTCCGATTCATCTCAAATTTTCACACAATATTCTTAAAAGGTTCTCCATTCAGAAAATCAAATAAAAAAAATGCAAAAAAAAGTTTAAAAACGTTACCCCGCCCTTAACAGAGCAAAGAAAAATTTTTAAATATATTTTAAATTACATGAAAAATTATAAATTGCAGAAAAATTATTTTTAATTACACGAAAAATTAAAAATTGTAGAAAAGTTATTTCTAATTACTCGAAGAATCAACGAAAAAAAAATATAACTAATTAATTGAAAAATTAGAAATATTGGACGAAATATTGTTAATTAACCAAAAATAAAAAAAATAGAAAAAAATATTTTCCTAATTAGTTAAAAAATAAAAATTATTGGAAAATACTTTTCTAATTATCCGAAAAAAAATTAGAGGATAATAATTTCCTAAATATACAGATAACAAAAAATTAGAGAAATTTTTTTTCTAATTACTTGAAAAATAAAAAATTAAAAGAACATATTTGTCTAATTACACGGGAAATAAAAAAAATTAGGAGTAAATATTTCTCTAATTACTTGGGAAATAAAAAATAAGAAGAAAATATTTCTCTAATTACTTGGGAAATAAAAAATTAGGAGAAAATAGTTCTTTAATTACTTGAGAAATACAAATTGGACGGAAATATTTTTTTAATTATTTGGCTTGGGTCAAAATGACCTAATCGTAGTAACCGAAATCTTTTCGGTTACCAATAACAATAGCAGTTTTAGTCTGGGTGAAAACGACCCAATAGTGGAAATCGATATTTTCTCGGTTAATAGTAGCGGTAGCGATTTTAGCCTGGGTTAAAATGACAGAATGGTAGTAACCGAAGTTTACACAGTCACCAGTAGCAGTAGCGGCTTTAGTCTGGGTCCAAATGACCCAAAGGTAGTAACCGAGCTTTTTCCGGTGACTAGTAGCAGGAGTGATTTTGTTCAGGGTCAAAATGACCCAATAGTAAAAACCTGGGTTTTTTCGATTACCAGTAGCAGTAGCGATTTTAGTCTGGGTCAAAATGACCCATTGGTAGTAACCGAGGTTCTCTCGATTACTAGTAGCCGAAGTAGTTTTGTTCAGGGTCAAAATGACCCAATTGTATTAACCGAGGTTTTCTCGGTCACCAGTAGCGGTAGCGGCTTTAGTCTGGGTCAAAATAACCCAATGACAGTAACCGAGGTTTTGTTGGTTACCAGTAGCAGTAGCGGTTTTAGTCTGGGTCAAAATGACTCATTGGTAGTAACCGAGGTTCTCCCGGTTACTAGTAGCCGAAGCAGTTTTGTTCTGGGTCAAAATGACCCAATTGTAGTAACCAAGGTTTTCTTGGTCACCAGTAGCGGTAGCGGCTTTAGTCTGTGTCAAAATGGCCCAATGACAGTAACCGAGGTTTTGTCAGTTAGCAGTAGTAATATCAGTACTGGTCTGGGTCAAAATGACACAATAGTTGAAATCGAGGTTTTTTCGGTCACCAATAGTGGTAGCGGTTGTAGTCTGGGTCAAAATGATCCAATGGTAGTAACCGAGGTTTTCTCGGTCACCAATCGCGGTAGCGGCTTTAAGCTGGGTCAAAATGGTCCAATGATAGTAACCCAGGTTTTGTTAGTTACCAGTAGCAGTATCAGTACTAGTCTGGGTCAAAATAACCCAATAGTAGAAAACGAGAATTTGTCGGTTAATAGTAGCGATAGTGATTTTAGCCTGGGTCAAAATGACCCAATGGTAGTAACCGAGGTTTTCTTGTTTACCAGTAGCGATAGCGGCTTTAGTTTTGATTAGAAAGACCCAAATGTAGTACCGAGCTTTTTCCAATTACTAGTAGAGGAGTGATTTTGTTCTGGGACAAAATAACCCAATAGTAAAAACCGGGGTTTCTCGGTTACTAGTAGCAGTAGCGGTGGTTTTAGTCTGGGTCAAAATAAGCGAATGGTAGTAACCGAGTTTTTCTCTGTTACTAGTAGCAGGAGTGATTTTGTTCTGGGTAAAAATGACCCAATAGTAAAAACTAGGGTTTCTTGGTTACCAGTAGCAGTAGCAGTTCTAGTCTGGGTCAAATTAACCGAATGGTAGTAACCTAGGTTTTTTGGATTACTAGTAGCAGGAGTAATTTTATTCGGGGTCAAAATGACCCAATGGTAAGAACCGAGGGTTTCTCGATTACCAATAGCAGTAGCGGTTTTAGTCTGGGTCAAAATGGCCCAATAATGAGAATCGAGGTTTCCTTGGTTAACAGTAGCGGTAGTGATTTCAGTCTGGATCAAAATGACCCTATGGTATCAGTCTGGATCAAAATGACTCGAGGTTTTCTTGATCACCAGTAGCAGTAGCAGCTTTAGTCTGGGTCAAGACGACCCAATAGTAGAAATCGAAGTTTTTCGGTTAATAGTAGCGGTAGCGCTTTCAGTCTAGGTTAAAATGATCCAATGATAATAACCCAGTGATCATTGGGTTATTTTAACCTAGAACAAAACCGCTTCCGCCATTAGTGACCGACAGAACCTCAGCTACTACCATCGGGTCATGTTAACCCAGACCAAAACCGTTCCAGCTACTAGTGACCTAGACATCCTCGGTTACTACCATTGGGTCATTTTTACCCAGAAGAAAACCGCTATCGCTACTGGTGACCGAGAAAACTTCGGTCAGTACCATTGGGCCATTTCGATCCAGAAATAAACCGCTACGGCTACTGGTGTCTGAGCAAATCTCGGTTAGTATCATTGGGTCATTCTGACCCAGAACAAAATCGCTCTCGTTACTAGCACCCGAGAAAACCTTGGTTATTATCATTGGGTCATTTCGTCCCAAGCCGAAACCACTCCTGCTGCTAGTGACCGAGAAAACCTCACTTACTACCACTGGGTCATATTGACCCAGACTAAAACCGATATTGCTACTGGTAACCGAGAAAACTTCGGTTACTACCATCAATTTTACCCAGACCAAAACCGCTACCGCTACTAGTGACCGTGAAAACCTCGGTTACTACCATTGGATTAATTTGATCCAAAACCAAAGTGCTCCCACTACTAGTAGCCAAGAAAACCTCGATTACTACCATTGGGTCATTTAGACCCAAGCCAAAACCGCTCCCGCTACTAGTGACCGAGAAAACCTCGGTTACTACCATCGAGTCATCCTGACCCAGAAGAAAACCGCTACCGCCACTGGTGACCGAGGAAACTTCGGTTACTAACAGTGAGTCATTTTGACTTAGAACAAAACTGCTCTTCGTTACTAGCCACGGAGAAAATCTTGGTTATTACCTTTGGGCCATTTTGACCCAGAGTAAAGCTGCTACCGCTACTGGTGACCGAGAAAACTTCGGTTGCTACCATTGGGTCGTTTTGGCCCAGACGAAAACCGCTACTGCTATTGGTGACCGAGAAAACCTCGGTTACTACCATTAGGTCATTGTGACCCAGACCAAAACTTCTACTGCTACCAGTAACCGAGAAAACCTCGGTTACTATCACCGGGTCATTTTGACCCAGACTAAACACGTTACTGCTACTGGCGACCGAGAAAACCTCGGTTATTACCATTGGGTCGTTTTGACCCAAGCCTTCTCCAGTTATCAGTAACTGAGTAAACTTCAGTTACTACCATTAAATGGAAGTTAAATAAAAAATTATTTCCATTAAGGGAGTTTCCAGTGTGACAGCCCGAAAAATTGCTGTTTTTCGCGATTTTTTTTTTTAAAGAAAAAATAATCTAATCGGTCTGGTTTTTTTTTGTATATTAATTGGGTATTGAAGAATACAAAACAATTTTTTAAAGATCGATTTATTTATTAATTAATATCTATAAAAATGATGAAACAATTGTTGCAGAAAATGCACTTGGATGTGGTGTCCACGTTGGGGGTCACAATTTTGATCTGAAACAAAAAACACAAAAAGATTATTGATCGGTATATAATTGGCTTTCGTGCTATGGAGGCTTTTTTTTTTTTTTGCAAAAATGGCGCCGGTTTGAACAAAAAGTATCGATTTTAGCATTTTTTTTGGCAGTTTTTTTTACAAAAAAATAGGAAGATGTCAAAAAAAAAAAGCTTCCATAGCACGATAAACAATGACGTTAAGAATATTGTGTAAAAAATTCAACTCGATAGCTTTAAAACTCTGCCCTCCAAGTTGGACACCGTTTTGAAAAATGCTGTTTCGAGAAAAACGCGTTCAAAGTTTCAAGTGAGGAAATTTTAGGTAAATCGTTTACTTACGGTCAATCAGCGATGCCAGGTCCATACAATATCCCTTCTGCTTCTTCGAAAAGATCGTGCTCAATGGATTGTTCAGTCCGACGAGCTGTCCTCGCCTCTTTGCTATCCAGGGACGCCCGGCGGTTTGCTTGGGTGATGCGCGCATTCTTGTACTTAGCGGCGAAATCTGCGGCGCTCGGCCCTATCGTGCATCCCATCGTCTCCAAAATTTTTAAAATTGGGTCGTAACCTTCATTGAAGGTGCACACAGCACACATCAAGGCGATAAAATTTCTAATGCCATTTATGCCGATGCCGACCAATCGCATGGCAAAGCAGAAACGACGATTGATTTCATAAGCATTTTTTATCAAAGGACAAGAATCTATCTCGGCCGGATCTGGACACGAACACTGAACACAAATTTTAAAGCCCAATCCGCGAATCGATTTTTTAAAAAACTTCACGTCACTATTACACTTTTTGCACTTCAACAGTTCCTGAAGAGCGCCGAAAATCAAAAAGAACTCCAAAATCACATAGCTAAACGTTTGATCGATTCGGACTTCAAACTCTGGACTCTTTTTCAAGATTTTTGCTGCCGAAGTGCTCGCAAACGTTAGATCCGTTTCGATATCATGTCGATTTGTTCCCTTGAAACCCGCGGATCTTTTTCGTTCATTTCGCGGATGTCCGCTTCTCGAGCCTTTTCTATCCTGCCACGCACATTTCTCTTTCGTAGATCTATCCATTTTGAATGTCGAAACCGAACTGAAAGACGAACCGGACTCACGTTGGAAGGTACACGAGCAGGTAGGAACGAGACAATAGAAATAACGGTCGCACGGGCAGACGGCCGACGCGGCAGCTGTAGCGCTCCGTTGCCTTCTTCCAAGAAATGCTGTACAGTAACCGAACTAATCTGAATTTCGGCATGAAAATTTCAGGGAATATTCGGAAGAGTGTATACTATTCGATAAAGAAAAAAAATCGATTTTTTGAAAATTTCACACTGGAAAGCTCCCTTAACCATTGAATTTCATTTCTAATGAAAATAATTTCCATTAAAAATTAAATTCAATGGTTAATGTACATTTTTTCCCTTAAAAAGTGAATTCAATGGTTAATGGAAATTGTTTGCATTAAAAATTTAAATCAATGGATAATGGAAATTTTTTCGATTTTGTCTTCTGGCTACATTCTTTTTTTTTTAATTAGAAAAAAAAGTTTCTCTAATTTTTTATTTTTTGTGTAATTAGGAAAATATTTTTCTTTCATTTTTTCCTTTTCGGGTAATTAGGAAAATATTTTACTCTAATTTTTTTCTTTATTGGGTAATTAGAAAAATATTTTGCTGTATTTTTTTCTTTTTCGGGTATTTAGAAAAATATTTTACTCTAATTTCTTGTTTTTCGGGTAATTAGAAAAATATTTTACTATATTTTTTTTTGATTTTCGAGTAATTAGAAAAATATCTTACCCTATTTTTTTATTTTTCGGGTAATTAGAAATCATTTTTCTAAAATTTCTAATTTTTCGAGTAATTAGGAATTTTTTTTTTTTTCAATTTTCCATTTTTCAGATAATTATAGTTACCTGAAAAATGGAATATTGATTAAATATAAAAATGAATATTATTAAATATTTTTTTAATCATTTTCAATTTTTTAGGTAATTGGAAATTTTTTGGTAATTCACAATATAATATTGTATAATCTCAATTTTTCGACAATAATCAATTCTTTGTTTATTCATTTTTTTAGAAATTTATTTTCTATCATTAGAAAATCATTAGAAATGATTTTCAGCGAATTATTAATTTTTTTGGTAATTAGGATTTTA
This sequence comes from Rhimphoctona megacephalus, assembly GCA_963989365.1. NCBI lineage: Eukaryota > Metazoa > Arthropoda > Insecta > Hymenoptera > Ichneumonidae > Rhimphoctona > Rhimphoctona megacephalus. Next base: position 19,702,540 of record OZ022415.1, read on the forward strand.
ATTTTTTTCATTACAATTTTGAAGTTAATTCGAAAATAAAAAAATGATTATTTTTTTTTGACGACCTCTGAACTGAACCAATGATACTAACCACGCGTTACTTGGTCACCAGCGGCAGTAGCGGTTTCAGCTCGGGACAAAATGACCCCATGGTAGTAACGACGTGTTACTCGGCTACCAGTAGTGGTAGCGATACTTGCCATGAGTCAAACTGACCCAATGGTAGTAACCATGCATTACTTGGTCACTAGCGGCCGCAGCGATTTCAGCTCGGGTCAAAATGACCCAATGGTAGTAATCACGCATTACTTGATCACCTGTGGCAGTAGCGGTTTCGGCTCGGGTCAAAATGACCCAATAGTAGTAACCACGTATTACTTGGTCACCAGCGGCAGTAGGAATTGCAGCTCTGGTCAAAATGACCTAATGGTAATAACGACGTGTTACTCGGCTATCAGTACGAGTAGCGTGGTATGTCCTGGGTCAAACTGACCCAACGGTAGTAACCATGCGTTACTTGGTCATCAGCAGCAGTTGCGGTTTCAGCTCTGGTCAAAATGACCCCATGGAAGTAACGACGTGTTGCTCGGCTACCAGTAGAGGTAGCGATACTTGCCCTGGGTCAAACTGACCCAATAGTAGTACCCACGCATTACTTGATCACCTGTGGCAGTAGCGGTTTCTGCTCGGGTCAAAATGACCCAATGATAGTAACCAAGTGCTATTCGGCTACTAGTAGGGGTAGCGGTGTTTGCCCTGGGTCAAACTGACCCAATGGCAGTAACCACGCGTTACTTGATCACCAGCGGCAGTAACGATTTCAGCTCTGGTCAAAATGACCCCATGGTAGTAACGGCGTGTTGCTCGGCTACCAGTAGTGGTAGCGATACTTGCCCTGTGTCAAACTGACCCAATAGCAGTAACCACGCATTACTTGATCACCTGTGGCAGTAGCGGTTTCGGCTCGGGTCAAAATGACCCAATGATAGTAACCAAGTGCTATTCGGCTACTAGTAGGGGTAGCGGTGTTTGCCCTGGGTCAAACTGGCCCAATGGTAGTAACCATGTGTTACTTGGTCACCAGCGGCAGTAGCGGGTTCAGCTCGGGTCAAAATGACCCAATGATAGTAACCAAGCATTACTCGGCTACCAGGAGGGGTGGCGGTGTTTGCAGTGGGTCATACTGACGCAATGGTAGTTACCACGCGTTATATGGTCACCAGTCACCGCCACTGCCATTGGTGGCCAAGTAACGCATGGTTAATACCATTGGATCAGTTTGACCCAAAGTAAACACCGCTATCCTTTCTGGTAACCGAGTAACACTTGGTTATTACCATTGGGTCATTTTGACCCGGGCCAAAACTGCTACTGTCTCTGATGGCCAAATAACGCGTGGTTACTACCAGACCCGCTACTGCCGCTGGTGACCAAGTAACGCGCGGTTACTACCATTCGGTCAGTTTGACCCAGGGCAAACCACGCACCCGTACTGTTAGCTGAGTAACACGTCGCTACTACCGTTGGGTCATTTTGACCCGCACTGAAACGCTACTGCCGCTGGTGACCAAGTAACGCGTGGTTACTGCTATTGGGTCAGTTTGACCCAGGGCAAAAACGTTTACCCCTACTGGTCACCGAATAACACGTCGTTACTACTATTGAGTCATTTTAACCCGAACCGAAACTGCTATATACGCATAGAGTACTTGTCCGGCCCATAACTTTTTATTAAAATTGCTCATTCAAGTGAAAATCAAATTGGAAGTGCTTTTCGTTGCATGCGTTGCTTTTCGCTGTCAGAAATTTATAAGAAAATCAATTCTTCTGCAAATTTCAGAATGGCCTTGTATCATACACAACATTCGACGTCGATTCAATCGAAATAAAATGGTGTTCTTAGTCATCATAAAATTACATTAACATAAGGTGCATTCAGTTATCAAATTTCTGAAGATGCGGCTCAGTAAACCATTGCCAGCAATGTAGCGTATCATACTTTCGAAAACTACTATTGCCAGCAATGAAAGTTATTATACTTTGGAAAGCTACTATTTATTAGTAGAAGATCTAAGTAACCACTGGTGAATGGTCAAAAGATCAATGCAGGCTATGAATGCACCGTCAAATTTGTATCCAGTTTTAAGATCACGCAAATTTCACACAAAATAATCCCCCTCCGTTCGTTTCATTTTGACATTCTTGGGTGCCAGCTATCAAAATAGCCCTTTATGTTTTGAAAAAGAGAATTTAAACCATTATGCGGGATTAATCATAAAAAAATAAAAATTAAATAAAACAATACCAACAATGAAAAAGTGCGTATTTATGATCCTTGACTTTTGAGAGACCCGTGATTTTTACTGGAATGAGCAATTTTAATAAAAAGGTATGGGCCGGACAAGTACTCTGTGCGTATACGCTCAACGTACGGTGGTGAACGTTCATCAAATTATTACCAATCAAACAAAACTGTGCTATCATGTACGGACATAAATTAAAGTTTTTTTTTAACATTACAAAAGCACGGGTTCTTATGCGAAAACTTCCTGTTCCTGCTTGTTTTTCGTTATTTTAGCCACGGCGCAGGCAATGCTGTTTCATTAGGTCATATAAGTAAATACTATTTGGCAACATTGGTCGCGCCATAGCCAAAACAAAAGTAGCTACTCGACTTAGGAGATCCCAGAAGCAATGCACCAACTGCATGCCCTACGTTGCCGGTACGTCCATATTGATATCTTCTCCGTCACCAAATAAATACTCGTCCTAGTACTGATATCATAAATTTTACTGCTGCACGTAACTTAGATATCGATCTTTTTTCATTTTTTTCTAGACTATTGATACTTCTTACACACCAATTATAAGTGGTATTTTTCTCATCATGATAATGCTGATTTTTTAATGTTTTGATTCCTGTTTTGTTCTGTGGAAATAAATTCAAAGTAACATTTATTGTGAAGTCTGGTTTTTTGGCCGGATATTTCGTGACCTATATGGTTGGTTTCCCTCCGGGATATGAATAAAATTAGTAAACATTAAAAAAAAAAAAAATTTAAGTGGGGTTTTGGATTTTTTGTGATATCATAGGGAAACGCGGGACGACCAATGTACTTGTCCAGGTCTTTTTCCCCGGGAGGGGATTTTTGCTATTTTTTTTTTGTTTTTTTCCAACAAAAATGCACTTGTTTCGTCTCGCTACCGCGAGTCTTTAAGGAGCCTCAGTCACGTAGGGCCGGGTTCCGTGGGCGCATGAACGTCCACCCTTTTTTCAAAATACACATATTTGTGATAATCCAATTGATAATAAATGTATTATCGGTAATTTAATACAAAAATTATCAGTCGTATATCGATAAATCAATACCATAAAATTGGTACAGCTCACAGAAATGTGGCAACGTCGCAATTCTCCATCTTACTCTGTCCACAGATTTCCTTGTCGTACTCATAACAGCGAGCGTACACATACCCAGATAGCCAAGTGACCGTACAGTACTAGTATGATCAGAGTACGCAGTACTGTTGCGTGCTAATATTATATCTATATTATGCCGAATCGTACGTTTTGCTATCTGGGTATTCGTTTGTCACAACAATTTCAGGTTAGGCAGCTGACGTTTCAAATGTCGCGCATGCGCTTCGGCGCTATACTAAACATCTGATTTCGGTGACGCTGCTGAATCGTCACACCATCGCGAAACCTCCCGGTACTTCGAGTATTTCGACACTTTAACATTTAATATCTTTTTAGATAAGTCGATAACCCTAAACTTTTTAAATATATTCTGAATCCTCATGACCGAAAGAACGTTACTCTGGTTTTTGTTTAACATCTGTTGCGCGAATGTAAAAATATTACTTGAGACACGCGTTTTGAGGATAACTTTTCCATAAAGCCCGTATTAAAAATTCTAATTTTAACCATTTTTATCTTTCTTATGTAGTCGATGAACTTGTCTAAAATTTTGCATACGTAAATATAGGTACTTTATCTGTAATAGACCAAAAAATTATTTTTTTTTATCGCGAAGGCGTTCATGACCGAGGCTCCTTAAGTGACGCATGGTATTTTTTGTTCTGCTTGGCCTTATCTTTCTCAATCTAAAATTTCTTACTGAAACTTTTCTTATGTAGAGTCGCGGTAGCGACGCGAGACAAGTATATATTTACGTATACTATAAGATGGTGGCGAAGACGAGTCGCTACTAGAGTCTTTACAGCAAGCAGGGCGGTTTTGAACGGTTTTCAAAAATTATTTCGGCGATATTTAATTAATTACAACTTTTTAAAATATGTTGCTAGTTCACGTATTTTTTATTTATTTTTTTCTTTCGATTGCGACTATTTAAAACTCTGTAGCCTAACGCATATTGATAATATTAATATTTGATCCTTCCAAATCATCAAAAAAAGGTGGCATTTTTCGCACACATCTTTTGAAATTTAGCGGTTGCTGTCTAGTGACACTAGTTATAACTAGAAATTTTCTGGTGATATGCGAGACTGTGTTCGATGATGTGATAACAGATGACTTTTCTTCAGGATGCATAAGTAAGAGTGACAGCTGTGAGTTTGGAACAAAGATCGGGGTTATACTAGTGACAGTTGTGGAGTTAAAAAGTAAGGTTATAAAAATCGCAGGTGTGAAAGCAGATAATTTGATTTTTGGTTGGACATAGTCGAGATCAGGACTTTAAACGCGTATTCGGTGAACATTTAATATCTTTGTTGTAAGGTTATGAAGATCGCGGTCAGTTTCAACTTTTGATTAAAGTGACTTTTATTATATTACCGGTAGAAGAGTGATAGTTCAAAAATAAAGTTTAAATAAATAAATAAACTTTTAAACATTGTCTAAATAAATATTTTTTTTTTATTAACCCTAGCCCCAACAATCCATTTTTCCGAACGTAAACTCTAGAATGGAGTCGAAAACGGTGCCTCTTTTGTTTTACCATAAAATGTTCTCTGAATGCTTGAATGCAACTAAATAAATAAAGTTTATTTAGAAACCATTCTCTTTATTTTTTTTTTATAACTAAGAGAATGGTGTATGATAAACTCGTATTCGGTGAATATTTGATATCTTTGAACAATCGTGAGGTTATAAAGATCGCGGTCAGTTTCAGTTTTGGTTAAAGTAACTTTTATATATATAGATAGAAGAGTGATAGTGCAAAAATAAAGTGTAATTTAATAAATAAACTTGAACAGTAACTTAATAAATATTTTTTTTTATTAACTCTAGCCCCAACAATGCATTTTTCCGAACGTAAACTCTAGAACGGGGTCGAAAACAGTGCCTCTTTTCTTTTACCATAAAATGTCTCTTGCATGCAATAATAAAGTTTATTTGGAAACCACTCTCTTCATTTTTTATATAACTGAGAGAATGGTGTATGATACCACCCTAGGTTTGAATTATATATGGTTTTAAACCACTCTAGAGTGGTAGAGACCTGAAATACATGAAAATTCTATTTGCACTTGGAACCCAAAACGGAATCAAGCGATGCGAAATAATTTTGAGCGAAAAGATATTTGATTTAAGAGAAAAAAAATTTCATAAGTACTTCACCATTTTTTTTTATCTATTGCTCATGAGATATAATTCGTAATCAATAAATATTATTAAAAAAAAACTCGCGTAGTACTTCGGCCAAAATTACTTTTTCCAATCAAACTTTAGCTCTCGAAATTTTGTACGTATATTTTTTTGGTTCAAAATCTCGTTTCGTTATGATTACTTATATTTAAAAACTTTCAGTGCATTCTGATGCTATTGGAGTATTTCTTCGGCATAATTTTTTATGGAATATTTTCCGATCCGTTGATCGGTTGGCAGGGATGTTTCGGTGCAATATTTTTTGAAATATTTTTTTACAAAATTAAAAAAAAATGAAGTTTTTACTTGTTCGTTGTTCTTTTATGCATCGTTTCTTCTCCGAACTACTGTACGTTTTAAGTAATCTAATAATTTTATAAGTATTGACGGTTAATCACGAAGATTGAATTTATTTGAACACTTCTCAGATCAAAATTTTACATTGCATTTTTAGTCCGAATATACACCAGCTCGAAATTCGATCACGTATTCATTTTTAGCCGAAATCATTAAAAAATCGCTTGAGCGACCTCTAAAATTTTTATTCAGGATTCAATTCTTGAGAGAATCACTTTTTGATAAAATGTTACCATATTTTGTTGCAATGCCGAAAAAAGTGTCAATTCTTTTGCATGACTCAGATACATAGATAATATAGACATGTTTAATTGGTAAACTATGAATTTCATACCCGAGTACTTACACAATATTGACATGTTTAATTAACAAGCTACACTGAGAAAAATTTATGGTTCACAGTACCATATTTGCATATTTCCCTGAGAGGATAGAAATACTTTTAAGGTAACGCTAACTCAAAAAAATATGGTTGCATTTACTGTATTTTATAAGTCGTTTATATTACGCGCATATATTAACAGCAACAATGATCTTGCCAAACATATGTTGCGTATTTGTTACCAAATAATAGTGATATTTTTCCTAAAATAAATATTACCGTTAACGATCAGGAATAGTACTCTCGACTATACTCACGGTACGCTTGGCAAAAATTTAAAGTAGACCATACTAGATATTTCCTTGGTGCCATAAACATATTATATTGCTACTATAAGATGAAAATGTTTAGTCAGATTTATCACATTTTAATAAGAAAACCTGATGTGCACATACGTTAATAGTAACATTCATTTTTGCGGATACAAAATAGTGTGATCCGTAATGTTTATTGTAAGGACCATTGATAATTTTTGAGGATACCATTTTTGGATTTTTTAATAAATTTACTTTGCTCGTGTTCTTAATTATCACACATCAAAAGTGCGTTTTACTTTCTGGAAAGATGTGTTTAATTAATACTTCGTTTTTGCAGAAAAACCATTGTCGCGTCATACTTTTACTCAGGTGAACGGCATAAATATCCCTTGCGGTATGGTTGATATAACGACAACAAATAGTCATTGATAGTTAGAAACACAAGTCTCCGCGACATTACATAAATTGTTACTATTATGAGATATTTTAATAATGCCTATCCATTAAAAGATATTAATTACCATATAAATGGTAAAATTCAGTGCAGGTCAATCCAAAAATGAATATGCTACAGTATACCATATTTTTCATATCCATAGTAACTTACTTATAATGTTACTTGGATTATTTGATCATTGTAAGGGTTTTTACTATGATTTTTAGTCCTTTTTAAATAACACATGGTTATCCACACCATTGGGGTTATATGTTTGGATGAACACTACAGATATAGTCCAATTAACTATAACATAATTGTCCTAACAATATTTTTTGGTACATTTTACCATAGAGCGGACAACTATACGTGTATAGTTGCGAGAACTAGTGTCTTTTTTCTCAGTGTATGAATTCCATACAAAAAGTCGACAAATCCTAGCCAACAACAGCATAAATGCTGTGAAAAAAGCTGAGACAAGTACATTTATGCCCCCCAAATAGTCGTTCCAGATAATCCCCCCCACCACCCGGCGCCAAAATACCGATCCCCACAAAAATTTATAAAAACCCGTCTACAGTCGTTCATGCAAATATCTCCGAACACAAATCCTTTCTAAAAACATCATACAAAGTTTTATGGGTAACCGCTCTCATTATCTTATCAAAATAAGTCCAATTGTACAGAGGTGATAATTTCATTCTCGTAAATGTTGTGAGTTCACAAAAAGTTGATAAATAAATAAAGATCTACTAAAGTATATGTGGCCAAGTACGTGGGATTTTATTATGTTTATAAAATCTCCAATTATGTTCATATGCCATTTCTCTAATTAATGCTTTATTACAACGAATTATTATCCTGTGACTTGGAATTACAAGGGCTTTAATAAAAAATACAGAATTGCATTAGCCTGCGTGAGCTTGAACGCTGCCACACTGTCATTTGTAATATTTGTAGTATAGTTTTATTGGTAACAAACTGATAAAAGTTTACTGTCATACGTAGAGCGGATACGCACAGAGTCCTTTCCAGCCCGAAAATTTTTGATAAAATTTGTCACATAAGTCCACATTAATCTACCATACACTTTGGCCTTAACTAGTAAAGTAAGCACAGTTAATTTGGAATCATAATATGCGGATTGTTTTGTATCCCAAATTATCCTCCTTTCCATTAACCAATTGTTATCGATGAATTGATGCTCATGTGTAGCATATCTCACGTTATTACATGGCACGTTTATTCCGATTTTGTAACATCCGGGGGAAAACTGGAGTTACAGAGCGTCTAAACGGTACTGTACACCCGAAACAAGTAATCCGGTACCATTTACACGCACTTTTACACCGGTTTTTACTACAACAGGTTTTACAAAACGGAATAAGCCTGCCATGTAAGAGCGGTCATCAATTGATTGCATTCCAAGGCGGGTAAGATTCAAATCTGCGTCAGGAGATCCGAATGTTCGGAGTGGTTGAAAAATTTGCCTTGACAAAAAAGCATATTTTTATCTGACTAGTCGAAAAATTTTCGAGTTTTATTGGCAACAAATTGATAAAAGTTTACTATCGTACGTAGAGCGAATACGCACAGAGTACTTGTCCGGCCCGAAAATTTTTCGACTAGTCAGCTAAAAATATGCTTTTTTGTTCACGGCAAATGTTTCAACCACTCCGAACATTCGGATCTCCAGACGCAGATTTAAATCTTACTCGCCTTGGAATGTAATCAATTGATGACCGCTCTTACATGATAGACTTATTCCATTTTGTAAAACCTGTTGTAGTAAAAACCGGTGTAAAAGTGCGTGTAAATGGTACCGGATTACTTATTTCAGGTATATAGTACCGTTTAGATGCTCTGTAACTCCAGTTTTCCCCCGGATTTTATAAAACCGGAATAAACGTGCCGTGTAATAACTTGAGATATGCTCCACCCGAGCATCAATTCATCGATAACAATCGGTTAAAAGAAAGGAGGATAATTTGGGATAAAAGACAATCCACATATTGTGATTCCAAATTAACTATGCTTACTTTACTAGTTAAGACCAAAATGTATGGTAGATTAATCTTGACTTATGTGACAAATTTTATGAAAAATTTTCGGGCCGGACAAGTACTCTGTGCGTATCCGCTCTACGTACGATAGTAAACTTTTATCAATTTGTTACCAATAAAACTATACTACAAATATTACAAATGAGAGTGTAGCAGCGTTCAAGCTCACACAGGCTAATGCAATTCTGTATTTTTTTTTAAAGCCCTTGTAGTTCCAAGTCATAGGATAATAATTCGTTCTAATAAAGCATTAATTAGAGCAATGGCATATAATCGTAATTGGAGATTTCATAAACATAATAAAATCCCACGTACTTGGCCACATATACTTTAGTAGATCTTTATTTATTTATCAACTTTTTGTGAACTCACAACATTTACGAGAATGAAATTATCACCTCTGTACAATTGGACTTATTTTGATAAGATAATGAGAGCGGTTACCCATAAAACTTTGTATGATGTTTTTAGAAAGGATTTGTGTTCGGAGATATTTGCATGAACGACTTTAGACGGGTTTTTATAAATTTTTGTGGGGATCGGTATTTTGGCGCCGGGTGGTGGGGGGAATTAACTGGAACGACTATTTGGGGGGCATAAATGCTTTTTTCACAGCATTTTTCACAGCATTTATGCTGTTTTATCAGCTTTTTTCACAGCATTAATGCTGTTTTTGGCTAAGATTTGTCGACTTTTTGTATGAAATTCATAGTTTGTCAATTAAACATGTCAATATTGTGAACGTACTCGGGTATGAAATTCATAGCTTGCCAATTAAACATGCTTATATTATGTATGTATCTGAGTAATGCAAATGAATTGACATGTTTTTCGGCATTGCAGCAAAATATGGTAGCATTTTATCAAAAAGTGATTTTCTCAAGAATTGAATCCTGAATAAATTTTTAGAGCTCGCTCAAGCGATTTTTTAATGATTTCGGATAAAAATGGATACGTGATCGAATTTCGAGCTGGTGCATATTCGGACTAAAAATGCAATGTGAAATATTGATCTAAGAAGTGTTCAAATGAATTCAATCTTCGTAATTAACCGTCAATACTTATAAAATTATTAGATTACTTAAAACGTACAGTAGTTCTGAGAATATACGACGCATAAACGAACAACGAACAAGTAAAAACTTGATTTTTTTTAATTTTGTAAAAAACAATTTCAAACATATTACACCGAAACATGCGTGCCAACGGATCAACGGATCAGAAAATATTTCATAAAAAATGATACCGAAGAAATACTCCAATAGCATCAGAATGCACCGAAAGTTTTTAAATATAAGTAATCATAACGAAACGATATTTTGAAACAAAAAAATATACGTACAAAATTTCGAGAACTAAAGTTTAATTGGAAAAATTAATTTTGGCCGAAGTACTACACGAGTTTTTCTTTTATAATATTTATTGATTACGAATTATTTCTTATGAGCAATAGATAAAAAAAAAATTGGTGAAGTACTTATGAAATTTTTTTTTCTTAAATCAAATATCTTTTCGAGTAAAATTATTTCGCATCGCCTGATACCGTTTTGGGTTGCAATTGCAAATAGAATTTTCATGTATTTAAGGTCTCTACCACTCTAGGGTGGTTGAAAACCATATATAATTCAAACCTAGGGTTGTATCATACGCCATTCTCTCAGTTATATAAAAAATGAAGAGAATGGTTTCCAAATATTGCATGCAAGACATTTTATGGTAAAAGAGAAGAGGCACCGTTTTCGACGCCGTTTTAGAGTTTACTTTCGGAAAAATGAATTATTGGGGCTAGAGTTAATAAAAAAAATTATTTATTAAGGTACTCTTCAAAAGTTTATTTATTAAATTACACTTTATTTTTTCACAATCACTCTTCTATCTATATATATACAAGTTACTGTAACCAAAACTGAAACTGACCGTGATCTTTATAACCTCATGACTGTTCAAAGATATCAAATATTCACCGAATACGAGTTTATCATACACCATTCTCTTAGTTATCAAAAAAAATAAAAAACAAAGAGAATGGTTTCTAAATAAACTTTATTATTGTATTCAAGGAACATTTTATGGTAAAAGAGAAGAGGCACCGTTTTCGACTCCATTCTAGAGTTTACGTTCGGAAAAATGGATTGTTGGGGCTAAGGTTAATAAAAAAAGGATTTATTTAGACACTGTTCAAAAGTTTATTTATTGATTTAAACTTTATTTTTGAACTATCACTCTTCTACCGATAATATAATAAAAGTCACTTTAAGGCATCTTCTCACTTTAAGCGCCTCAAAAATAGGCTGTTTTTGCGATTTTTTTTCGAGGATTTTTGCTTAAAATTATGGGATAAAACGGATCCTATGTAATAAACACATCTTTCAAGTACATGAAAAAATTTTTATTTTATTTTTTTAAACAATTATTATAATACATCAGTAGCATTGAAAAACCCGTGTAAAAATGTTATGGTCGTGGCTTGTTGATGGTATCTCCGAGACGGGTCGTCTGAAACAAAAAAATAAAACTGTTTTAGATTCAGTATGTCAGTGGCTATAGCGCATATCATCAGATTTTTGATATTCGCGAAAATAACAAAATGGCGCACGTTTTTCGAAAAAGTAAAAAAAAACCACGATTTTTTTGCAGTTTTTTGTAAAAAAAAAATTCTTAAAATCAAAATTTAAAAAATCTGATGATATGCGCTATAGCCATAACTATGAAGCATATGTCATTCAAATTTCATGACAATCGGCCGGATAGTTTCCGAAATTTCATCAACAAAGCACCGAAAAACCTTGTTTTGAGATAACTGCGTTTAAAGTTTTGGTTGCAGAAAAATCATGAAAAAACCTTACCTCGGGTTAATCAGCGATGCCTGCTCCATACAATGGACCTTCCGATTCTTCGTAGAAGGTGTGTTCGTCCAAAGTAGCTTCCCTTCGTCTCGACCTAGTCTCTTTTGAAGCGTTAGAGCTGCGGCGGTTCCCTACGCGTACGCGATCACTGTCGCGTTTCTCGGCGTATTGAACGGCGATAGGGCCTAGTTTGACACCCATCACCTCCAAAATTTTTAAAACAGGTTGTAGCCCTTCGTTATAAATGCATGCCGCTGTTTGGCAAGCAATTTCCACGGTTTTTCTTCCCGTAAAAACGTGTTTCGGCGCCATTGCCCAGACACAGCTGTTGAAACACTCGTTGTTATTTTGGGTATTTCCTCCGAGGCATCGTTCCAGTAACTCGTCCTTCGTCAGTTCTTCATAGATCGGTTTCAAAACCTCTTGAACATCATCAGCTAGAGCAGGAGGATGTTTAAAAGTTTCTATCTGATTGTTTTTCACTGCTTTCTTGTACTTGCACCATGAGTCTGAACAATACGTATGCTGTGGGTTGCTGTCGGTTGAAATTTTATGATAGTATCCTGCCCAGATCTCCCTGCGCATATCTTCGACAGAATTCAGGTTTCTTCGAATTGCCAATGAGTAATTTGTTGATAATTCTTTCATCAATTTTATTGTTAAATCTTGGGTTTTTACGACAGGAACTTTTTTTATAACAGCTTTTTTTTTTTTTACTACAACTTTCTTGGCTGCTTTTTTCTTTGGTGAAGGTTTTTCAGCGTCTTTCTTTGCAGCTTTTCTCTTTTGTGTAAGAATTTTCTTAGCGTCCTTAGCACGCTTGAAAATTCTTTTCGCAACGTGTAATACGCACTCCAACTTCTTAACCACAAAGTCTTCACCATACGGTGCTGTATCGAACAATATTTTAAAAGTTTTAGTGTCGCCATCACCGATGTAAAAACCGTAGTGCACAGCAAATTTTTCGAGTGATCGCAAAAACATCTCACATATACCGTCAACCTCCATTTTTCCAGAACTACCTGAATGATTAGCACTACAAACTAGTTTGTGCTTTTCATACCACTGTGCATATTCGATCGTGTCTTTCATACCTTTTTTCGATTCACAGCTTTTGCAGTGACTCGACTTCACAACGACGTCTGCAATTTTTTTACTGTGTTTATATATTAATGACACGATTCCAATAAGAGAAGAAAATCCTCTTTTCTGCCAGGAACCGTCACCTGAAACGGTTAAAACGTCTTCGGGTTCTCCGTGTTGAGCGTTCAACAGTTTTTCTTCTTTGACAGACTTGCTCGTCACTATATCGAACACACTTTGCACTGCGATGGCGATCGAATTGAGTATTTGATAATAAACGGTGGAATTGATTCCATGTCCCAGTTCCATGAGCCCACAAAACGTATTGATACCACTCAATCCAACACCAATCAAACGCATAACGTACACTAAACGACGATTGATTTCGTACCCAGTTGAGATTAATGGGCATGAGTTAATATATTTTTCTCCGCAATCACAAGTCACACAAATTTTGAAACCGAGTCCTCGCTGACCGTACTTTGTAAAAGAAACATCTTTGTTACAAACTTTACACTTCACATATTGTTGTAATGTAGAAAAAACAAGAAAAAACTGAATAATACTATATCCAGCCGTTGGATCGATGTGTACATCGAAACTTGTATCGTCCGATTTTTTTAATTTTGCTGCACTCGCACTAGCATGACTCGTATCTGCTTCAGACTGGTGTGGAAGCACTCCACGAAATTTTCTTTTTTTAGATTTCGAACTTGGACGTCGCCACGTGGCACTTTGTTGCGAAGTCTTTTTATCCATTATAACAATCCTGAGCGCAGAGATGTTGCCGTTACGAAGTTTCAAATTAGACTGATGAAATAACAGTTTAGCATCGTTGCCGAGTGATTTTCTTTTGAAAAATGCACGTGTTAAGGTCTTATTACATGAGTATAGACCCGAAAACAGAATATACCTAAGCAAGGGGTACTACATTAACAAAAGAACACGGCTATTCAATTGTATAGAGTCAGATATACAGGGACCGTCCGAGCGGCGTGAAAGGGATCGCCGGGTACTCTCAGGTAGTCACCTAACGGTCGCCAAAAAATGTAGTTAGACTCGTCCGATCTTTATGAAATTTCGAGATGACATTTTTGAAGATATGTACTTTCAAAATTTAAAAAAAAAAAAAAATCGATTTTTTTAAATTTCCAAAGTGAGAAGACGCCTTAATCAAAAGTTGAAACTGACCGCGATCTTCATAACCTTACAACAAGGTATTAAATGTTCACCGAATACGCGTTTAATATAGTTCCCTTGCGACAACCTCAACCAAAAGTTACATACCGTGTGTGCGTTACATGTGTGTGTAAAGGGTTGATAATTCGTCGTAAATAAATTTAAAAAGCACACAATATTGACTCGGTACCAATAGATAATACGACAGATATTATCTACTGTCGTAAAATTTATTCTATAAGTGTTTTTGATCTGATATTGTGAGTAAACTTTTTGCCAGATCTGTCCGAGCTGTGCCCCAATACACAAAAAAGGTTACATCTCTCGCGCTCGCGCTCGTTTGTTTGTAGAACATGTCGTATAAGGCCAAAACCGTAGTACTTCTCCAGGTTATATCTTTTAAACTAGATGGTAAATCATCTCGATGTTTTTTTACGATATTCGTGACATCCTGCTCTTGCTCCTCCTCGTTTTTCATCAAGTTCTTCATTTTAGTTCTGACGGTAGAATTAATAACGTACTGTTTACCCATACATGGCCTATATGTTACGTGTTAATCGAGCCAACTTCAAGTATAAATATCTCGGGTTAGGGATGGTAAATCTTGTTAAAATTGCACATATTTTTGAATAACGTATTAAATAATACGTATGCCAAATTTCAACCATTTCTTAATTCAACGATCCTGTGGGGGAACTATCTTAAAGTCCTGATCTCGACTATGTCTAACCAAAAATCAAATTATCTGCTTTCACACCCGCAATTTTTATAACCTTACTTTTTAACTCCATAACTGTCACTAGTATAACCGCGATCTTTTTTCTAAACTCACAGCTGTCACTCTTACTTATACATCCTGAATAAAAGTCATCGGTTATCACATCATCGAACACAGTCTCGCATATCACCAGAAAATTTCTAGTTATAACTAGTGTCACTAGACAGCAACCGCTAAACGTCAAAAAATGTGTGCGAAAAATGCCACCTTTTTTTGATGATTTGGAAGGATGAAATATTAATATTTCCAATATGCCTTATGCTGCAGAGTTCTAAATAGTCATAATCGAAAGAAAAAAAAAGTAAAAAATACGTGAACCCGCAACATTTTTCAAAACGCTGTAATTCTTTAAATATCGCCGAAACAATTTTCAAAAACTGTTCGAAACCACTCTGCTTACTGTAAAGACTCTAGTAGCGACTCATCATCTTCGACATTATAGTATATTAAATGTACTTGTCTCGAGTCGGTACCGCGACTCTAGATAATATCGCTCATTTTTGTTGCGTTGCTATTTCATTGTTATCTATTTCCGACAAAATGACACTTAATCTTAACTTGATTTGAAAAAATGTATAATAAATCATCGTTTTGTCGAAAAAATATCATATTTCAAGTAGAATTCCGTGAAAATCCCAATTATATAAATAGCGAATATGGTTAAGCGATATAATTTCCCTCAATTTTAAAGACGTGTAATGAATTATTATTATTTTTGTATGTAGGGTAAAACTCCTAGTCGCCAGCCGTATACCAGTAGTCGGCCTTGTATGAGTGGAAAAAGTGTGGAAGATGTCTTCCACACTCTTTCCATTCATACAGAGTATGGACAGAGACCGACTATTGGTACATGGTTGGCGACTGGGTGTTTTACCCTGTAATAGATTCACATTCGCCAGAGCGGTTGGTCTGGTGGATAGGGGGTCGGGCTCACACGCCGTGAGTCCCGGGTTCAAATCCCGGCCAAAACACCAATGAAAATTTGAATATTTTTTTCAAATGTTTCTGTTGCAATCCTGGGTGGTTCGGATTTCACCATCATAAATCCATATCCGAAATACCTCTCCGTGACGCATGAGCGGTCATTGTACGGCTATGATGGCCTCCCGTAAACGGTTCTGACCGTGCGGATGGTGGCCCTTTAGCCGTGCACTAGCTGACTCATTGCATCACAGCTGAGGAGGTGTCTGCTTGAGCGCCTCTAGTGACCGTGCTTGAGCGTGCTCGCATTGCTACTCAAGGAGATTAGTCAGGTATCGATTGTATCGGCAAAGTTTTCTGCAGTTTTCTTTCGCCCTCGGTATATGCGATACAGTGGGGAATTAGTTAGCTGCAGCTACACATATGGGGGAATAAGTGGAAGGGTGGAGGAATAATCGAAATAGATGGGGAGGCTAAAGGAGAAAAACCCTGGGCAGTGGATGTAGTAATGTTTGGTTACCAACCCCAATAAAAAAATAAAAAATAAAATAGATTCACATTCAGGTGTTAACTCACCTGCTCATTATGTCATACTTATTGACGCGAACGCTGTACTAAATATAGCTACTACACATGCATAAAAAAATTTAAGGCGCATCTTGAACAATAAATAAATGGATTGTCATCAACATAATCCAACGTATGACATCAAACAAGACGTTTCGCTGTCAACGCGCCAAGGGTTGACGCTCTTGGGATATAATGAGCTGAGATTGTATCGGATTCCTTCACTCAAGAGATCCAAGTTATATCCGTTCAATCTGATCGATCGATCCTCTTCGTATGCATAACGATGTGGTCTATAATATTGATAATTTGCCATGCTTCCACCAATGTTTCTTAAAAATATAATTAAAGTTCTATCTTTGTCATCTTTTACCTTCATCTGATATGCGTTTTAATAAATTTCATCAATTTTAAACGCATTAATTTTGGGTATTCAATCATGTGATATTTTGATTTACCAACATTTGAGAACACATTTTTATATAAATTAATTTTTTCAATAATTATTAAATTGTGCTTACGATCAAATTATTTTAATAAGAATTCTGGCAGAACAACAACTCTTCTCTTTACGGTTCTACCGCTATCTACTCTACTCTCAAATATCCCTACTCTTAGAATTATATTATTTGTACAGTACAACAGTTCTACTCTTGTATGGTCTTCAATCCCCAATATTAAACTAGACATGTGAGAGAGTAGAAAGGTTAAACGATTATAGCATAGAGATGTTCAGAGGAGAGTTATTATGGAGTAAAGCTGTCATAGTAAAGTTGTTGCAGTGCAACAACAAAACAACTCTTTTCTTCAAAACTCTTCTCTATAACAACACAACTCTTAAACCCTCTATACAGAGCTGAGTTGTCTTGGGGTTGATATGTAAAAAGTAGAGTTGTTTTGTTGGTGTGATGTATGGACTCCATCATTATCCTTTCTCCTCGATAACAACGCCACTCTTAAAATCTCTAGATTCGAATAAATTACAACTCTCCTCGCTACCATGTCTATTCTTTTATCACCATTGATCTCTAACATCTCTCCTCGTTGTACGGTATGCTCCGAAATATTACTATTCAGAAATTTGCCTACTCCAGAATAACTCTGCTCCATAACATGGCAATACAATAACTTTACTCATTAATACTCTACTACAGACCAACTCTGCTCTTGAATATCTCTGCTCCTAATTTTTTTTGTTTTCACAACAAGTCTACTCCGGGACATATTTTATAATGAGTAGAAAAATACATGATCATTGAGGACACAAAAATTAGTATATTTCGGAGTTGAGATGTTGCGGTAAAAAAATAATGTCAGAGCAGAGATATTCAAGAGTAGAATTGTTCTAGAGTAGAATATTAATAAGTAAAGTTGTTTAACTGCCATATTACGGAGCAGAGTTATTCTGGAGTAGAGATATTTCTAAATAGTAATATTTTAGGGCGTATTTCACAATGAGTAGTGATATTATAGATTAGAGATGTTACAAGAGTAGAGATAGAGATGTTATAAATATCAAGAGTCGAGATGTTCAAGAGCAGAGTTGATAGGAGTATAGTTGTAAAGAGGAGAGTTGTTGTTCTGCCAGAATTCTACATACTTCCTAATTTTTCCTTAAATATTGTCTTATTAATTTTTAAATAACATTTAAAAGATGAAGATGTAAATATAGCTCGTGCGTTAGTCAGGGAGATTATAGCAATAAAGTATTAAAAATGGAGAAACTCGTATGCGCTATTACTTAAGAGAGAACGCCACTATGACGGGTAAAAAAATTCTTTATTTTTTGCGTTTTCTTGCAGTATACATGTTCACAATTATGTAAACAAAATTTTCAAGTCAAAAGTAAATATCAATATTTAAGTTAACACCTTAGTTTATGTCAAGAAACAAGCAACGAAAAATTTAAACGCATTTTCCCTGAAACAACTGTTTTCGACCTTGCCTCAGGGAATACTCGGAGATAAACGATCTGATTTCATTTTTTTTTCAAATGTTCTTTATTGAAGTGACTAAAGTTGTACGTAGCCGATTTTTGAAATTTTAATAATTACTATTTTTGAAGACTGTTTGAACAAAAAAGTTCGAAAAATCGAAAAAAAGATGAAAAAATTCAAACCGCCACCATTTTGTGAAAAAAAAATTAAAAAAACGGCTACGTACAACCATAGCTACATTCATATAGATACTGAAATTTTATTATTTTTGATTGTCGGGTAACCCGTTACCAAGACTTCCTTAGGACAATAAAGATGATTTTTTTTTTCATCACATAGAAGCTCATACAAAAAAGTAACGTTGTAAATTTTTAATATCTTTCAATAAAAATTTGTACTGAAATAGTTGAATATATACTCAATAAAGAATCTTTTACCCGATCCTTAAATAATTATTTATATCTGGGAAAGAAAATTCCCAAAAACTGACAATTTTTTGGCCCGTCACAGTGGCATTCCCCTTAATTATTAATCAATAAATTAAATTTCAACTTAAAACAATTTTATTATTTTTTTTACTGGTATACCAACTTCACACACACAAAACATAATTTGTTCACTAATTACTTTATTATTATTAAAACTCTTAAGCTGTATCTAAAAAATATCAGCACATTTACCAACAGCAATGAGTACGTGGTCGGTGTGTGGCTTTGGATGTTCGAAGTTGAACTGCTTCAGACGAAGTCAGTACTTACTAAGATGGGTGACCGCTTCACCATGCATGCGCTTGCACATTGATCGCTGAGCGAGGGGCAATTTTTCTAAATTTCTGGTGGTGCAAGATAACTAAAACTCAGTATATAGGAATATAGTTGCCTGTTTTGTTCAGGTTTTCTACAGTTTCCCTGGGCTTTCATTCAAATGCATCAATAGTGCTTCAGGAAAAAAATTTTATACACGTTTTTCTTGATGTTTTTTCAAACAATCTTGTTCTTAGAAATTCAATGATAAAACATTGTCTGTCTGAATTTTGATAAATTATTAATTAATAAATTTTGTTATTTTGAGTTTCTTTTTGCCTTACTAACAATGTCAATCTGATACTCGCGTTGACTATCGTACACATTTACTCACAGTAATATGATGGAAACGTTTCGAGGTATTCCCACGCTTGTGCACTAGAATACAAAGCTTGTCCAGATATTTTTCGCGCTCGCGCACGCACGCGCGTGTGTGTGTGTGTTTGTGTGTGTCCCCATAATGATGAGATATACAGGCAAGAGTGGTGGATGATCGGTTCGGGTCGTTAAACAAGTTCATACTCATATATACATACGTGTTCATTTATAAATGTGTTAAGGAAAGGGGAAGGCACAAAGTGCCGGAAACCACGCCTTCCCTATAAGATTGAGACCGGAGCTCGAACCTTCAAATATCGAAAACACACGAGTGGGTATGTTATTTTTTTTTACTTCACTTCCGAGATTTTTAGCCCCCTAGTATAATTTGAGTCCCAAAGAATTCCCGTGAACTGTATCATCAAATTAATCAATCTTAATTCATCAACTATAAACATACACCTGCATGATAATAACTACAATTTGAGATATCGATGTTTGGATCCACGGTATGAAAAGAAATTGCGAAAATGTGAACAATTTTTTTTGTACTTTATTTGGGGTTTCACGATAAAAGAGAGAAGATCAATTTGGATTGTTGAGAAGGAATTGAAATATTCGCTATTTTTTTTTTTTTAATAATCCCACACAGAACTGTATATTGCAGCAATTTTGCTAGAATTTCGCAATATTGCGTATTTCCGGAAAATATAGCTACTATGCTGCAGAAATATTGCCATTGAATGTTTCAAGAATCTTTCCATAAAATATTGCTACAATATTGCAGAAATATTGTCGATGAATATATTAAGAATCCTTCCGTAAAATATTGACAATATTACAGCAGAAATATTGCCATTGAATATTTCAAGAACCTTTCCGAAAAATATTGCAGAAATATTGCCGTTGAATATTTCAAGAACCATTCCATAAAATCTGCAGAAATATTGGTATCGAAAACTTAAAAAATGTTATCGTAGAAATATTGCCATTAAAAGATTGGTTTATAGTAATTTATGCAACAAGTGCGGAAAATAACGAATTCGTGAAATGCACCATAAATCGAGGCAAATGCGGCAACTTACGCGCGATGTAATTCGTTTTTTTTGCACATATCGCATCCATTATTTTTTGCAATGACTGCCTCGAAAGTGGGATTTGAGATTCAACAAAACCAATGACAACTATATTCGAACAAGAACCCGCATATAACCAGCGTTAAGTTTATTTTTCGTTTACAATTACATCGTTTATTACAATTGTTTATTATAATTTTATTCAATTGCGGTATATTAACATGTACTTCGCGAAGGTTTTGGGAACTTATCATTTTTAACGTTGATGGGATTGATGTTGAAGTCGCAAAAACATTGAGTTTTGATCCATTAACAAATTGCGTAATTTTCTCACAAATTCGTTTCTTATTGCCCACTGAATCCTCTACGTAACCTTCAGCCACCTGGTTTCATTTCTAGCTCCCGTGACGTTTCAACGTTGTAATGTCCTCTCCAACATCGGCATGTAAAGTTGCTGAAGTTCGTCGAAAAGCATGGCCGATATAGTTTTCAGAGTCTGGTAAATTCAAGTACTGAGCAATTTCTTTAGGCATACTCCTAAATTTATTTATGCCAATCGGTTATTGGGTACATTTTCCCTTTTGATAGTTAAAAAAAACGGTTAGATTTCAGGTCTGTTGAACGTAACGCTACGTATTTTTTTCAAAATGTCATCAAATGCGCCGGTGATTATGAACGATCGCTTGATGTTCGTCTTAGTATTTGGGAGGGTCACAAGGATTGTCGTTGAATCGATATTCGCGACATCACTGACAGTGATGTTACAAAATTCTTCTCTTTTACATGCGCCCGTTATGCCGATAATTAATCAGAGCAGCCTGTAATTATCATTGTTGTTGAACTATTTATAAATGTAAGAGTGTAAATATCAAATTTTACCTTCGTGGCCAAATATTTAATGTCCGAGGCTTCATTTGTGAATTTTTCAATTTCTTCGGATGGCAGAACTTTTGATTTTTTGCTTGCAAATCCCATTGATTATCTTTTTAAAAAGGCCGTAAGTTTCACGTCATTTTTTATATTGACGTTTTGATGCAGATTCAAAGTACTTTTTAAAATTGAATATTGAGACCAAAGAGTCGATGGTTTAACACTTTTTGATAGCTCATCGAAATATGCCATTAAAATTGTTTCCGAAAATGAGGGTGTCTTTCTAGACACCCTCCATTCCATAAATTTTGCATAAGTGTTCAAATATTTGTCCTTTGATTTCTTCGGTAATAATTTCTCTTCGGCAGATATAGCCGCTTCAATGAGTTCCATCGGTGCAGACGCTCTCGGGCACTCGTTTTCTTTATCCATTCCGTACTTGTCAGAAAATACGACTGTGATAAATTGACGTTACATGTCACATGAATTTCGCTACATTCAAGTTTCTTCAATCGGTCCAAAATCGTAGAACAAAAAACTATCAACCGTGAGAAAAGCCATTTTTTTCATGAATCAATGCAGTATAGTGAGCAATAAATAAAGTTTTTTCCGCACTAGTGCGGGAAAGTAAGCATCGTTGAGAAATAAGCCACTTTCCGCACGCTAAAAACCAATCGAAAATCGCACTTTCGGGGCAGACATTGCAAAAAAATATAAAACGGACACGGAGAGAATTGGAAAGTAATTTCTAATTCCGTTAATAATATGTAATAGTGAATTTTACGGTAAAAATTACCGTGATACATTTGAATCCGCTGACAAGTCAGAAGAACATATTCATTAGGGTGTGTCAAAAAAAAAAATTTTTTTTTTTTAAGAACACTTCAATAGTTCCAGTATCATAAAATATTACGCCTGTCCAAATTTCAGCTCTTTAAAAAATTTTTTAGAGGTCGCTCATTGTGATTTTCTGTTTCCCATTTAAATAACCCGGAGAACACATCACTGGTGACTTTTGAATTTTACAATTTACGAACGGGTCGATGTACAATAATTTCCAAGGCGGGTTTTTGTAGGGCATCGAACGCTCTATAAAAAAGATTTTTTGTCATTTTGTGATAAATCTGCTCTTTTTAAAGTTATTCATAGTCAAATTTGGATTAACAGTAGATTTTTAATTATTGTCACTTTTCCAGCGAAACTGTTAGATTTATCATAATACATCGCAGAAACTTTTTTGAAGATCATGTCATTCTCATTGAAATTATCTTATAGGAGAATTTAGATTGCCTCTAATTACTAATTTACTGCTTTTCGAACTCATTTGTTTGAGGACAATATGGCTTTTTTCATTCAAGTGGGGTCAACTTGACAGTATGCGCTCTTGAAAATCTGCAAGCGTATACGAAGAAACGAATAAACATAATAAACGCAATATGGAAAAAAAAAATTTTATTTCAGATTTTTTTTTGAACAATCTGAGAAACGTTGGCGGTGTTCTTGAACAACTTTCAGTAGATATTGCAGTTGTTCCTCATTCTTCGTTAAAGAATTATTATATTGTTCTATTAACGAAATACCTCGCTCTGCAACATCGTTCACCACCCTCAGATTTGTAAAAAATTTCACATTCTCTTTGTAACTTTCGTGGTTAGATCATAGTGATACATCAACTTCTAAGAAGTCATAAGGTAAATCAAAAATTTTGAAAATTGTCAGTGAATTTTTAGATACAAACTCACTCAAATCCTTCTTCAAAAATGTTTCGATTTTTTTTTCGTTAACGATGTATCGCTTTTTCTGAGTAACAGATTTTTCACGATTCCGGATCAGTTTGCGTCCAACTACGTTTTCGTTCATGTCACCGATAAGAAAAATTGGATTTGCCATTATCAATAACTTAATACCGCTATAAAAATAATTGTAAAATCAGTAAATATTTGAACGCCAACATATATGGGACCGATGTCACAAATTAAAGTCAACGGAAGCGAGCGCGTGAAGTGAAGTGGAATGAAATGAGCAACAAGTCTTTTCGATTACGCCGATAACATAGGACACTGCATTTACTGTGTAGCTCTAGGTGATTATTTTCAATTAAAAAAAAATTATTTGAAAGAAAAATAAAAAAAATTCTAACATGCTTTAGAATCTCCATCTATAGTAAACATTAAAAAGTATTTCCAAATTTTGAACTATTTTCAAAACGATGAATTCGATGAAAATAGCCATATTGTCCTCAAACAAATGAGTTCGAAAAGCAGTAAATTAGTAATTAGAGACAATCTAAATTCTCCTATAAGATAATTTCAATGAGAATGGCATGATCTTCAAAAAAGTTCCTGCGATGTATTATGATAAATCTAACAGTTTCGCTGGAAAAGTGACAGTAATGTAAAATCTACTGTTAATCCAACTTTGACTATGAATAACTTTAAAACGAGCAGATTTATCATAAAATGACAAGAAATCTTTTTTTATAGACCCTTCGATTCCCTACAAAAACCCGCCTTGGAAATTATTGTACATCGACCCGTTCGTAAATTGTAAAATTCAAAAGTCACCAATGATGTGTTCCCCGGGTTATTTAAATATAAAACAGAAAATCGCAAAGAGCGACCTCTAAAATTTTTTTTAAAGAGCTGAAATTTGGACAGGCGTAATATTTCATGATACTGGAACTATTGAATAGTGTTCTTGAAAAAAAAAAAAAAAAATTTTTTGACACACCCTAATATTCATTCGTAAGTGACCAGTTTGTTTAACTCACGGAATGTACAACCCCGCAAAAAAACAGCATAAATGCTGTAAAAATAGTTGAGATAAATACATTTACTCTCCCAAATAGTTGGTCCGGTAACAGATCTCAGTTTCGACACAAAACCTTCACTAAAAGTTATAAAAGAGATTTTCTCCCAAGAAAACCAACCTTGCAAAAATTCTCTGATTCACATCAAATTTCTCAAAAAATGATAGGAGAACCCCACAAAAATTTTGTCAATAAATTAGAAACTCACAAAAAGCTATAAGAGCCTCTCAAAAATTTATCAATCAAATCATAATTTCACAAAAGATGCCAATTCAAACCTGCCCAAAAATTAAGTCTAAACTTAACAAGAAGTTATTAAATAAATAAAAATGATAAAAGCATTAATAGTCAAATACATTAAAACCTATTACAGTCCAATAAAAACACTTTCAACGAATTGAAAATACAGTTGTTCTACACAACAAGAATAAGAATAAAAAATAATTATGAGAAAAAATTTTGATAAAAAGATTTCAAACGCAATAATTAGATTGAAAAAAAAATTTCGGCAGAAGTACTTGGTGAGTTTTTTCGCTTAATTTACATAATATATCACTTATAGTTACAAACTCGCCAAGTACTTCTGCCGAAATTTTTTTTTCAATCTAATTTTTTGCGTTTGAAATCTTTTTCGTATTAAAATTTTTTCTCATAATTATTTTTTATTCTTATTCTTGTTGTGTAGAACAACTGTATTTTCAATTCGTTGAAAGTGTTTTTATTGGATTGCAATTGGAATACATGGAATACAATTTCGGATTACTTTTTCAACTTTTGACCTTAATTATGGTATCAAATAATCATTTTGAACAAGAGATTCTGTCTTTTCGATTCCGAAATGACCTCGTTCGTGGATTCTTCTAATTATTTGAAATTGCATATTTTTTGGAACTACAAGTCGTATTCCCTCACTGTCTTCTTTATACAAAAGTCCACCTCGTATAATGTAGCCATCGAGTTTATTTTGTTCTGTTTCTTCGATTTTCTTTTTTAATTCATCGTCTTTTAATTGTGCTTTCTTTAAACGTGCAGATAACCCTTCATCACATTCTTCAATTATTAAACATGACGGGAGCGGGTTTCTGCTCAGAGCATCGACATGTAACATATTTTTACCTGGTCTGTGCTCTATTTTATATTGAAACTCCTCTAGAAGTAACACCCACCGAGCAACTCGCACGCAAAGATCTTTCTTAGTCATAATTAAAGCAAAAGCAAGACAATCAGTTATAATTTTAAACGGGATGCCCAATAAATAGATGCGAAATTTTTTAAGTGCCTTAATAATTGCAAGAACTTCTAATTCGTAACTAGTGTATTTTTGTTCGGTTGGTGTTGTCTTGCCACTTGCAAAATAAACCGGATGTAATAACTGATCTTCGTCATCACGTTGTAAAAGAATAGCTCCATAGCCATGAGTAGATGCATCAGTATGTAATTCGGTATAAGCACCCAATCGATATAAAGTCAACACAGGTCTTTCACTCAATAACATTTTTAGTTGAACAAATGCATCCTTTTCAGCTAGTCCAAAATTAAATTTCGCATTTGTTTTCAATAAATTCGTCAATGGACGTGCAGTTGTCGAATATCCTGGGATAAATTTACGAAAATACCCTGTTAAACCTAAGAAGGCTTGGATTTGTCGTACATTTATAGGTTGTGGGAAACGTCTTACAGCTTCTGTCTAGTTCGGATGGTCTAATAGAACTATTTTCAATAGTGTAGCTCAAAAACTCAACCTTTTCTTTCAGTAGACAACACTTTTCCCAATTTATGATTAATCCGGCTTTACTAGCTGTTTCAAATACTTCTTTAAGATTTTCCACTGCTTTTTCAACACAATCATAAGGTACTATTATGTCATCCATGTAAATTAATGCTTTTGTTTCTCTAATCAAATTTCGAAAGATTGTATGTATGTATCTCTGGAAAACAGAAGGCGAGTTACATAAACCAAATGGTACACGCAAAAATTCAAATTGACCATCGGGTACAATAAACGCAGTATATTTGATACTTGTTGGGTCTATTGGAATATGGAAAAAACCATTCTTCAAATCAAGTGTGCTAAATATTTCTGCACCTTGTAAACGATTTAGTTGATCTTCGATCAATGGCAGTGGATAGCGATCTTTTATTATTTTTCGATTCAATAATCTATAATCAATGCAAAGTCGATGAGAACCATTTTTTTTTTACTAACACTATAGGGCTGCATAATCGGAGGAAGAAGGACGTACAATACCTTGTTTCTCCCATTCGTCAATTTGTGCATTTACTATATCTTTCTCTGAAGACGATAGACGTCTCGCTTTCTGATAAACCGGTTCATCATCTATTAATATAATTTTCATTTTTACGTCAGTCTCGATTATTTTATTCGGCTTGTAGTTTTCAACTAGCATTGTTATTGTTCTTTTAGTTTCTTCATTACACATGTGTGAAAGATCAACTTGATTTACATCGGATTCATTTTGTAAATCAATCTATAATATTTTTGACAAAATATTTTTATTTGCCGACTCACAAATCGGTTTGATTTTAACATTTCCTTGTACTGAATTAATGACAACTGTATTCAAAAAATCAGCACCGATCAATAATTTTTGTTTTGATAATTCATTGGAAATCACTCGAATAAGAATAGAATACGAATATCCGTCTATTTCGATTTCAACATGGAACTCTCCTAATGCTGGAAGATTATTTAACCCTACTCCCGAGAAATGTGTTGTAGTCGGTTCAAATGGACGTGACATAATTTTTTTACACTCATCAGCACGCATTAGTGAAATATCACTACCTGTGTCGATAAGTACTTCGATAGATTTGCCATTCATTATAACTGTTTTTAAAAATTTCTTACGTAAGCCACTTGCTACAGCACAAGTATGCTGTGGTTCATGATTTTTCTTCGTACATTTTGATGCAATGTGTCCATACTCACTACATCGGAAACATTTGAGGCCAAGATTCTTGGTTGGACACATGTCACTCAGATGGTCGGTCTTACCACAGTTATAGCAGTGTTTCTTTGTAGTTATCTTCTTTATTCCGCTGTTATTTGCTTCGTTCTTCTCATGCTTGTCACTTTTCGCTGAAATACTCTTCTTTTCGTATTGATTAAAATGTGTTGTGTTGTAATCACCTAACACTATTTTATCAAAAGCTTCTAATAAAGTTTCTATTGTATTAAAGCGCTGTATGCGGGCTTGATTGCGTAATGTATTATCTGGAATCCCATCAATAATGTAGTCCACAATTTCTTCATCGCTGATTGGTACGCAATTGCCCAAAATTATCTTATCATGAATGTATTCGCGAAATGTTTCTTCTTTTTTCCATGAACGATTTTCAAATCTTTTTCTCATTACTATTTTATTTTGACGATGATGAAACATACCTCTTAATTCGGCCAGAATTTCATCAAATGACATGCCCAGATACTCTGATTTGGAATGGAACCACTGGAGAGCTTTTTTTTTCACTTCTAATTTTTCAATTCTAATTGGACTTCATTCCAATTAGAATTTTCGCAGTATCATCTTCAAGCTTGTAAGCGTTCTTGATGAATTTTATTTGTTTTTCCCACGTTTCAAAATCATTAGTATCACCATGAAATTCACTGATTAAATCTGCAATCGTTGTCAAATTTATTCGTGTATTGGTGTGTAATTGTGGAGTTAAAGTTACATTATTCATGTTATCATTTCTTGTTCGCTCTATCGGTTGACCACTTGAAGTGCTTGCAAATTCGTGATTTTTTAAAATCTCGATTTCGCGACGATCGAGTTCAAGTTCACGTTGGATGAGTTCACTTTCACGTTTGTAAATTTCGACTTCTCGTGCATGCAATTCGATTATATGTCGTGTATCTTCTTCATTAATAATTTGTACAGTCGGTGTGACTTCAATTGCTTCTGCTTCTCCAACCTTTTTCCTTTTTCCTGTAGCAAATCTTCTTTCTTTCGATGCATCCATCATGATTCACAGCTTTTTTTCGTTTTTCGTCTTCCGTCTTTACGGCTTTTTTCGTCTTTCGTCTTCACGGTTTTTTCGTCTTCCGTCCTTACGGCTTTTTTCGTCTTCCGTCTTTACAGCTTTTTCGTCTTTCGTCTTTTTAACACTGATTATGATGACATTCTTTTTCTCGTTTTATCCCGAACGAGCCCCCAAAATTGTAGTATAATAAATTAGAACAAAGAATATCAATCACGAATGTATTTTATTAAAACAAGAACATTTTTTATTTCAGTACAGGAAAAACGATGTTTTTACATGCGCGTTTCCATCACAACTATTTTCTCTTTTTTTAAAACAATTGAAGTTCCTTTCATCTCTCTGATCATAACGCTCTCAACACACTTCATTTATCAATGCGCATATTTCAATTCCCTACATTAATGCTTTTATAGTTTTAATTTATTTTTGTAAAGTTTAGACTTCATTTTTGGTCGAATTTGAATTAGCATCTTTTGTGAGATTATGATTTGATCGGTAAATTTTTGTGAGGCTGTCTTATAACTTTTTGTAAGTTTCTAATTTATTTAGAAAATTTTTGTGGGGTTCTCCTATAATTTTTTGAGAGATTTTATGTGAATCAGAAAATTTTTGCAAGGTTAATTTTCTTGGGAGGAAATCTCTTTTATAATTTTTTGTTAGGGTTCACGTTCAGAAAGAGATTTTTTACCGGAACAACTATTTGGGGGGAGTAAATGTACTTGTCTCAACTTTTTTTACAGCATATATGCTGTTTTTTTGCGAGGATTTGTTGACTTTTTGTATGAAATTCATAGCTTGCCAATTAAACATGTCTATATTATGTACGTATCTGAATGATGTAAAAGAATTAACTTTTTTTTTCGGTATTGCAGCAAAATATGGTAACATTTTATCAAAAAGTGATTCTCTCAAGGATTGGATCCTGAATAAAAATTTTAAAGGTCGCTCAAACGATTTTTTAATTGTTTCTGCTAAAAATGGATACATGATCGAATTTTGAGCTGGTGTATCGCGACTATATTCGGATTAAAAATGCAATGTGAAATATTGATCTAAGAAGTGTTCAAATGAATTCAATCTTCATAATTAACCATCAATACTTATAAAATTATTACATTACTTAATACGTACAGTAGTTCTGAGAAGATACGTTGCATAAAAGAACAACGAACAAGTAAAAACTTGAATTTTTTTTAATTTTGTAAAAAAAAAAATTTCAAAAGATATTACACCGAAACATGCGTGCCAACAGATCGACGGATCGGAAAATATTCCATAAAAAATGATACCGAAGAAATACTCCAATAGTATCAGAATGCACCGAAAGTTTTTAAATAAAAGTACTCATAACGAAACGAGATTTTGAAACAAAAAAGTATGCGCACGAAATTTCGAGAGCAAAAATTTGATTGGAAAAAAGAATTTTGGCCGAACTACTACGCGAGTTTTTCTTTTATAACGTTTATTAATCACGAATTATATCTTATAAGCAATAGGTAAAAAAAAAATTGGTGAAGTACTTATGAATTTTTTTTTTCTCAAATCAAATATCTTTTCGCTCAAAATTATTTCGCATCACTTGATTCCGTTTTGGGTTGCAAGTGCATATAGTATTTTCATATATTTAAGGTCTCTACCACTCTAGGGTGATTCAAAACCATATATGTATAATTGAAACCTAGGGTGGTATTATACACCATTCTCTCAGTTATATAAAAACGAAGAGAGTAGTTTTCAAATAAACGTTATTATTGCATGCAAGGGACATTTTATGGTAAAAGAGAAGAGGGAAGAGGCACCATTTTCTCGACTCCGTTCTAGAGTTTACGTTCAGAAAAATGGATTGTTGGGGCTAGGGTTAATAAAAAAAATGATGTATTTAGGCACTATTCAAACGTTTATTTATTGAATTACACTTCATTTTTGCATTATCACTCTTCTATCTGTATATATATAAAAGTCACTTTAACCCAAAGTCGAAACTGACCGCGATCTTTATAACCTCATGACAAAGATATTAACGGGACAGACCTAGTTAGAATTTTCGAAAAATCGATTTTTTTTTTATTTCATTTTCAAAAAGTAGAATCTCTTACGAACATTTTCCGCCCAGGTAAATGTAAATCGGACCATTATTCGCCGAAATACAAGACTTTGTAGCACGTCGTGTCTGAGCCATAGGTAAGCAGGTAGCGGACTTCAAGTGCGTTTTTCTCGAAACCATGTTTTTGAAGTCGGTGATCACTGTAGCTCGAGAACGGCTTTACCGATCGGGTTGAAATTTATATCACTTCTTCTATACATGGTAGTCCTCCATATGAACGAAGGATTTTTTTTTTGGATAATTATTTTTATTTTTAATAGCAAAAAATGGAACTGATATTTTGGTCAAAAAAACACTTTTGACTTTTAACGGCCGCCATTTTGTGAAAAATGGAAATTTTTCAAAATCCTTCGTTCAACTGGAGCATTATATCATTAACTAAAAATCCCCTCCGTTTTTTTTGTTTCAGATGAGCCGTTGCAGCGTGAGCTTGATCACCGCAAACCGTGTTTTTTTTTGCAGCGTCCTCGGCAATTGACGGTCACCAGCTTATTTCGATATGTATTGCGTTGAAAAAATTGCAACATATACATTACATATGTATCTTTTAAACGGAAGAACTTTTGTTGTGAATTGTTTTATCGTTTGACCAAAAAAAAATCGGAAAAAAGGCCTTTTTTTTGACGTTCCAACTAGGTCTGTCCCGTTAAATAATCATCAGATACGAATTTATCATACATCATTCTCTTAGTTATAAAACAAAACGGATAATGGCTTCTAAATAAACCTTTATATTGCATTTGAGGATTCGAGGAACAATTTATAGTAAAAGAGATAAGGTATCGGTTTCGACTCCGTTGTAGAATTAGATGTGGAAAATAAAAATTACAGGCTTAACAATCATAAAAAATACATATTTGTTCAAGCACTGTTCGAAAGATAATTGAAATGAATTACACTTTATTATTTTCGCACTATCAATTTCTTATTATAATAAAAGTCACTGTAACCAAAAGTCGATCGAAACTAACCGCGATCTTTATAACCTCATGACTGTTAAACAATATAGTACGGTTGTCGGTTAGCTGTCATATTCAACGATCGATTGAATATTACCAGAGTTTTACCAATATCACTAGTGTCACTAGACAGCGACTGCGAAAAAGACAGTTGCGCATCAAAATGTGTGCGAAAAAATGCTTAATTTTTCGGCACAACGAAAAAAAAACATTAATATTTTTAATACTATTTAAGCTACGAGGTTTTAATTAATCGCGATCAACAGAGAAAAAAAAATAAAAAATACGTGAATTTAAATGAACCTCCAAAATGCTGTAATTTAGTTTATATTAAAGAAACAATTTTGGAGAACAAGTAGAATCACGGTCTTTCTGGTAAAAGTGTCTTGTGCGACTCGCTTCGTAAATGTACTTGTCTCGAGTCGCTACCGCGACTCTTAATTTCAAATACTCAGCGTTCTGTTATGAAACACTTGCAGGGGAATTTTGACTGAGCCGCACGCTGAAATTTATTGTGATGCTCATTGAATGTTTCAAAATAAATATTGAAACAATCGTTATAACCACGTTACTTTTTCATGGAAATTTTTTGGAGATATAAAATAATGAAGTGCACGGAAAAATTTAACTTGTATCATAAAGTTTTTCAATTTACGTTCTGCATATTGTATTGAACATCGAAATGTACTAGACATTCCGATAAAATTTCCTATTTTCAACAAAGAATTTTATTAAATTTTCATGAAAATATGTGTTTTGGTCAATAATAATCTGAAAAATTGCAGGTTGTCAATGAGTTACTGGCATTGCGAAGTAATTTAAAAAATTTAATTCTCCGTGTGGCCGGGGCTAGTAGGCCAACTTTTTAGACTTTTGCTTGTAAGAAAGAAGGTAAACAACAATTAAAAGAACAAATCGCTATTCTGAATAGAGGGTTTATTCCACTATCTTAAATATTTATTTCAAATCGTTTATGGAATGCTGACTAGGTGATTTAATCGTTTTTTTGAAAATCTGTTTTCGAGTCAAATAACCCCAGTTGTGGGGTAAGTTGACTCGTGGTAAGGGGCAGGTTAAGTATATAAAACGTACTATAATTTAATATTAATAATATTATAAATTATAAATGATAATGTTATCAATTGTTCTTAATATCATGATATTAACAATAATTAATGAAATGAGTAAAACAAAAGGGATGTTTACCAATATTTTATCTCAATAAACACAGTCTCAGTATATTTACATAAATTTTATGTACCGCGTGTTATGCTCTAACAAAAAGTTATAAAAGAGATTTCCTCCCAAAAAAACCAACCTTGCAAAAATTCTCTCATTCGCATCAAATCTCTTAAAAAATTATAGGAGAACCCCACAAAAATTTTCTCAATAAATTAGAAACTCACAAAAAGTTATAAGAGAGCCTCACAAAAATTTACCAATCAAATCATAATCTCACAAAAGATACCAATTCAAATCCAACCAAAAATTAAGTCTAAACTTTACAAAAATAAAACCAAACTATAATAATAAATATAAATATAAGGGTTAATAGTAAAATACATTAAAGCCTATTAATCTCTTATGAAAAATCTTCCAATTAATTAAAAATATGGATGTTCTACAGTGCAGTTGTTCTACATAAAAAGAACAAGAATGAACAAAATTCGAATACAAAAAAAATTTGAAAAGACAAAAATTAGATTGAAAAAAAAATTTCGGCCGAAGTACTTGGCGAGGTTTTTCGCTTAATTTACATAATATATCGCTTATGGTTACAAACTCGCCAAGTACTTCGGCCGAATTTTTTTTTTCAATCTAATTTTTTGCGTTTGAAATCTTTTTTGTATTCAAATTTTTTCTCATAATTATTTTTTATTCTTATTCTTGTTGGGTAGAACAACTGTATTTTCAATTCGTTGAAAGTGTTTTTATTGAATTTTAATAGGTTTTAATGTATTTGACTATTAATGCTTTTATCATTTTTATTTATTTAATAACTTTTTGTGCAGTTTAGACTTAATTTTTGGGCAGGTTTGAATTGGCATCTTTTGCGAAATTATGATTAGATTGATAAATATTTGAGAGACTCTTATAACTTTTTGTGAGTTTCTAATTTATTGAGAAAATTTTTGTGGGGTTCTCCTATCATTTTTTGAGAGATTTGCTATGAATCAGAGAATTTTTGCAAGGTTGGTTTTCTTGGGAGAAAATCTCTTTTATAATTTTTAGTGAAGGTTTTGTGTCGAAACTGAGATTTGTTACTGGACAAACTATTTGGGGGGAGTAAATGTACTTGTCTCAACTTTTTTTACAGCATTTATGCTGTTTTTTGCGGGTTCTTAATTAGTCTCCAGTTCAATTTTCAAGTCATCATCTGTCTCCTGAGCTTCGTAATTCGAGAAAATGACTTTCAGTTTTTACCCCCACCACCGAAATTTACTTTATTCAGAGATAATATACTCTGGCGAGCCTCGGGCCAGCAGACGACAGAGCTGTCAAATGTACTTGTCCCGAGACTCTACCGAGTCTCTTGATTATTGCATTTGAGGAACATTTTATGGTAAAAAATTGTTTTAAAAAACAAAAAACTCCCGACTGCTATAATATATATAACTTCATAAAAATATATTTTTATAAAATATTTATAAAAAAGAATGAAAGAAATTTCCAAAAAAATATTTATTTTGAAACCCCCCCGCCAAAAGTAGATAGTAGTGAACTTGAAAAAGTGTGAAATAAAAATTGATCAGAAATAATACATATAGATAAAAAATCATTCAATTGGTTAGTGTAACTCCATCGAAATTCAATTTTTATGGTTAATGTTAATTGACGGTAGGATAAGTTATTTACATGCGAAAAATAAAAATCAAAAAGTAATTATCAAAGTTAAATAATTGTACGAAAAATGTAGATGATTAAAAAAATGTACAATTTACATAAAATTAACAAATGTTATAATTATAATCGAATTTAATTATGGTCGGGAGAAGTCTCTAAGTCATTAAATGAGAAATGGAGACGTCTCCCGACCACAATTAAATTCGATTATAATTATAACATTTGTTAATTTTATGTAAATTGTACATTTTTTTAATCATCTACATTTTTCGTACAATTATTTAACTTTGATAATTACTTTTTGATTTTTATTTTTCGCATGTAAATAACTTATCCTACCGTCAATTAACATTAACCATAAAAATTGAATTTCGATGGAGTTACACTAACCAATTGAATGATTTTTTATCTATATGTATTATTTCTGATCAATTTTTATTTCACACTTTTTCAAGTTCACTACTATCTACTTTTGGCGGGGGGGTTTCAAAATAAATATTTTTTTGGAAATTTCTTTCATTCTTTTTTATAAATATTTTATAAAAATATATTTTTATGAAATTATATATATTATAGCAGTCGGGAGTTTTTTGTTTTTTAAAACAATTTTTATTTCACACTTTTTAAAATTCACTAGTATCTACTTTTGGTGGTGGGTGTTAAGTTAATTCATTTTTTTAATATTTACTTCATTTTTTTTGAAACATTTAAAAAAAATTAAATTAAAAAAATATATTTTTTATTATAAATGTTTATTTTTATGAATACAGCTTTTCTTCAGTAAACGTTCGTCGAATATATAAATCCAAAGTTTTGTTTTTCCCGATTTTATTGTGATTTTTTGTCAGATTTATATGTACTTCCGTAAAAAGTTATCTTTTTTTACACATTTTCTCCATTCTACGTTTGTTGAATTTATAAATTTAAAGTTTTGTTTTTCCCAACTTTATTCATTTTTTTGTCGGATTTATACTTAAAAGAAATACTGTTGCTAAGTTCGATTAGTTGAAAAATTGTAACCTATAATTTTTCAAACTTCACGTTTATGTATTTCTTTTTTAAATCAGTTTGTGTGCGTAGTAATAATAACTTGTTTTTTGTCAAACTGACACTCAAATAACTTGTTTTCTTTCAAATTTGTACTAATAAAATATTGACAAGTTCGCTCATTAAAAAAAATGATGTAATTTTCTATAATGCTATAAAGTTCTGTTAAAATTCACTTTGCATGATGAAAAAATTAAACACGGTTTTATTTATAAGCTCATTCTGTGTACGCACTAAAAAATAAAATTACTAATAAAATTTCACAAAAAATGTTATTGGAATCTTTTTATTAAAAATATAATTTTGTTCACTTGTACATTTGCTAAATTAAAAAATTTAAAGTTTTGTTCTTCCCAATTTGTTCGTTTGTCAAATTTACTATTAAAATCTATATGTTGATCAGTCTACTTGAAAAAATAAAAAAAATCACTGTAACTTTCAATAACGCAATAAAATTTCATGTTTATATATTTCCGTTGTCGATTTCGTTCATTGTTGTTGCTTTGAGTTCGTAGCACTTTACACGGCTTTTTATTACTCTTATTTTTAAATTCACTTTGTGTGTCACGCAGTAATAAAAAATAATAAATAAATAAAAAATAAGAGTAAGAAAATCACTATACACAAAACTTTATTATATTAAATAAAAATAATGATCGCAGCGAAACGCATAACCTAAAAAAAAAGTCGAGGACTACCTTATTCGATATGGCAAAATGAGTTTGAATGTGAATATTAATAATTTCAGCGAGTTTGCAATAGATTTTAACAAACTATGTCGAAGAACACTGTCTGCCACACACAGAAAATACATGCAATTACATGCAGTATATAGACGAACTGTATAGACCACGGTTATAGACAGAGGCGCGCCGGTTCGGATTGAAATTAGCAACGCACAAGGGTGTGAATTTGGCGATAGTCGAATAAGGGTCCCCTTTCGATATGGCAAAATGCGTTTGAATGTGAATATTAATAATTCTTAATTATTTCAGCGAGTTTGCAATAGAATTGAACAAACTATGTCTAAGAACACTGTCTGTCACACATGGAAAGTACATGCGAAAATTGGTCAAGACAGTTGTCACCGTTTCGGAGAAAAGTGGTGACAAAGAAATAGCCCCAATCAGCTGATCGCAGTGAAACGCATAACTCCCGACTTTTTGCCCTGCGGGCAGTCCGGAGTTAAAAAGAGAAAAGGGATCGTTTTCAATTCCGTTGTAGAATTTACATTCGGGAAAAAAATTGTAGGAGCTAGGTTTAATAAATAAAATGATTTATTTGGGCACTGTTCAATAGTTTATTATCACATTTTATTTTTCCAATCTCACTCTTCTATCCATAATAATAAAAATCACTCTTTACTCGTCTATCTATCTATCTATAAACGCCACTCTAATCAAAAGCTCAAATTGACCGCGATCTTTATAACCTCACGACTGTTAGGAAAGAATATTGGTCAGCTGTCATCTGCACGATCGATCGAATGTCACCAGAATTTTTACCAATATCACTAGTATCACTGGACCGCGACTGCGAGAAAAACAGTTGAACATCAAAAATGTGTGCGAAAAAATGGTGAATGTCTCGGACCAGCAATTATAAAAAAAAATTAATATTATCAATACGCTTTAAGCTATGAGGTTCTAATTAGTCGTGATCGAAAGAAAAAAAAAATACGTGAAATTGAATAATCCTCCAAAACGCTGTTATTTAATAAATATTAAAGAAACAATTTTCGAAAACAGGTAGAATCGTGGTCCTTCCTGTAAAAGTGTCTTGTAGCACTCGTTTGTAAATGTACTTGTCTCGAGTCGCTACCGCGACTCTTAATTATATATAACTCACTTGTGAAATTATTTTTTCCACACAATTTATTTGGGAACAATTCATAGAAATCAATATATTGATATATGTTGAACACTTAGTTCTCGCATTATTACTATCACTATTTAGTAATGTACTGACTGAAAGTCACGACTGTCACTCTAAAAATGTTGGTCAGCTGTCACATCCGCGATCTTTATAACCTCACTACTGTCACTCCATAACCATAAACGGAAAGTCAAAACTATTGAGAAATATATAAGTATAATCAGTAACATATTCACAAACGATTTCAAATATCACCAGATTTGTATACCAGTATTACTAGTATCACTAGACAGCGATTGCGAAAAAAAATATGAGCATCAAAAATGTGTGCGAAAAAAGCCACAATTTTTTGATGCAACGAAATAATAAAACAATATTTCTAATACGCGTTAATAAGCTACAGAGTTCCAATTAGTCACGATCGAAATAAAAAAAAAAATAAAAAATACGTGAACCCGCAACATCCTCAGAAATGCTGTAATTAATTAAATATTACGGAAACAAATTTTGAAAGTTTTTGAAAATAGTTGGAAACACGTTCCTTGGGGTAAAGAGTCTGGAGCGAACTCTCTTTTAAATGTGCTTGTCTCGAGTCGCTGCCGCGAATCTAGATTAGATATAACATTGATATCACATGCTCCGTCAATGAAACATTATTTGTTCTCACATTTGTCATCCTTTTACCAAATCACAGTTATGAAAAAACTACGAGTAAAAATCATGTAACATACTCAGTTCAAAGATGTAACTGCTACGAAACATGTAACGCTTATGTATAGTATTCGTAACAATGAAGTTAGTGTGATTCCAATGTTACATATTTTTTACATACCCGATACATCATGAACTGGAAACGTAATTTTGTATTTTTTATGTAGGTCTTTCATAACAAATGATTTAAGAACGGAATCCTCTTGTTTTGCTGCTTACATAAGCCTAAGAATATTTTTAGAAAAATTTTCTTTAATTGAGGATTTAGGTTTTTATTGTAGGTTATTATATTCATTGTTTCCATTATTTCTAACATTACCTTTTGCCGAAAAAATTTCCTACTTGAACGAGGATTTGAACTGATCTACCTACTTGATTATTCCTAACCTAACGAACATGCATGCTACCTACTACACTACCGTCCTCTTGGCAACTTTTATGTCACTAATGTGAATATCACTGTAAATCTAAGATGCAATATATATGTATTTTTAATAGTATATAGATTTACTACGAATTCATTAATTACGCAAGAACTTTATTTTATAAAGTTATAAGATTGGAATACTTCAAAATCACTGCTGCACACTACACTACACTACACTCTGCCTGTACACTGGACTTTGTTGAAGGGAGTCCGAATTCCATTTATCAATGTGATATCTACATAACCTAAAAATCTCGTTAGACGTATACGAGATATTTATAGATGACCAAAATTTGTAAAAATATTAGCTCGGTAACAATTATGATAAATTGGGAGTCTCATTGTCCAGTGAGATCGAAAACATAGTAAATTCTTGCAATTGTCAAAAACTATACATGTTTTTCTAAAAACTATGCATTTCTTGGTTATGTACAGATGACACATTTTATAAAAACGGTCCGTCAATAGATTTTGTAAACATTCATGTAACCAATTGTATGTCTCTGCTACGTTTTTTATTCTACTCGATAGTGATATGATGATTGTTCTATAATTGTTACTGGACTGCCTCGTAATAGTTTTACGAGTCTCGAACGTATGTAAATATCTCGTACTACCCGAACGGATCAGCGAGTTCCGAAAAAAGTCCCATTTGGGACTCGGGGCTTAAGTGGACAAAAGTGACTCCAAATGGGACTTTTTTCCCCTCACTTGGTGTGAACCGGACGTGATGTCATGAGCCCCAAACTGGGACTCAGAGTCCCGAATAGGGACTTTTTTTAAGAGTGAAATCTCAAAAAAAAATCCATATTTGGGACTCCGAGCCTCAATTTGGGGCTTTTTCTTTGCTTCTCGCTCCAGCCAGCTCGCAAAGTCAAGCGTTTTTGCGAGCACGCATCATCCGCCGGGTGGGCCTATATCGCCGGAGCCGTACACTCTGTGACTGTCTGAGAAGACAGTCTCGTACAGAATATCAATAGGTATACACATAGCGAATCGCTTATTCCGGTTGCCTCCCTCGAAGAAGTCCCAAATTGGGACCCCGGCCCCAGTTTCGGACTCATGACGTCACGTCCGGTTCACACCGAGCGAGGGGAAAAAAGTCCCATTTAGGACTTCATTTGGGGTCACTTATGTCCACTTAAGCCCGAGTCCCAAATAGGACTTTTTTGAGATTTATTTTAGGGACTCGCTGATCCGTTAGGGTAATGTGACGAGATTTTTACGTATTAAAATCTTATAGCATTCATGTAACAAAAGCTACGTATTTGTTAAGTTTTCTATCATACTGGATGGTGATATCATAATGTTCCGTAATTGTTGCCGCGCCGATTCGTAACAATTACACATGTCTTATTGCATGTAAATTTTTCGTACTCCTGTTACGAAATTTTTACATATCAATATTACATACCTTGGCCAAAAGGATTAGGCACCCTGCAATTGTTCTATCCGGACAAAAGACAAATATCTCGGTCAATAAAAATCGTAAACCAATTTAGCAGACGGGGTTTTCAAGTGGACAAATTCAGTTCTATCTTGCTTTTTTGTTTAATTTTTACAATTTTTTTGCACCCGGTACGTAATTTTGAAAATGACCGTTTTTCCCGATTTTCTCCCTTATAAAAATCGGGTGCTAGGCTTCCAAAAATAGTTAAACTCACTGTTTGGTCAGAAAAGATTGAAAAATATATTTTCAGCTTTAATTTGATTTTTTGAAAAAAAATTTGCGATTTTTTTTCGCAGAGTTATTCAGTTTTTTCCGAAAAAAGGCGGGTTTTCGAAAATACGACTTAACTCGAAAACTACGGGGTTTGAAATAATTTGTTCAAGGAGTGAAAAGTTGTATTTTATCAATTTGGATTCGCCAAAATTTTGTTAGATTCTTTTTTTTTATTTTTTTGTATCGTTATTTCTGGTTTATAATCGACGATTTGTCTTATTATTTTATTAACGTAACTTGAAAACTGAGGGATTCCAATCAAAATATCAAAAGCAGAAAAAGCTATATCATTGGTTCAAGCATAAAATATTAACTGTACGCCTGAAAACGAAAATCACTTCGGTGAATGTCAAAAAATTCCGAAAAAATGCGGGCTTAGTCTCGCTCAACATTATAACGATGTTCAAACAAAGAAGGACCCAGACTTACTGCGCTTTATGTCCAAAAGAGTTGCTATTGTAATCAAAGCCAAAGCCGATCTAACAAAATATTATTTACATTTAATAAAAATCATCATAGAATACGTGTTAATATTTATATCTCACTTTCGTTTGTATTATTTGTGAATTTTGAAGACATTCAAATTTTTTGATAATTGAGCACCAAAATAAAAAAGAACTAGATAAGAAATGGTCATTAAAAAATTTCGAATGAGAATACTAACAAAATCCTAATGTGTTAAAAATTCAATAATATATCTTTTTCTGCTTTTAATATTCTTGTTAGAAACCTTTAGTTTTCAAGTTACGCTAATAAATTAATGAGACAAATCGTCGATCGTCAACTAGAAATAGCGAAACAAAAAAATTTCGAAAAAATAAATCTAAAAAAAATCAAGCGAATCCAAATGGCTAAAATACAACTTTTCACCCCTTACTTAAATTATTTCAAACCCAGTAGTTTTCGAGTTACGTCACATTTTTGAAAACCTGCCTTTTTCCAGAAAAAACTGAATAACTCTGCAAAAAAAATCGCAATTTTTTTTTCAAAAAACCCAATTAAAGCTGAAGATATATTTTTCAAGGTTTTCTGACCAAACAGTGAGTTTAACAATTTTTGGAAGCCCAGCACCCGATTTTTAAGAGTGAGAATATCGCAAAAAACCGTCGTTTTCAAAATTACGTACCGGGTGCAAAAAAATCGAAAAAATTTAACAAAAGAAGCAAAATAAAGTCCAATTTTCTGCTTTGAAATCCCGTGTGCTAAATTGATTTATCATTTTTTTTGACCGAGATATTCGTTTTTTTCATTTGGATAGAACAATTACAGGGTGCCTAATACTTTTGGCCAAGGGTGTATTTGTGATGTAAACCATGTTCCGTATAATCTGCATTACATAGACGGAGGTAGCAAGGGCTGCTTGACTATTATTATATCTCTTTTAGTGATGTAGTTAACATGTATCGATGGGACGTATGAATTCTATCTCATTTATGATTATAAGGGAATATTTACATCTCTGTGACAATAATTTTATGACATATTTGTTATATTTTTGGTTACGTAAAGTTTTCGAAAATGATTTCAACTGTGTTTGCTGGGTATATGCATATTCATGCTATAGAGTAATTTTATATTGTACGAAAATGTATGTTGTTGAATGCAAACAAATTAGAAAGAACAATATTAATATAGAGTTAGCTAACACATGAGTCAGCTAACCCCATCTCAATGTTGGCCTACCTGCCCCGCCCAATTTTTTAGAAACAAAACGTCATATACACGAATTATAATAACGATTGAAAAAAATAATTATACAAATCTATAATCTAATATATGTACTTTAATGTAGTGGACGATTTGTAACATCTAGAAAAATGTGCAAGGCAGGAAGAAACAGTAAAGATCGGCAACAATATTTCGTTTGGTACCTGAATTTTCGAAAATCTTTTTTTGCTGTTCAACGACTTGTCGCTTCGACGTGTCAAGCCACGTGAACGAGCGAGAGGTTACAATGAACGTAATAACAAACACGCAAATTTTTACATTCAATTGTTTGTGTGTTATTGTGAGTTAGTCAACTTACCCCTTTGGTCAACTAACCGCGGTCGCCCTATGTATAACCCTATATATATATATATGTAACCCTATGTATAACATA
Source organism: Rhimphoctona megacephalus (assembly GCA_963989365.1). Lineage (NCBI taxonomy): Eukaryota > Metazoa > Arthropoda > Insecta > Hymenoptera > Ichneumonidae > Rhimphoctona > Rhimphoctona megacephalus. The sequence goes on from OZ022415.1 coordinate 19,744,629, forward strand.
TTAGGAAAAATGACACATTTTCAAATAACCAAGTGTTAAAATGCCCGGCCTTTTCTAGAAAACGAGGACACCTCAAGGGTCAATATTGGTTACACTCAGATTTCAAAGTACCTAAAAAAAATAGACCGAGCTTGCAAAAAAATTGTGTATCTTTTTCACTTTCCTTTTAAACCAATAGAATTTCTTGAACAAGGCTTTGGTTGAGACTGATAAAATTTGAATATTTGTAATATTTATATAATATATGGCCCACTCCAAGATTCTGTTTAAAAACTTTGTAAATTTACGTAGTTTCTGATAATAACTGAAATACAAATGGTAATGGACCATTTTAACCCATCGTTGGTCGCGCGATGAGAGATTTTCTCACATGTGTAGTTTCATCTATTTGATGTAATCCTAGAATTCGACCCGGGCCACTTTACGAGCTCATAACTCTTAGTAGAATCAATATTTTTGAGAATTTTTTTTTAAACAATCATGCATTTGCCGACTAATCGAATGATACAAGGCTCAATGCCGGCAAACGATTAGTTTCCCCGTAGTTGACGTTTAAAAAAAAGTGGTTGAATTTTCGCGAAACTGCACGCATGGCTTGAAATTTGAATTTTTTATATTGTTCTTGATTTTCTTAAAATACTTCGGTTCTTTCATGAAGTTGAAATATAAAACTATAAGAAAAAAATAGCAAACTAATTTGAACTACAAGGTAAGGGCAAGGCAAGGGGAAAACTACAAGGGGCAAGTTATGGTATTTCTAGATCTTAATATTTCAAAACCGAAGCACATGTCAAATAAAATGCAGCACAATATTGAAAAGTTACTCGTTGAACGTTGAAAATAGTTTTCACGGTATCGGTGCACACTGTAGAAACAATAGCATACGATGTGCGTCGCATCGTAGTAGGTTGCAACGGGGGCAAATATTTTGGCACTTTTCATTGTTTTCTATCGGACAGTACAAACAACGTACGTATTTGTCAATTTTGAAGTCGATGGGATCCACGGTATAACTGGGATCGTCGACGTCGATGATGATTCTCATTTGCACACGCAACGGCATCGATTGCACGCTTGTACTTAGCCGACTCGATAAGAACAGCGTCACCAAATATCTTTTCGCGTTTCGAAAAACATGTGTTTTTTGACACACAGCACTGCGAGAATAGGCACGCTGCACATAGTCTCTCAAACACGCGCTGCCTAAACGTGCAAGATGCATTTATGTTAAAAAATATTTAATATATATATATATATATATAAATATGACGCCGTTCCTACATCGGGACAAATTTACCCAAAATCGAATTGTAAACGCCTGCAGCGCTCAAACTAGAGACCATATAAGGTTACCATTTGGTGTACGCACCGAAAAGAATTCAACTTAAATTGTCCCCCTCCCCTCGGCGGGAACCCTAAAGTCGACGAGAAAAAAGACGCCAGCCAAAAGTCGACTTTGGCTCGGGTCAAATTGTCCCCATGTACGAACCTAGGGTTAAAAAATAAGACATTACGAATTATTTCGGAACAGTAATTATCACTTTCAAACATTTTTATTTTTTGAAAACAATAAGAACAACGATATAATTGATACTTAAAAAAAAATGTTTTCTAAACATTTTCTGCCTTTTTCATCATATAGAAAAATCAACTTAAATTAGTTAGAAAAAATTTGGAGGAGTTAAGGAAAACGCATTCTTTTGACGAAAAAGTGAAAATAAATATCTTTTAGAGATTCGATCTACGTACTTTTTTAAATAACGGACTTTATTCTAAAATTTCGTTAACAACTGGGTAGATAATTGAAACTCATTTGTTTTCTAAGTTTCATGAAAAGTCAGGACTAAAATTTATGCTTTGTAACAAAAAAGAATCAGGTGAAAGACCGCGGGCATAGTTAGCGTTAAATAAAATATAACGAATAGAAAATAGGAATAGGAGACATAGTCATTTATCTTATGGGCCTGAAATAATTTCCTATCTATGTAAAGTTCACTACTATTCCTTTTGCGACAGGGTATCAATGTCAATAGACAAAAAATAGTATTTAGAGTTTTTGTATTGAAAGTACATGGGGAAAAGAAATAAGCTTACTTGCAACAAGTAGCAGATTACGATGTTTATATTCGTTACACATGATTTCATTATTAAATTTTACGACAATAGCAGCCAATCAAAACTCAAAATATATTCCTGATGTAAAAGTTACGCAAGTCAAAGATAGTATAGTGGACAGAATGCTAGGTAATAAGGCAGGTTAGATCGCAGCTCGCAGGTTCAAGTCCCAGTGAGGGTAAAAAAAATTATTTGATCAAATTGAATGCACTATGATCATCAATGATAAATCAAGGACAATTTCCTTCATTCCGATAAAAATGATTTTTTTTTACTATTAATTACGGTGCTTTACGCAAATATAGTTTTACAGTAAATATTGCAAAGCAATATTGTATGAATATTGTTCTGAAATATTGAAACAACATTGCTTTGCAATATTTCCGAAGGCGGACATTTGGATATTGCAGAAATATTGCTGAAATAGTTCGCAAAATTTCTGCAATATTTCAATGCTGCACGGAAATATTGCAGAAACATTTCAGCAATATTTCGGTGCTGTATGGAATGCAAATTTACCAAGAAAATAATAGGGAATACGTAAGAACCTACGGGATTAATACATTGAATATCCACAAGTAAAACAATGGGAAAAAAGCTGTAGAATAGAATTGTACTGTAGGTTTCAACAAGGGTCAAAAAAGGTTCCATTGCAGGTTTGGCAAATGAAAATCAGTGTTCACGTTTCCACTCTTGCTTTGTTTCTCGGCATCATTAAAAGTTTTTCACACTCATCATGTCCGTAGTTATATGGGACATTCGACGAACATTTGGCGTTATTTTGCAGTGAAGATCGCTATCAAAGTGAATTGTAGCAAAGAAAATGTCAATTTTTTTTTTTTATTAATTGAATCGATTTTTTTTATGACCAAAACATTCAATCATCGTTTTTCATTTTCGTACTATTTCGTGTATAATTACTTGATTTTACTATGAAAAAATGTCGAATAATATCGAAGGTAGTTTCGAAACTTTTTTCAGGCCAGAAATACAAGGATGAAATTTGGACTTTTTTTCGGTTCAATTGACATAGAAAGAAGTATAAATAAATATATAGAAGTAATACGGGCGTAAAACAAGAGACAGATCTCGCTTCTACTTCTATCATTTTCTTCTTTTTTTTAACTCCCATGTGTCACTGTTGTGCTTGCATAATGGTCCGTGTAATCAGCAGCGAGTGACTGTCACCCGCATAGTGACAAGAGTTCTCTCTCTTCGTCTTTCTCTCCCTCCTGTCTTCAATCTCCCTTTCCCTCTCTTCCCCATCGCTATTACACATGAGGTGTTTCATGCCAGCGCGACCCACATTTTGACCTCTTGCTGTCGTTTTATGCACCAGTTTTTAAAGATTAATAATAATCTGAACGTTCGATAACTCTTTGAATGAACTAATGTTTGCACCTAAATTCTTTGTTGAATATTGTATAAATTAATATTGTTTATTGATATTTATAAGCAAGTACTTTTTTATTTCGAATGTCATGCAAAATAAATTATTTCTTAAGACGAAGTTTATTTTTCAAAAAAAACTGAACATATCATTGGTTCAAAAAATAAATTAGCATAATTACTTTGGACTCATGGGAAATTAACATTTCTTTTCAAAACGCTGCCAAATTAAACTTGAAAATTAAATGAGTTAAAAGTTGGTCGAGTTAGTGAGAAATATCCCATATATAGTTAAGAATATATCTCATCTTTTTACGAACTATTTCCATGTATATATGTTTCGCATATATAGTCGTGCTTGCTCTCACATCATGCGAAACACCACAATAGCGTCAGGGATAGATGATTGTTTCCCGAGTTGTACAAAGTGAGAGAGGGCGCTGAAGGTATTGGGAGAGTTGTCTCGGGAGCGGCCTCACGCGGTGGCGTCATGGAACAGAATAAATGAAGGAGGAAAAAGAAAAACAGTGAAGTTTAGCTTTGTTTTCTTTTTAAAATTTTGTTTTCGTAGTCAAAGGGACACTGTGCGTTTCTCTTGCAGAGGACTTTCTTTCTTTCTTTTTTCGCTTGGCAATACTTTAATGTGGCGTTCCTCATTGTCATGACATTTCGTTGTCGACGTCCCTTCTCTCTCTCTCTCTCTCTCTCTCTCTCTCTCTCTCTCTCTCTCTCTCTCTCTCTGCCTCTCCGTCCCTCTTTTTTCTCTTTTAGCCTGTTCTCTTATTGGAGCAACATTTTACTGTACCTAAAAAAATCACCCTTCTCTTCACCCCTCTGGAAAATCTCATCATTTAGAGTGGCCGACTCGGCAGCAGTGTGGGCAAAACAAGAGCCCCGGAGTATGTACATGAAAATGTGACAGAGAAAAGTGATATGGCAAGAGGAAAGGAAAAGAAGAAAGCGAAATAAAGAAAGAGGGGGAAAAAATGTAGTTTGTATAGTCTTGACTCTCCCTTTATTGTGGATCTAGCAATGCAAAGGTGGCGTTCCGAAAGCCTCTTTATTTGTCCACAATGCCCTTCTCGCAATACAGCAAAAATTTTCACCACAAAGACGCGAGTACCTAAGAGGTAGACCGCCAGGGTGTTGCACTGCTTCTTCGCTGCCTTTTTTTCCTTCGTTGCATATTGTTACTTCTTTCGTCCTCTCTCGTGGAAAGCATCTATAAGCTGCTCAGCGACTTTACATCTACACAATTCCATCGAATGTCAAGGGGCACATTTTTTTTTATTTTACCATTGATGCCATGTTACTCGGTCGTGTCATTGCACGAGTTATACTGGAGTGGGATTGCGCCTCCGACTTCTGATATCCGAATCCAAGCTGGCAAATGTGCTTTATCCATATATCGGTCCATCCATCGATGAATACTGTGAATGAACTTGGCGGCAATTTAAAAAAAAATAGAAAAATATGTGATATTTCGACAAAGAGCATATCCGAATAAGCATACTAAAATCGCCCCCCCCCCCTTCCCCGCGAATTTCTTGATGCCAATTGGCCCACTGTATCCACATTATAAAAAAATTCTGAATATTTCAACTCCTAATTATTATTTTTTGTGTACCAATTAGTTTTTGTGTAACCAAACAAAACGTGATTATTGTTTATTTTTTTTTAATACTTACCAACAAAAGACAAGTATTTTTATGCATTTTTCGGAGAAGAATTTTGAATTTGAATTTTTATTCTTTCTTAAAAGAAGAAAAGATTGTTATTACAGAATTTGTTTCGAAGGATTCGAACTTAAACAATAATTACTCTTGTTTACTCAAAAATTATTTATGTCAAATACCATAACAAGTTCTGTAGGAAATTTCTCAATTTTTCGGTTATTTTTATAGGAGATTTGAAAAAATCCGATTCATTTCGACTTTTGAATTCGAATTATTTCGGTTTTAACAAAACATCAATGGGCGATAGTTGGATAAATTTTAAGAATCTTGGTTCTTATTAAAAGTCGTGGTAGCGACTCAAGACAAGTACATTTACAAGCGAGTGCTGTAGCCCTCGCTTGTAAATGTAAGAGTATCTTATAAGACTGTTTGTAAGTCTTGTACCTGTTTTCAAAAATTGTTTCTTTGATATTTATTAAATAATAGCGTTTTGGAGCGACTAATTAGAATCTCGTAGCTTAAAGCGTATTGATAATATTAAGAGTTATGGTAGCGACTCGAGACAAGTACATTTATAGCTATTCAAAGATGAGCGAGTCATTACAAGACACTTATACCGGAGACAGCGGCATTAGAAACTGTTTTCAAAATTCTTTCTTTAATATTTAATAAATTATTGCATTTTGAAAGATGATTTGCGTGCACGTATTTTTTCTTTTTTTTTTCCATCGTGACTAATACGAACTCTGTAGCTGTAGACATACTCAAGATATATTTTTTCCTTTTTCGACGAAGCTAAAAAATGTACAAAATTTTCGTACACTTTTTTTGGCGATTCATTTTTTCGTCGTTTCCATTATCTAGTGACACTAGTAATATTGGTATAATCTGGTAATATTTGGAAATATCTCGTGGTATATGACAGCTGACCAATATCTTTCTTAAAACAGTCGTGAGGTTATAAAGATCTCGGTCAATTTGCACTGTTGATTAGAGTGGCGTTTATAGATAGATAGACGAGTAAAGAGTGACTTTTATTATTATAGATAGAAGAGTGATAGTGGAAAAATAAAGTGTAATAATAAACTATTGAACAGTGCGTAAATAAATAATTTTATTTATTAAATCTAGCCCTTACAATTTTTTTCCGAACGTAAACTTTACATCGGAGTCGAAAACGATTCCTTTTCTCTTTTACCATAAAATGTTCCTCGAATGCAACAATAAGGTTTATGTAGAGACCATTCTCTTCGTTTTTTTGATAACTAAGAGAATGGTGTATGATAAACTAGTATTCGGTGAATATTTAATATCTTTGAACAATAGTGAGGTTATAAAGATCGTGGTCAGTTTCAACTTTTGGTTAAAGTGACTTTCATATATATATATATAGATAGAAGAGTGATAGTGCAAAAATAAAGTGTAATTCAATAAATAAACTTTTGAACAGTGCCTTAATAAATAATTTTTTTTATTAACCCTAGATAAAACAATCCATTTTTCCGAACGTAAACTCTAGAATGGAGTCGAAAACGGTGCCCCTTCTCTTTTACCATAAAATGTCCCTTACATGCAATAATAAGGTTTATTTGGAAGCCATTCTCTTCGTTTTTTATATAACTGAGAGAATGGTGTATGATACCACCCTACGTTTGAACCACCCTAGGTTTGAATTATATATGGTTTTAAACCACCCTAGAGTGGTAGAGACCTTAAGGGTACGGGTAAGTCGGTATATCGCTACCGTGAGTGAGAGAGATAGTTGCAAATTTCGAAAGTGAAATTCTTCGATACGGTTTGACCGATTACAAAAACGCCCTGTCAGCCCATTTTTGCCATCGTCCTGCGTGGGCTGATAGAGCTTTTTTGTAATCGATGGAACCGTATCAAAGAATTTCAACTTCGAAAATTCGAGGTGAGGTTAGATGACTGATCCATCCTCTTAAATACATGAAAATACTATTTGTACTTGCAACCCAAAACGGAATCAAGTGATGCGAAATAATTTTGAGCGAAAAGATATTTGATTTGAGAAAAAAAAATCGTAAGTACTTCATCAATTTTTTTTCTACCTATTGTTCGTGAGATATAATTCGTGATCAATAAATATTATAAAAGAAAAACTCTCGTAGTACTTCGGCCAAAATTCTTTATTCCAATCAAATGTTTGCTCTCGAAATTTTGTGCGCATACTTTTTTTGTTTCAAAATTTCGTTTCGTTATGATTACTTTTATTTAAAAACTTTCGGTGCATCTGATGCTATTGGAGTATTTCTTCGGTATAATTTTTTATGGAATATTTTCCAATCCGCTGATCTCTTGGCACTCTCTCTTATAACTTTTTGTGAGTTTCTAATTTATTGAGAAAATTTTTGTGGGGTTCTCCTATAACGTTTTGAAAGATTTGATGTGAATGAGAGAATTTTTGCAAGGTTGGTTTTTTTGGGAGGAAATCTCTTTTATAACTTTTTGTTAGGATTCGCGTTCAGAAAGAGATTTTTTGCCGGATCAACTATTTGGGGGAAGTAAATGTACTTGTCTCAACTTTTTTTATAGCATATATGCTGTTTTAAAAGCATGTTAATACAGTTTATAAAAGTGCTGCGATAAATAAGGCGCAAATTTTATCGACTCTTATCAGTCTCGAATTTTCCTGTTTTACGATAATCTTCTTATAGATATTTAACAAAATAATAATACAATATATCAAAAGTTAGAACGCTGTTCGAAGACGGTAGTTATTGTATTTCTACATGTGCTATTCGTCAAGTGAATAGTTAGTACAGATGTGAAGATCTGTTGTATGCTGCGAGTAGAATTTTTTTCCAACTCGAAGTGTTTCCTGGTCGGGGAAAACGAACTATCCAAACTTTTCGATATAGTTATATGGATCCAGTCTATTTGTGCAGATGCGAATTTCGTGCTGTTTCTCCGGCCGTTCAATGATCGATTCTATTTTCGTTCTTTCGTAGAGTAATGTGTTTTATGGATTTTTAAGTGGCTTGTTCGAGTATTTGAGAGCTTCGATGCGCAATTTCCCGAAGATTTACGGTTGTGCTAAAATATAGAATTCCGGTCCCTGACTCGTTTAAGTTTTTTTACATTTTATTTACGAAAATTTCATATATCGCGCCATTACAAATGTAAATTTATATCTATTTATTATAATCAATTAAATGACCTGCACTATTATTTTATAGGCATTTAATACAATCATCTAATGCGTTTGCATAAAATAAAAGTATATATATTTATTGTTTTCCCATAGGGGTGGCAGGTGAAGCACCTGAAATAAAACATAAGTCAAAAAGACATGCATGAGTTGACTCTGACGGTTCTGTTTCGTACGTATAGAAACGATAAAAAAATAATTAGATTACACGTGAAAAATAATCACATCGAGACATCGATTAAAATATAAATATATATAAAGGGGTAGAAGTCTAAAGAAGGAAAAGGGTGAAAAAATGTTCATAAAAATATAAATAAAAGTGTGCACACATGCAAGAGAATCCGTGTCACGTGCCATGGATGCGAACACGTGTATGTATAAACCATCTGAAATCGCATTACCCATCAAAGTATGTATCCCAAGCTTGCGCGTGTATATATATCGATATGCTGACATCAAAGGATCGATCCAAACCCACGAGACACCAGATATGACGAGAAATGAGAGAGGAAAAAATTCAACGCATAAAAAGCTTAATACAGATCGCGGCGATGGGTTCAGAGGGCGAGCGAAGGGTACAACGTGTATAAACCTCCACGTGCATACATATATATATGTATGTATGTATCAAGAGAGTAGAATCAGCCCTTCCTTTATTCTCAATGTGCATCGCTGCGGCAGAAGCAAAGTGCGAGGGATTCTTATATATATATATATATATATATATATATATATATTCCCCGGCACGTGGTCTAGTTAAATGGGGAAAATAGGCACAGCATCACAGGAGAAAACTATAAGAGTAAAAGGTCGGGGTGATTGTCAGAGTTTGCGGCCTAGACCCATCCATACGGGGATTTTCACGTCAATTTCACGTATTTCACGTATAATAAACCAAAAAAATAAACATAATGAAATTGTTATGTAATCTATTACACTAGAAAGCCTATTTTCTTCTAAAGTCTTCGACATTTAGTTGAAGTTGAGTGAAATAAAATGTACAGTAGGTAAAGTCATTCTTTTGAGCTTAATTTGAAAATAAGAATGCAAAATAAATTAAATGATGAATAATGAAAAAAAGACTGAGTTTATTTTGAAAGCAGATACATTTAAATACATAAACTTAAATGTTCTTATTTTTTTAGAACTGATTCATAAATATAGCTTTAACGATATCAGAAAAATATGTACAAATTATATGCTTCATCATCAAAAAGAAAAAATTTGAATGTAGGGAAGATCTCAGATACAATGTGGAAAATGATTTACCAAATAATAAACCCCAGTTGTCGGTCTAATTCGGACAAACCGCCCTGTGTGCATATGAACTGAATTTGGATGAGAAATATACGTGGAAAAGGAATGAGACACACACATATAGAGAAAACTCGGAAGCAAACTCCAGGCTGCGGTTTAAGCTTGGTATTGGCGATCGGACATAGAAACACCAGCAGCAGGAGCAGTGTGACAGAATCATGAATGTATTAGACTGTGTATAAAGCAAATGGGGGAGGGGAGGGGTCGAGATGATGAAAACGCGGGTCCTGCACGTGGACAGGGTTCGCGTGGCGCACGAGCAGAGGCTTAAATTGCATTCTGCACCGACGGCGACGACGACGTTCGGTACTAGCAGTAAAGCTGCCGGGAGGGTAACGGAAGGGTGCCACAAGAGCACGGGTGGCACAAAGGAAACCGGAGTACTAACCAGGGCATTAGCAGGGACCCCATTTCCGACAAACAAGTTCAACCTTCTCTTCTAACCCCCCTTATCCTCTTCCTTTAACAGAGGAAAGCTGTAGGGTACCACAACCCCATTGCCCCCTCTCGACAAAACCTATACCATGTTTTATATATACATAGTGTAGGTATACATGCATTATATACATAGATATATGAATCTACTGTGGGCGAATGGGGAAATGGCGATCAAAGGATAACGAAGGTCACCCTTACTGCAGAAGATTTATGCTAATGATGCCGAGGTTCTGCTGCTCTACTTTTCCAACAAGAACATCATGGATCCAAACGTGTGGTTAAGCATTTTTTTTTTAGTTTATTTCTGTTAAATATACTATAGCTATACTGAATGATAAATAGCTCATTGTTAAACATTCATTACCAAAGCATGGAAATTGGGAAATGGAAATTCGAATACAGTGCCGCCAACCATTTTGTAACGCAATGCATCGGATTAATACATATTGTATTTGGCAATTACGCTAATGCAGATCCACAATTAGTTCATTAGGGTAGTCTAAGTTTGTAGGTAATCGGAGTGTTTCAACCAATTATACAGCAGACCACACATTTTGCCACTAACTTTTTAAACGATTATAAAGGCAGAACGTGACCTGATATCCACAAACCGTAAACATTGATGACAAAATATATGACACTACTTTGAAAATAGTTGAAAGTGTATTTGGGACATACAAATATCGAAAAGAATTAAATTTAAAGAATGATTTGGTTTAACCACATCTTTGAAGATATATTGCCATTTGAAATTTAGAACGGTTTCCTATGAGTGACCACAATTACCCCCGGCGAGGTATAATTCATACAGGCACGTGGACACAAGCTTAACTCCTGCATCCTCGAAGCCTGAACCGAGGGTAGAGAGGATGTGAACATTATCGTCCTTGCAAACAAGGACACGGGAGAGAAGGATGGGTGGGTAACCCCCTCGGGGTTGTCGTACCGCCATGTGCAGTGTTATAGTACCGAGTTTTGCCCAGCTTGTTGTTGGGCCTCTACTTTATCTATGTTGCGCTTCTCCATTCTAGCGATTCTACGTGCCAGTCGCTTTTGCAAACGTGTTGTAAACACATATAGGCGCACACACACACATATATACAGGCGAGAACTTGCACAAGGGCTCCGGTATAGAGACAGATAACTAGATAGATAGAGAGAAAGAGAGAGAGAGAGAGAGAGAGAGAGAGAGAGAAATGTTATCCTGAGGGTTGTTGGAACTGCCTTTTCTACGTAGTAGTTCGATATTGATTACGAGGGGCGGTGGCAGCCCGAGGACAGTCAGGCTGATACAGGACGCGACGCATGGGGACAAGAGAGAAGAGAGATACAGTAGTGAATGCGGAACTGAAGCTGGGTCTCCTAGTACCTATACTACATAAAGAGACAGAGGGAGAAAGAGAGAAAGAGGCCAGGAGAACCAAGAAGAGGGTTCAGCGCACCACCATTCCCGTCATCAACATCGACCACCCCAATCCCTGATTTTATACTCCGATTGGCACCGTTCGCAGTCCGATGGCCGCTTTGAAGTTGAAGACCTGGCTCTCTCGTTTTTCGTCATCTCACTCTCCCACCTTTTTTTTCGTGACGCCGAGACGTATAACCCTGTACAATCACATAGACTTTTGAACGATGTCAAAACCTACACTGACACAAGACTGGTATCTCATACAAATAAAATGTGTGTCTTCGATACTTTAATACGTGTGAGAGTATATTTCTAGTTTTTTTTTCAACATAGTTCAGGTTTATTCTACTATGTGTATATTTGTAGGATGGACTTTTTCTGTCTCGTTGTGTTACAGTGGCTGCTATATGGATGTTGTTGATGCTGCCCGGCCGGAATTATCTCCTGTCCATCCATACAATGAAAGAGAAGAGAGGACTAGAGAGACAGAGGGAAAGGGAGTAAAAGAATGGCGAGAGTTATCTAAAGGGTCTCGACGTTTATTCGCGAGCCCTTTTCTCCCTTCCATCACGTTTGAGCAATGTATTAGGTATGGCTTTACCTAACCAAGCTCCTCGTCGCATGTCGGCTCCCGTACTCCACGGACTCCGGTCTTCTTGTCGTTGAGGTTTTTCTCTTTGGACCTTTTCTCCGCTCGCTGTCATGGTCTAATGGTGAGTAAGCCTGAAGCATGGACATATGATAGGGAAAAATTGTCATTGTGGCATCGTCTGTACCCGATATTACGACAGGAGAGATAGAGAGAGACAGAGAGCGAGAGAGAGACAGAGAGCAAGAGAGAGAGAGAGAGAGAGAGAGAGAGAGAGAGAGAGAGAGAGAGAGTGCCTTTTACATCAATGCGTGGAATGTATACGACGAATTGTTAGTTGTTATCGTTTCATGTTCGAAGCTTTGCAGAACTCTCGAAGCCCCACATGAGGTAAGATGATGACGGAGAGAAGTATGCCGTTCAATAAGTTCCGTTGCTCTTCTCGTATTTTCATCAGTCTCGAAATCTGTTTGTCTTTTTTTTTCATTCTATTTCATTTTGTTCCATTTGAGTTTGTCAGAACCTGTGTCTCATGAATGTACGATTCTCAACAGGGTCAACCGGGTCACAGACATGGACATTTGAAGTGTTTTGAAGTGTTGCTTTATATACAACACAAACTCTTCATACAACCTGATAATCGAAGAGTTCGACAAATACGTAACCCGCATGCACCACGTGCGTCTACTCCGCATGGTTCAACATGGTTCAGTGTTGTTCAAGAGCTATCCCGTCAATACTATAGTATGTGCGAGCCTTCCAGGGACCCTCCGAAATCGATTAAAGTCGTTTCGAAATGATCCGTGTGTACGCAACGATCGACAAGCTCCCACATCTCTAGGCAGAGAGAAAGGGCCGACCCAAATGAATGAAACAAATGCGCTAGTCTATACAGAGTATCCTTGAATCGGCATTTGGGTTTACAATCTGAATAAATTGTGAAATTCTGAAGAGAAAAGTCCTTTTACTTTTTTCTGCCTGATATACCGTTGATGACATATTTGTTATGGAACGGCAGTTATTCAGGTGGCCCCGTTGAACAACCCTAGAAAAAATTTACAATCGGCTCAACATAGGCCAAGTGTGGCCCAGTGTTGGCCAATGTTGAGCCGATTGTAAATTTTTTCTAGGGAAGCGATAAGGGAGGAAATTCCTTTTCCTCTACTATTTCTACTGGCGAAGGGTGTTTTCCCTCAAAATTTTGAAATTTGACTAATAAAGTCGAAATCACAATGGTAATTTCCGTTTTTTACGCATTGCCATATCAATTATATAAAAAAACTGCACAAGACATGCTACCTTTCATAAATTCTACCTCCTCAACTATCCTTTGCAGTTTAGGCACGAATCTCGGGACAGCTTGTATATATAAGGGAGGGATGCTGAGAGAGAACGAGTATAGTATGAGTATCACGTTAAAGTGTACTCCTGATTTGCCTGGATAACAATTGCACACGAACAGACTGGCTGTTATACCATAAGTGAAGTATGCCTTGTACATCACAGTGGTGCGTATGGGCCTCCCCTCATGACTTCTTCACGGCTTTCTGGTCGAGATCCTCTCGACACAATAATGTCGCCGCCACATCCGACACTCGAAGAGTTAAAAACGAGAATCGAGTACCAAGGCATCCCGTCGTTTCTTGACTTTGTGGTTCATGAAATTCAATTGTGTGCAGCAAAACATGCTGCGAATCTTTGGTACAAAAATTTACATCGGTTGATAATGGATTAATTGCAAAAGAAAAACAGTGTCGAATGACATGGAGACACCAGAACATAGTTGGTCCATTTCATTTATATTTCGCCCTCTTGTATCAGTTTTAAAAAGCATATTGATCGCCATAAACAAATATCCTTGGAGTCAACTGACGAATGCCCTTCATTTGTGATCGACATACAGTGAATCTCAAGGAAGCCCTTTTCCCCTTCAATTTAGTGAACGATGCCCATCACTTTTATTCTTTGGAAGTTCACATAATTGCAAAAACTGATCCATGAGCTGCTCAAAAATGGACTCTCGAACTTTTCAGTAGGTACTCGAGGTGGAACACTATAATAGTATGGAAATCATCGATGGAGCATTCGAGCATTGCGGAATCGGATCTCCTGGTGTTTCGATCCATGGGGGCTTATTGTCGTAGGCTCATGTAAACCCTACTTAGAGCTAGAAGGTATACGCGCTTTTTCGTGGTGAATGTTAAACAAACGATTCTTAGTAGATCCCTGGGTTGAATGATTCCCCGCTGTTGCTGGTCAAGTCCAGTCGATCGAACTTATATATTTCCATGTCGCAGTTCTGACGCGTCACAGGAAAAAAAAAATAATGCCTCGTCTGGCTTAAGCTGGGATTGATTCGAACATAGTGTAGGGGGAGGAAGGTAGGGAAGTAGAGGCGTCAGAGAACAAGAAAAGGAGGTGGATGCAGACACCCCCCGGGACCGATCCCAGCTGTGCCACGAATGACTAATACGCCAAACGCTCGGGGTGCGTTGAGATTTAGGGGTCCAGAAAGGGGGTGGAATAGGATAAAGGGGGGGAGGAAGGTGAAGATGGTGGAAACTGGCATTCACGAGAGGGGTTCGCTTTTCGATTCACTTGATATATATATATATATATATATATATATATATATATATATATGTGTGTATATGTATATGTATATAGGACGAATTTCCACCCAGGGGGTACCGTGTGTCGGTTGAACTAAGCAGGATGAAACTTCCGACTTTGTTTCTACATGTACTCCTCCATTGAACGAGATGAAATAAGATTTTGCTTCTATTTGAAAATTCACTCGTGGATCAGTCAAGATTTTACGAGTTTATACATGAACGAACATCGAGAAAAAATGCCTGTAAATATCGATTATCTTTTTGAAAGAATTCAAATAATTGTTATGGAAAACAATAATTAGAAATATTACGATGATTATTTTATAGGTTTTCAGGGAATGAAGCTTTTCATCGAGTTGTTTTTCAGCTTTTTCTGAATGATTCATGGGGATAAATGACATTTTCTTGGCCACCTCATTGACAGATTCGAATTGGCCGGCCACCATTGAAATGCAAAATGATAAACGACTATTTAAACGACCCACATTAGGTAGAAGCGAAAGCTGGGAAGCCGAACTCCCCTAAATTCTGCTAGAAAACCCTTCTCACTCTCTTACTTGCTTTCTCTCATTGCCGCAACCATAAGGTACTACAGCGTTCTCTTGGTACCACGATTTCCCACAACAATGAGGACGGCCAGCTCTCTTGCATCAACGAGCACGCGCTTCCGCGCGATTGAACGAAATAAAAATTGATCTAGATTTTTCTCATCGTGCTCGCGAGAAACTAGAAAAGTATCTCGCGTGTAGGATGGATCGCGGACCACCATAATGCGAGGTCAATTTGAACGGTCAAGCCATAATGAAGCTTTAAAACATTCTATTTCTACTAATACGAGACACGTCGGAACAATACAATTTATTTCTTTAATCGGAACAAATTGGGCTGGTGACATTTTTGTACATGAACAATCGATTCAATAAGAATAAAAAATTTGTTCATTCATATATAATCCATGAAGGATACCAGGCATCATTTTTTTGTATTTATATCAGTAATAATAAAAATAATACCAAAAGAAAACGTATTCATAAGTTTCATTCTTTCAATTAATTAGCTGGTATAAAGGTTGCAGGAAAGTTAATTGAACGTTCGTAATGTTTCAGGTCACAGGAAAATAGTCCAGAAAAGTTTTCTCGAAGAAAAAGAGGAAGGAGAAAAAATGAGCTAAAGGATGTTTCTCTTGGGAATTTCTCTGCCTTTACAGAGTATTTTTGATGATATCCTGACTCGCATGTTCGTCATTACGTGTCATTGACCCGACTGTTACGATTGTGTTATTGGTGAGGGAGCTTATTGGTGCCTGCAAGTGGTGACCCGATGACGAGATCATACGGATCTCGAGGTAACAAGAGAGATGACGAGGGACAAGTATGTGCACATATATACATTTATATATATACGTATTAGAGGCTGAGGAAAAAGAGGGAAGGCGAACCGCAGCAATTCCAGTGGTGGCATACGTTTATCTGCGTGGAGAAGTCGTCATGCTGGTAGTGGCGTGATATTGGTGTGTTAGCAGTGAGAAGACGAGATGATGACGAGTAGCAACGGAGAGTGAACAGTCTTCGGGAAAAATGGTGGTATGATGAAACGAGTTATTATATAGGATGTCCCAAAAGTTGCCTAGAAGCTGCATAGAACAGTTAAAGGAACAAAATTCTGAAGAGAAACGTCTAATGCCATTTTTCGGTCCGATGGACTGTCCTTGAGGTATTAAATGATTAGAGAAAGTCAATGTTGAATACCGCTAAAGAAAAGTAGGCGTGGGATATCCTTTCTATTTACGGCGCATCGCATTGGCTATCACTAAAACAAAATAATACCAGATCCACGGTAGGTCCGAGATAGAAATGGCTAAGGGCATGTTTCTTCAAATTGTTCCCATTATTTAATTTGTAAGGTTTGGCAATGACTGTGAGACACTCTGTATAAATATCGTTATATGTACATCCATTGGATTTACACTAACATCTATGTTATATATATACATGTGGGTAAATATCCGTACGGAGAGATTGAGGGAGTTGTATAGGCGAGTGACAAGGAAGGCGCGGGGTATGACAGTGGCTAATCTAAAGGGACGACCCGCGGAGAGTACGTCGTTCGCTAATCACCCTGATGAGGCTTGATGGAGACGGTCAGCAATTGTCTCGAGAGAGGAGTGAGATCGCTTCGCACGCTTGCAAGCCACATTGACCAAGCTGCAAGGCAATACATATATGTATTACGAGTTAAACCATATATATATATATATATATATATATATATAATGTACATCTATATATTTTGTATTAACCCAGCAACGAAGAGTAGCTCCAGAGTGCTCAGTCCAAAGTTCACGAATCTCCTTTGATTCGGATGCTCGTCGACCAAGACGAAGAGAGAGAGAGAGAGAGAGAGAGAGAGAGAGAGAGAGAGAGAGAGAGAGAGGGAGAGAGAGAGAGAGACGAAATAAGGGAGGAAGCGAAATTTAACTTCAGAGCAAGTCGTCGTTTCGCTTCAATATCTATCGAAACAGTCGCTCCTTTCATCTATCGCGGTCAATCTCCGGAAATCCCTTCTCTCAGCCACCTCGAATTCTAGAATCTTATATTACAGACATTTACTTTATGGTGTCCGAAATTTATTACAATACTCATTCTTTTCTAGACCACAAAACAATTTTGAATCTAAATTTAAATGCTATTTTGAACGAAGGCTTGGTTGAAAAGAAAGAGCCATGGGATCCATTGAATTCATGCACTATTTTCAGTTTCACCAAATCTCAAAGCTTGCAATGTTCACAAAAATTACAACCAATTATAGTATTATGGTCTCTTTAATTAATTAAATTCTTCAAAAATTAAACTATTTCGATGATTGTGCTTGATGAAAATGCCTCATATATTGGAACATACACCGGACGAAAATTAGCTTTTAGAGCAGCCTACACAGAGAATTTTACACGAAAAATTATTATGTTCACATTACGGTATGGTACCATATCGACCATTGTGAAGAAATTTACTATGTTTTTCTATTCAAAACATAGCAAATTTTGCTTAAAAGTGCTGATATGGTTCCACACCGCAATGGCAACATAGTAATTTTTCATATCAAATTCTCTCCATATAGAACACTTATATAACGTACACAAAACATTAGAAATATTAACGTTAAAAAAAAAAACACATTATTTCGAGTCACAAAAAATCGGTTTTTTTTCTTGAAGAACGATCATCGATTTTTATCGTAGATATTAATAATGCAGGTCTGGACTGAAAGAGTGTTCAAATAAATTTATGTGATTCTCACACATCTTCAGTACCTAGATTCGCAAATGAATCTTATTTTAGCATATCACATTACGTTTCATTGGAAAACAATTATTTGTGGAAATATTAATGTTTTATTGAGCTAGTATTGCATTAAAGTTAAAAATGTATTCTACCCACATTTTTATCCAATCATATGCTATTGAATGTTACGTTAAATGAACTTCAGATTGTTTTCTAATGACAAATTCGTTATACAAGGTACGAAATAATGCGTAACGCTCAAATTCACACTATATACTAATTAACAATTCGGACGACATACAAATATACACTGTCCGTCATTTAGTGGCAGTTACGAGCCATAATGCATACCTCATACTCGACGAAAGTCCGATTCGAATAGAATCACCAACAACGAACACTCGTCCGTGGAAGTTTGGTTACCACGATGGTGGAAGACAAGATTGTTGAATGCAATAGGCCGCTACCTCTCAGACGATACGACAGGTCGATATCAGGCAAAAAACCACTTGATGATGACGAAGTTGATTATCAGGCGGTCAATGGCTTATTTTTTGGTGTCGAACTCCTCCAGGATTAAGGATTGACCCCAAGATAGATGATCGAAATAGCCCAATTATTCGTGACCAAAGGACGATGCACAAATTCACGAGTCCCGGTTTAACTCGTCAAATCTGATTATTTTATGAATTTTATTACGAGGATGACAATGTAATAAAGTAATAAACAAAGTAAATAGTTTTGATTTTTATCATTTTGATATATATTATATCAAATATTTTGATATATTTTGATATTTTTTTTTATATTTGATATATTTTATATATTTATATATATAATATTTATATATATATATATATATAATATATTTGATATAATTTGATATATTTTGATATATGACAATGAGATTCAACGTGACCAAGAACTGCGGTAACGGCTCGACGCCAAATATTCAAAAAGAAAGCCAGTGCGAGCTCTGTCGCACTCTTATATACTCGAATAAAACGGTTTTAGGACTTTTCTTTTTTTTTCAAACCGCTCTCATGGAGAAACGGGTTGAGTAAAAAAATCAGATTTTAGAGAACCATTTTTGTTTCCTTTCCATTGGTCCTTGTTATAAGTTAATATATCCACCTAATCTCAGAATATCGTAATTTTGTTGATTAAAATAGAATGTTTCGGGATATTACATTTCTTGGAGTCAGAAATGCGAAAGTCGAGCTTGTTTATGTTGGATATACGTCCTTTGCGAGACTGGTAGACTAGCTTGCTGAACGAGACTACCCCCTCTTATCATGCGCCGCTGAGAGAGAAAGATAGCGATATAGCAATTCTAGTATTGAAAAAAAAGATACCATTCTTTAACCAATATACTATTCGAATCCCCTCTCCCCCCGCTGGCGGAGGCCCCGGCGGGGGGAGAGGTGATGGAACCCTCCGAGAGGACACAGTTACAATTTTTAAAGAATCTTTTATATTATAAGAAACAGAAAACAGATAAATGCAAAATGGGAAGAAAACCCATTTTTAACAATTTTTTAGTTTGACGCGCGCACAGGCATAAAGACGAAAAGACACAGGAAAACGGACATAGACACACAGATATCAGTTATACAGTTGACCGAAGCGGTTGCTATGTTTGCTGCTCACCAGCACAGTACCAATTAATTAGAGAATCTCTCGTGATAAGGTGTAAACATCAGACTTCCTGATTATGTCGAGGTGGGGATAGAACCTTCTTGAATATTCAATCAGGTGGGGATTCTTTTCCTTATTTGGTTACTTCGAGAAGGCTTTATTACAATATAGCAGATAAGTTTTAGGTACTAAATAAAAATGTAATTGGGAGTACATTAAGAATATTATATTAAAAAAAAACTTTCAATTACTCAAATTTCGCAGACATGTATAATGATTGCAGAGATATATATTTGGATAACTTTGATCTATAAAAGCAATAAAGCTAGAAGTTTACATACATAGGCTACGGTATTGATAATAAACACGAGACGCACACCGCATCTATTATTTTCTTTCGCAATTCTCTTTTTTTTCAGCATCCGGTTGCGTGTGCTCTCTCAACGTCCGTTCTCTCATTTAAATCGAATCAATCGTGGCGGCTGACTACAGTGTGCGCCTCTTACGAGCAATCGAGAATTCATTAACTATTACCAATATCAATCTATCTGCATTAAACAGACCGCTGAGTGTACTATTTCGCTGCAATCGTTCAAGAATCCAGCAGAAAATTACACGCTCCAAGCCACGTGGAGCGTGTCATAAATAATAATTTCGCTATTTATTGATAATAACACGCAGAATATGCGAAAGGAACATGAAAAGTGCGATTCAGAGAACAAGATACATTATACCAGAGCCTTAAATATACGACGAAATTTTTTTATTCTTACTACTCGGACAATTTCGTTTCGTTCAATAATAATTATACAACTCCGATTGAATTTTTATACCAAACACCTTATTTCATAATGGCTAATCCATTTCACTAATAAATTCTTTCATGATTGATTACCAACAAAACATTCAGAAGACAAAAAGTATTTTAACCCTCAAATGTTTGAAATGATAATTTCATTATCAAAAAAACAAATCTTTCATAACAAGACACACTTATTTACAATGTGATTAAAATCCTTTTACAGCCACTATAATTCGTCCATTTTCGATACCCTACGTAGTTAACCCTTAACTAACTGCTAAGGGTAACAAAAGGGAAGATTTAAGGGAGACCTTTGGATCGACAAAAATATGGGAATTTTTATTATTATTTTTTATTAATAACGGTTTGTTTATTAATTCGGAAAATTTAGGTGCTCTTTATTATTAGTTTTTCTCATTATATCGTATTTTATTTTTGAAACCATACATAGGTTTAAAAATGGTGGAGTTATGCAGCTGTCTTCCGGCAAACTTATAGTGCAAATTGTAGAATGGCGTAAGGTCTAGTCTCTGTTGTATCGATATGAAACAAATTAGAAAACTTTTTCTTCATTGTAAACATTAATTTACCTTGAACCACAAAAAAGTGCCAAAAGTTGAAAATCAAAACGTTGCACGCTTTCAAAAACAAAGATTGAAATTTACACCAAAGTTTTCGCGTTGTTTTACAATAGAATGATACGTTTTTCCAATATTTTTTTTTAATCTTGTAGGTTCAAGTACTAGGTAATATTGTTATTTAGATGTATGCAAAATTTCGAGGAGATCGATTATACATTTTTCGACTTATCGCTACCGCCATTTTTGAAAACACAATTTTGAGAACTTTGATTCATTGAAATCTTTGCGGTGTGATCCAGCACCAAGCGCTTCGCGTTCCTAAGCGAGAATATATCAAAAGTACTTCGAATTTCGTTCTAAAACTGTGCAAACATATTCTTAAGATATTATACTATCATATGATGAAGAAAAAAAAAATTTAATTTTTGAAGTTTCTAAAGGTAAAAAAAGAGTCAAAAAGGCTAGGGTTCCCCTCAAAAAAGGATCAGATGAGGGGAAACTAAAGCATCAGCTGTGAGCGAAAAAGCGAAAAAAAATATCGTGCAATTCAGGGGAAACGAAGCCTATCACATATATCTATTTTATCTCGTTGGTCATGGCAAGAGCACGGATTCGTTTCGGGACGTAGCACGCCTTGCATCGACCAAAAGGAAGATTGCAACTATCCCCTTTTGACACCAATGACACGTAATCGCAACCCCCGCTATCAAAATATATTCGTAACGCATAAGCAACTACATATATATGTATACATCGTATGGTACAGAGGACAATACCCTCTCCCATTCTCAATACGTGAGCGCATATCCAAGGGGGTGAAATGATCTTTCGCGCCCGAGCTTCGACAATCGCAATTACACGGCGATTCACGTGACGAAATTACGCAGGGGGGCAAAAACGCAATGAGTCTAAGAAGCGATCCGACTCGCCACAGGAGTATCGTAACGCGCCCCCTTTTTTTAGTATTGGACCCGTCAGATATTAGGGTAGGTAGAAAAAATAAATAGCTTCTGGGTTGCGAGCACACGAAACTTTCTCCGTTTTAACCCCTCGAGCGAATTTCATAACACCCCCGAGGCTAAACAGCCTTTATGCAATATATATATATATATATATATATATATATGTATCATGAAAAGCACGAACTTTGAACACGTGACAATCGAACCCTCTGCTACATAACTTGCTTGCCTTTAGCTGGTGACGTATCACAATTATACGCGAGATTTTACGATTAGTCACTGGTCACCGAGAAACACCACGCTCGATTATAAACACTTCTATGATATATTGGTTCTCTTTGCGTCTGTCAGGGCTTTTTCCTACCGGTCATGATTTTTACTCTCGTCAGATCAACACGTGCAAAATGTTATCATTGATATGTGTGTGTCTTTTTTATGGAATTTTATTACATTTATAAATTAGAGTTTGTAATTTTACACTCACATAATGTAAGAGAATATGAACCACCACATTATTTTTGGTTTAGTGGAAATAAATGCAGAGCGCTACATAATTTTTATTCTTTCCTTTCGGTATATATTTCGGTCATAAATTTTTATACCCAGAAAGACACGATGAATTTTGTAAGAAAGACAAATTCAGTGTCGAGAGAAAATTGAAGTGGATCTTTAAAGCTTTTATTTCGGTAAAAAAAGCCCTATTATAAGTTTATGTCAGAATGAATTATATTGTGAGAATTTTTTAAGGAATAATTGGAAAATCGATGTTTCTATACGCAGACTTTATTCAAAGGTCGGTAACTAATTTGATTACATTGAAATTCGCCCTCATACGAACATAAACGTGCATGTATTTTTAGGGGAATATACAGTTCACAATTCTCGAGCCATTAACTGTTATTTCCGACCAAAGCCATTAAAATTTTTCGACAAATTAAAAAAATATGAATATTTCAGTATTACAATATCGATTAAGAGACTTAAAAATGGTACATTGTTAATTATTGTCAATGTAGATTTCATATCTTCTGATATTGAGATCTTTTATGATTTTCATGATGAGATTATTCAAATGTGATTATTTATGCTTTTAATTCTTTATGCTTTCCTCATTCGTTGAATGAAATCTTGCATCCTTGGTTGAAAATAATTACCCGTGCGTCAATTTAGTTGAAGCTGCGAAACGGCCCCGATCAAGATTTCCTAACTTAATTAGGGCCCTTGTGTGGAAACCCATAATGGCTCCTGAAAGAGAGGTCATGCTTTTTCAACAAGGGTCTTTAAAGGCAAATAAGTCGGGGCCTTTCTAGCCCTATCGGAGCCCTATCAAAAATTAAGCATTTAAGAAAATATTTAAATTTTAATCAGAATTTAATATCCAATCGTATTTAGTTATATTCAACTATTTCCATTACTCCTAATATTAATTTACATAGAAAAATACTATTAAATAATTATTTTAAATAATTAATATAAAGAAAAAAAATATTGAAATTCTTAATAAACCCAACGAAATATATGCATTAATGCTATTTTTTCAATTTTCGAAACCAATAAGGCTCCAATTTTTTTGCTTTATCAGGATCCGACTTAATTTTGATACAATATTTTTCATCATTTGAGTAGGGGCTGCCCTACTGAAACCCGACTAGACCCTTCAAGAGTTGGCTTAAAAGTGCCATATTTTGGATAATCCTCGGAATGGAGGCTGCCCTAGTGAAGCCCGACTAGGTCCTCAATGAGTTGCCTTGAAAATGCCATGTTGTAAATAATCCTGGTGACCCTGACAGAGCCCGGTCGGGGCCTAACCTGGCAGTGTTGTAGCAATGTATGATAGAGCATTCGTGTTCAAGTCTTTAAAGACCTCGATTTGCGTAAAGGGTGCCCTGACAATTTGACACACGGGCAGTAAAGAATATACTATTTGTATTTCGAAACACATTGAAAAACATGTAATCAAGAGACTCGCTAGAGTCTCGGGACAAGTATATTGACAGCTATGTCGTCTGCTGGCCCAAGGTTCGCCGTGTTTATACTTTCTCTGAATAAAGCGATTCACGGTGGTGGGGGTAAAAATGGCATATCATTTTGTTTAACTACGAAGCTCAGAAGTCGCTTGGTGTTTTGAAAATTAAACTGGAGACTAATTGAGAAATTCCCCTTCGATTGAGCCTAAAATCAACACGATCGGTGGCGTAATTGCTGAGAGAAAACTTTGCACGGGCTCAAGTTATGCTAAAATTCTAACACATTGAAGGATTCGACGTGTCTGTATATGACACAATCAAAGGCCTCTTGGGGCCCATCAAATGGGCCCCCAAGAGGCCTTTGATTGTGTCATATATAGACACGTCGAATCCCATTTCCCCCATTTCCCCCAAAGCCGGTCTTCGGCAACGAAAACAATGAGTTTTGATTGGTCACGACTGTTGGATCTTTCCGCTGTACTCATACCATGGAAAGTTTGAACGTTGTTTTGAAAGTGAGAAGTGCGAAGTGCGGGCCGCGTGCTCAACAAATTCGAAAAAAAAAAATTATTTTATAGTTCAGGGAAAATATTATTTGGAACGGAATAAAATAATATTTTTTTCGTTCCGCTTACCCGCAGCATTTACCTAATTCTGAAACCGTAATCGAAATAAAAAACAACCTCACCCGCCGATGAGGTTACCATATTTTTTCCAGCTCACAACATTTTTTTATTTATCAAAAGATTCGATAGTCTTTCGACTAACAAAAATATAAAATAGTATAGAATCGTAAATTTGTGTGCTAGGATAAGTGCTGGAAATATCGTTGATGTGTTAGGTATAAAAGTAAAAAAAATTTTGTCTGAGTGTTGATAAATGAAAAATGCGAATGCATGTATATAAAAAAGTTATTTCGAAGTGCAGTGGAAAAAAAGTGTCAAGTATTGAATTTATACTATAAAGTTGTACGTGTGCCAAAAATATTTATAAGTATTTTGATACCCAGCGCTGAGAAAAATAGGTTCACTAATCTATATCTCCGAATTTTTTTATAAATCTCAAATTTTATTTCTCAATAAGGAAAGACTACGCAAATATTGTAAGTTGATGAATAAAAATAAACGATCGAAATATTTAATCAAATAAATATGTGCGAAGTAGATTTGTTGTGCCATCATTATTTAAAAAAGTTGTCCTACTTTTTCTCCATTCATTTTGACTTTGCCCTTCGGTCACTTTTTTTGCCTCATTGGTACGCAATGGATCCATACCAAGTTTTATCATTTTATCGAACAATATGTGTGCTGTGTATTTCTACTTCTTCGCTTTGACTGCGGTAACATGAATTGAAAAATTTGTTAAAAAAAGTATTTGGTTGCTCATTTATCGATGGGATCAAAATGTTTCTCTTTGTGACGCAATGGATATATCCGAACTTCAAAAATTTTGTTGGGCCCAATGTATGCTAAGTTATTCACTTTTACACTTCGGTCGTGGCGTAATGAATTCAAACAGTTGTTTCAAAAAGCCTTCGGGTGCTTTTTTCTGATGGTATCAAAATTCGTATAATTGAGATGCAACAGATACCTATAAACTTCGACAATTTTTTGAAGCAACATGTGTGCTAACTAAGTATTTCCACTTTTTATCTCTGCGACATGATGATTTGAAAAATTTGTTACAAAAAGTCTTCACCTGCTCATTTTTGGATGGGATCAAAATTTCTGTCTTCGAAACTCAATGGATACCAAAATTTCTGAATTTTGTTGGGCCCAATGTGCGCTATGTTTTTTGCTTTTCCGTTTTAGTTATGGGATAATAAATTTAAAAAGTTGTTTCAGAAAGTCTTCAGGTGCTCTTTTTTTGATAGTATTAAAATTTGTATCAGTGGAATGCAGTGGATACCTACAAATTTTGAAAATTTTGTGAAGCGACATGTGTACTGAGTATTTCCACTTTTTGGCTCTGATTGTGGCATTATAAATTGAAAAATTTTTACCCATAACATACTATTTGAATTTTTCGAAATTCAATGAGAATATCGAAATAGCTGTAACTTTTTGATCTCATGGTATTGACTTGTTCAACGCGCGGTATTGACAAATTTCATGATTTTACATCGCTGTTGATAAAAATAGGAATAAAAAAATGCATAAACTTTTTTCACAATAGATTTGATATGTTTTGTCTAAAATTACATACAAGTGGTTTTTTGATTTTTCATTCATCGAAAGTAAAAAATTTCGGAAAAAAATCAATACAAACAAATTCCAATAGCTATAAACTCTACAAAAAAATTCTGCCTACTCTGAACTCGCGCTCAAAAAGTTTATGAATTCGAATCGTTTTTTAAAAACTAATTTACTATAAGTAATTCTTTTGTCAAACTCCCAGCTTCCGACTTACTTTAGCCTGAATCCAGAAGGGTAAAGCGGAATGTCAATTAAGAGTCGCGGTAGCGACTCGAGACAAATACATTTAGAAGCGAATGCTACAAGACACTTTTACAGGAAGCATCACGATTCTACCTGTTTTCAAAAATTGTTTCTTTAATATTTATTATATAACAGCGTTTTGGAGGATTATTCAAGTTCGCATTTTTTTTTTCTTTCGATCGCAACTAGCTAGAACCTCGTAGCTTAAAGCGTATTGATAATATTAATTTTTATTTAAACGTTGCTCCGGAAAATTCAGCATTTTTTCACACACAGTTTTGATGCTCAACTGTTTTTTTCGCAGTCGCTGTCTAGCCATACTAGTGATATTGGTATGGTGATATTAGATCAATCTCTGGTGATATTAGATCAATCGTGCATATGACAGCTGACCCATATCTTTCTTAAAACAGTCGTGAGGTTATAAAGATCGCGGTCAATTTGAACTTTTGTTTAGAGTGGCGTTTATAGATAGACGAGTAAAGAGTGACTTTTATTATTATAAATACAAAAGTGATAATGGAAAAATAAAGTGTAATAATAAACCATTGAACAGTGTCTAAATAAATAATTTTATTTATTAATCCTAGCCCCTACGATTTTTTTCCGAATGTAAACTCTACAACGGAGTCGAAAACGATCCCTTTTCTCTTTTACCATAAAATGTTTCTCGAATGCAATAATAAGTTTTATTTAGAAACCATTCTCTTCACTTTTTTTATGACTAAGAGAATGGTGTATGATAAACTCGTATTCGGTGAATATTTCAGGAACTCGAATATTTTACAATTAACAGATTTTTTTGTACATAAAAGTAGAAACATATCCCAGTACACTGAAAAAATATCGAGCCAGATTACCGAACCTTTAGAAAAGAATTATAACTTTGAAAATCATCTAATTTACACGACACTTTATGGAGATGACCTGTTGCTTACATTTCTATTTAATAATTCATATATTAAATAATTATAGATGTTTGATACAAACTGTCCTATGGTTAAATTAAATTTTAAAGATTGCGTAGCAATGATAAAAACAGAGAGTCACCGGACGTTTGAAAAAAAAGCCATGACGTTCAAGAGATTATGTTATCTTCGGCAGTTTTTACAATATTTTTAACGCTGTTCTTGTTTTTGCCCGTTACAAATTGGCTCACATTTTTACCAATGTCACTGCACACTTTATACGTCTTTGCACTCATATTTTACTAGTTTATTTATTTTTTAACGCTGTTCTTGTTTTTGCCCGTTACAAATTGGCTCACATTTTTACCAATGTCACTGCGCACTTTATACGTATTTGCACTCATATTTTACTTTTTTTTTTAACCAAATACAAAAAGTCCAGCTTCTCCCTTTAACAGTGCATTGTTGACATTTGTAGCTCTCCAAAAAATATCAAAAAATTTCATAATTTACACAATTAAACTGAAATTTTCGATTTATGTTTACAGTTGGGACTCATAATTGGTTATAATTTTTTTGAACAAAATGCGGCCTAATTTATCAACAAATATAGAGGGCTCTGCTTATACGCCCAAAAAATACGGCCCTCCGCGAAAGGAATACCTTAATATCTTTGCCGTGAGGTTATAAAGATCGCGGTCAGTTTCAACTTTTGGTTAAAGTGACTTTTATTATAGATAGAAGAGTGATAGTGCAAAAATAAAGAGTAATTCAATAAATAAACTTTTCAACAGTGTCTAAATAGATAATTTTTTTTATTAACCCTAGCCCCAACAATCCATTTTTCTGAACGTAAACTCTAGAACAGAGTCGAAAACGGTGCCTCTTCTCTTTTACCATAAAATGTCACTTGCATGCAATAATAAGGTTTATTTGAAAACCACTCTCTTCATTTTTTAGATAACTGAGAGAATGATGTATGATACCACCCTAGGTTTGAATTATATATGGTTTTGAACCACCCTACAGTGGTAGAGACCTTAAATACAAGAAAATACTATTTGCACTTGCAACCCAAAACGGAATCAAACGATGCGAAATAATTTTGAGCGAAAAGATATTTGATTTGAGAAAAAAGAATTTCATAAGTACTTCACCATAATATTGCTTTATGTCATGTTTTTTATTCATAAAGAATGTAAAAAAAAATTTCAGTCTGATTGTAGGCGGAGCCCCACTTCCGAATAATTACCATTTTTTTTACCTAGTGCTCATGAGATATAATTCGTGATCAATAAACGTTATAAAAAAAAACTCGCGTAGTACTCCGGCCAAAATTCTTTTCTCCAATCAAATTTTTGCTCTCAAAATTTTGTGCGCATACTTTTTTTTATTTCAGAATCTTGTTTTGTTATGATTACTTTTGTTTAAAAACTTTCGGTGCATTCTGATGTTATTGTAGTATTTCTTCGGTATCATTTTTTATGGAATATTTTCCGATCTGCTAATCTATTGGCACGGATGTTTCGGTGTAATATTTTTTGAATTTTTTTTTTTTCAAAATTTAAAAAATTCAAGTTTTTACTTGTTCGTTGTTCTTTTATACGTCATATATTCTCAGAATTACTGTACGTTTAAAGTAATATAATAATTTTATAAGTATTAACAGTTAATTACGAAGATTGAATTTATTTGAATACTTCTTAGATCAATATTTCACATTGTATTTTTAGTCCGAATATAGTCGCGATATACCAGCTCGAAATGCGATCATCCGCGTAAAAAACAAAACGGTCTGGACAAGACGTCTGGGCGAGTCGTCTGGCTAAGAACGATTTCCCAGACTCTTTTAAATTCTTCCCGGGAGTCTCGCCGAGACTGTTTCCAAGATTTTTTGAAAATTTTTTTTCAGAGTCCTGCCAAGACTGTTTCCAACATTTAAAAAAATTTTTTTGGGAGCCTCGCCGAGACTGTTTTCAATATTTGAAAAAAAATTTTTGGGAGTCTCGCCGAGACTGTTTTCAACATTAAAAAAATTTTTTTTGGGCGTCGCGCCGAGACTGTTTTCAACATTTAAGGGGACCGTATGGTCTAGAGCACGAAAATTTCACCTATTTTCACGATTTTTTTTTTGCCTTAAAAAATTTAAAAATCGATGTTTTAACTTTTCGGGTTTATTACTACCTTTATTAAGTATACAAAAAAATTTTTTTTTAATTTTAAAAACAGTGTTTATTATCATATAATTGGCATTGAAGACGACCTTCTCGAAAAATCCGACCCGGACGGTGAAGATCGATCCGAGACTTCTACTCATCTGAAACACAAAATTCAAGAAGATTCTTAATCAGAAAGAGTGCAGTTATGGTCGGGACTAGAACAAATCGAAAAAATTAAAAATTGACAAAATGGCGCGCTTTTGAAAAAAAATTCGTAAAATCGGGTTTTTTTTTCACTAGTTTTTTAGTATAAACAATAAGAAATTATTTAAATAAAATTATGATTGTAGTTCCGACGATAGCCATACATGTTGTGAACAACATATCCAAATTTCAAGTGATTCGGTTGAATAGTTTTTTTGTTTTCACCTGCGCAGTGCCGAAAAAAGTCGTTTCGAGATAAATGAGTTTAAAGTTTGAGGTACAGATATTTTCAAAAATTGAGCAAATTTTGAATACTTACAGTTAATCCGCGATTCCGGCACCATATAGGATTCCTTCGGAACGTTCATAATTCAAGATTTCCTCACTCCTTTCATTTCTTCGAGCTGTCCGAGCCTCTTTGGAGTTGTCCGTGCTCCTACGGTTGGCGCTCGATACTCGCAGCTCGTCTCGGTTTTGCGCTAGTTGCTCCGCTTGTGGCCCGATTGTTATGCCCATGGTCTCCATTATTTTCAATAGGGATGCAAATCCTTCATTGAATATGCAAGCGGAAATGTGAGTGGCAATATCAATGATTTTTTTTCCGGCAAACAGATGTTTCGGCGCAAGGTGCCACACGCAAGCATTGAAACTTTCGTTATTGTTCTGCGTATTACTGCCAATACACCTTTCCAATAAAGTCTCTGCTGTCAATTCTTCATAAATTGGTTTTAATATCTCTTGTGCTTCATCGCACAGAGCAGGTGGGTGCTCGTAGGTGTCTAAAGTACCTGCAGCCTCACTTTGACGCCACTTGCACCACGATTCGGAACCTGGAGGACAGTACGAGTGTTGCGGATTTTCATCTGTTGAAATTTTGTGATAATATGCTGCCCATATTTCACTTCTCATCCCTTCAGTCGAATCTGAATTACGTCTAATTGCTAGACCGTAATAAGTTGACAGCTCTTGCAATAATTTATTCGTCAATTGTTGACGCTTCGGTGTTTTATTTATCGATTTCCGCTGTGTCTTTTTTCCCTCTTCTTTTTCTGTCAATTTCTTTGTTGCTTTCTTTATTTGTGCATGTTTTTTTTTCGCATCAACAGCACGTTTGTACAAACGTTTTTTAACATGCAAAACACATTCTTTTTTGCAAACTAAAAAATCATCCCCGTAAGGCTTTGTGTCCAATAAGGCTTTGAACGTTTTCGTGTCGCGGACCGCTCTCTACCTGCGTTATGGGCTGTAGAAGCTGTAATATTGAGAATTTCCGCATGAAAATTTCACAGTATATTCTTGAGATACTATACTTTCGACATATCGAAAAAAAAAAAAATCGATTTTTTCAAATTTCTAGACCATACGGTCCCCTTAAAAAAATTTTTTTGAGAGTCTCGCCGAGACTGTTTCCAAGATTTTTTGAACTTTTTTTTTCTCTTTACGTTTATTAATGGTGATAATGAATGACATTGGATGTGAACATTTTTTTTATCATTTCAAGGCCTTAGGCAAGATAAAATGCAATGGTTGCAACGTCTTTGGTCTTTGGGAGCAGACCATAGCCTGTAATTTGATAATATTGAGTCGAAATTCCGACGAGATTATATAGAAATCGGGCGAATTATCCATGGACGCGAAAGAAGGCCACCTGTCAAGTAAAATTGAAAGCTCTACAAACTTTTCTTTTTCCAACTGGTAGCCGCCTACTAGCCGGAAAAACAAAAGTTTGTAGAGCTTCCAATTTTACTCGACAGGTGGCCTTCTTTCACGTTCATGAATAATCCGCCCGATTTCTATATAGTCTCACCGGGATTTCGACTCAATATTACACCGGCACACAAAAAAAAAAGTGGTCTGTACATTTGACCAGACCCACCTACCCATATGTATTTGGACGCGCTGAATCCGAAACTGAGGTCCGTTTCGTCCGTACACCCTCAAAATTTTGAGTAAATTGCAAAAAATCGCTAAAAATGACTAAAAATTGCGAAAAATTGCAGTTATTAAGATGAAAAAAATTTTGTGGACCTGGATCGAGTATGATTTTCATGTAGTTCGATCCGCTGAATCTGAATCTGAAGTTCATTTGGCCCGTTAACCCTCCAAAATTTGAGTAAATTGCGAAAAACCGAAAAAAATTGCAGAAAATTGCAGTTATAAAAATTAAAAAAATGTATTAAACACGATTACATACGTTTCTTGTATATTTTGATGCATGGAATACAAGTTTAGAATCTGATAATTTCAAATATTCATAAATCTATAAAAAATCGTGAAAAATAGCATATAAAGAGAAGGTAGCAAATGATCTTCATGGATTTCAAACTGTTCTTCGTTTGTATCGAACTCTTTTGTCTTCAAATGACTCACGCAGCGGGTTCCTTTTTAGTTTCCTATTTTCTCTCGGTATTTCTCTTTTTAGCGTCCAGCAAAAATCTGCCATCATGTTGATATTCCAATTTCCTTGATACCTACTCTCCATATCACTTTTGTCTTGATGAAATCGTTCTCCTTGTTCTTCACTGTAGTCTCCAAGATTTTCAGGAAAATAGTCGAGGTGAGAATGTAGAAAGTGCAATTTAAGATTCATCGAGCAACTCAAATTTTTGTAAATTTGCGTCCTCCAATTCGGACTTTAGTCCGAATTCCTACCCCACCCCACCCCACCCCAAATTTGGACTTTCGATGGACTCGGGTCCATCGAAAATTCCCTCTTTAGCAAATATTTAGGAAGATCAATCAATAGTGTTCGTATAACATTGTGACTACCAGTTCTTATCTGATCCGAATACTATTTCGTTGAAAAAATGAACGACAATGAGAGAGCAGCTTGGGTAAGTTTTAAAAATGTGTCACAAAACTTTTTGGGAAATAATAAAAGTGAGAATTACAAGACTTTAGCTGAAGAGTTGCTGGAAAATTACAAAAATTTGGGTTGCTTGATGAATCTTAAATTGCACTTTCTACATTCTCACCTCGAATATTTTCCTGAAAATCTTGGAGACTACAGTGAAGAACAAGGAGAACGATTTCATCAAGACATAAGTGAAATTGCGAGTAGGTATGAAGGAAATTGGAATATCAACATGATGGCAGATTTTTGCTGGACGCTAAAAAGAGAAATACCGAGAGAAAATAGGAAACGAAAAAGGAACCCGCTGCGTAGGTCATTTGAAGACAAAAGAGTTCGATACAAACTAAGAACAGTTTGAAATCCATGAAGATCGTTTCCTACCTTCTCTTTATGTGCTATTATTCACGATTTTTTATAGATTTATGAATGTTTGAAATTATTTGATTCTAAACTTGTATTCCATCCCTAGAAAAAATTTACAATCGGCTCAACATAGGTCAAGTGTGGTCCAGTGTTGGCCAATGTTGAGCCGATTGTAAATTTTTTCTAGGGATGCATCAAAATATACAAGAAACATTTAAATTTTTATTTATTTTTATAACTGCAATTTTTTGCAATTTTTTTTGGTTTTTCGCAATTTACTAAAATTTTGGAGGGTTAATGGGCGAAATAAACTTCAGATTCAGATTCAGCGGATCGAACTACATGAAAATCATACTCTATCCAGGTCCACAAAATTTTTTTTCTCCATAACTGCAGTTTTTCGCGATTTTTTGTAATTTGTTTCGGTTTTTCGCAATTTACTCCAATTTTAGAGGGTTAATGGGCCAAATAAACTTCAGATTCAGATTCAGCGGATCAACTACATAAAAATCATACTCGATCCAGTTCCATAAATTTTTTTTCATCTTCATAACTGCAATTTTTCGCAATTTTTAGCCATTTTTAGCAGTTTTTTGCAATTTACTCAAAATTTTGAGGGTGTACGAACGAAACGGACCTCAGATTCGGATTCAGCGCGTCGAAATACATATAGGTAGGTGGATCTGGTCAAATGTACAGACCACTTTTTTTTTGTGTGGCGGTGTTATCAAATCACAGGCTATTGTCTGCTCTCAAAGACCAAAGACGTTGCAACCATTGCACTTTGTCTTGCCTAAGGCCTTGAATTGATTAAAAAAAAATATTCATATCCAATGTCATTCATTATCACCATCAATAAATGTAAAGAGAAAAAAAGTTTCAAAAAATCTTGGAAACAGTCTCCCCGCGAATCCCCAAAAAAAAAATTTTTAAATGATGAAATCACTTTCGGCAAGACATCTGGGCAAGACGTCTTGCCCAGACTGATTTTTTTTTTAATTTTAGAAACAGTCTCAGCGAGACTCCCAAAAAAAAATTTCAAAAAATCTCGTCGAGACTCCCAAAAAAAAAAATTTTAATTTTGGAAACAGTCTCGGCAAGACTCCAAAAAAAATTTTCAAAAAACTTTGGAAAAAATTTCAGCGAGACTCCCAAAAAAAATTTTTTCCAAACGTTGGAAACAGTCTCGGCGAGACTCTCGTAAAAATTTGAATAAAATCTTGGAAACAGTCTCGGCGAGACTCTCGGGAAGAATTTAAAAGAGTCTGGGAAACCGTTTTAAGCCAGACGATTCGCCCAGATGTCTTGCCCAGACTTCTTACCCAGACTGTTTTTTTTACGCGGGCATGTATCCATTTTTAGCCGAAATCATTAAAAAAAATCGCTTAAACGAAGTTTAAAATTTTTATTCAGGATCCAATTCTTGAGAGAATCACTTCTTGATAAAATCTTACCATATTTTGCTACAATACCGAAAAAAACATTAATTCTTTTGCATCACTCAAATACGTACACAATTTAGACATGTTTAATTGGCAGGCTATGAATTTCATACAAAACGTCAACAAATCCCCGCAAAAAAACAACATATATGCCGTAAAAAAAAGTTGAGATAAGTACATTTACACCCCCCAAATAGTTGTTCCAGTAAAAAAACTCCTTCTGAACGCGAATCCTAACAAAAAGTTATAAAAGAGATTTCCTCCCAAAAAACCAACCTTGCAAAAATTCTCTTATTCACATCAAATCTCTCAAAAAATTATAGAAGAACCCCAAAAACATTTACAAATAAAATCATAATCTCCCAGAAAATGCCAATTCAAATACGACCAAAAATTAAGTCTAAACCTTACAAAAATAAATAAAAACTATTAAAGCATTAATAGTAAAATACATTAAAGCCTATTAACCTCAAATAAAAAATCTTCCAAAAAATTAAATATATGGATATGCTACAGTACAGTTGTTCTATACAAAAACAACAAGAATAAAAAAAAGAATGAAAAAAAATTCGGGTACAAAAAAAATTTCAAAAGAAAAAGATTAGATTGAAAAAAAATTTCGGTCGAAGTAATTAGCGAGTTTTGTTTATTAATTCATACAATGTGCTTAATTTAATTCAATTTGCTTAATTCAGTTATGGTTACAAACTCATCAAGTACTTCGGCCGAATTTCTTTTTTCAATCTAATGTTTTTGTTTTGAAATTTTTTTTTGTATCCGAATTTTGTTTCATTCTTATTTTTTATTCTTGTTCTTTTTGTGTAGAACAACTGTACTGTAGCACGTCCATATATTTAATTTATTGGAAGATTTTTTATTAGAGATTAGTAGGCTTTAATGTATTTTACCATTAATGCTTTTACAGTTTTAATTTATTTTTGTAAAGTTTAGATTTAATTTTTGGTCGGATTTGAATTGGCATCTTTTGTGAGATTATGATGTTATTTGTAAATTTTTGTGGGGTTCTCCTATAATTTTTTGAGAGATTTGATGTGAATGAGAAAATTTTTGCAAGGTTGATTTTTTTGGGAGAAAATCTCTTTTATAACTTTTGTTAGCGTTCGCGTTCAGAAGGAGATTTTTTACCCGAACAACTATTTGGTAAAATTTGACTGGCTTGAGAATGGAAAAAATTGCCAAAACAAAAATTTGCCAAAATCATATCAAATATAAATCAAAATTGCCAAAATCATATCAAATATAAAAATCCCCCCCAGGGAAAAAAACCTGGACAAGTACATTTGTTGACCCCCGTTTCCATATTTTTTCACAAATATACATACACTCCAGAAATCTCCCCTCACAAAAATCCCTGAAAAAATCAAATCCTATCAAAAAGTAAAAAGATTGAACCTCTCAAAAAAATTATCAAATAAAGTCAAATTACACAAAACAAAAATGAGTAAATCCTCGCAAAAAGCTAAGGTTAAATTTCACAAAAAGTTATAAAATAAATTGAGCTCTATTAAAATATATATGGTCAAGTACGGGAGGCATTATTGTATTTTATAAAATCTACAAATAATGTTGAATATTGATAGAAAAAAGAATTAAGTTCGGAAGTACAGTTGTTCTACCAACCAGAACAAGAATAAAAACTCTGTATTAAAAAAAGTCTGATCCAAAAAAAGATTACAAACGAAAAAAAATTAGATTGCAAAAAAAATTCGGCTGAAGTACTTGGCGAGTTTTATTAACTGAATTCACATAATTTATAGGTCATGGTCACGAATTCGCCAAGTACTTCAGCCGAATTTTTTTTTTTTCAATTTAATTTTTTTTCGTTTGTAATCTTTTTTGGGTCGCACTTTTTTTGGATTTGTGAAAAAATATGGAAACGGTGGTCAACAAATATACTTGTCCAGGTTTTTTTCCCCGGGGGGAATTTTTATGCCATCTTGTATATGGAATAAAATAAATAAAATAAATAGAATATGCTGATTTCATTTTATTCAAAATACATCTTCAGTTACCACATGTCCCAATTACGAAAATCAGTTCTTTATTTTTGATAACACAAAAAAGTATCTAAGAACCTGTTTTGATTCAACATTGATTCAATCGGAAATTGATAAATTGCCGACTCGTAAAGATTTTTAAAAAATATTGCATAATTCAATTCAATTCGCAGAAACAGAATAATCTCTTAAGGGGCTATTAGAGTTTGACACTTTTGAGAAATCGATTTTTTTTCATTTTTCGAAAGTATATACATGTAATATGGTTGTGTAAAAATTTCAAAACGATCGGAGCCATCTAACAAGTATATTTTTCAGCGTCCTTTACATGAGTACCTCAGCGAGCGTACCTGAGCACCAAAAACTTTGAACGCGTTTTTCTCGAAACACCATTTTTGAAATTGGTCTTCACGAGATCTCAAAAACTACTTGACCGATCCTTATGAAATTTAAATCACATATTCTATATATGTATTCCTAGAAATTAACGCTCTACGAAGTTAACATTTTGATTTTATATTATATTTTTAATATCTTTTTTGTACAAAAAACAGTGAAAAAAACGTGTTTTTAATTTTTTCCCGTTTTCATCCGCCATTTTGTTATTTATCGATGTAAATTAATATCCAAGCGTCATTACCTACCTGACGTTATACTTAATCTAACGCACTTTGTTTTTTTGGTGTCAGACAAGTCGTTCCTGAGATATGATGGAGACCGTTTGCCTCCTACTTTTCGAGGCGCTTTGTTCAAGTGCAGTTTTTGCATATAAAAATGTAGTAAAATGAATAAAAAAAAATTTTTGTATGTAAATAAAGATTTATCATCCCCAACAAGTTTTATTTCAATATTTTTAACAGCATGCCCAGAAAAAATTCCCAAAAATAGCCTTTTTTTAGCGTTCAAACTCTAATAGCGCCTTAATAAAACACCAAAATGCTCTTGTTTTTTCAGTTCGAAAAATACATACGATCCAAGCCTACTGTAAATATTCAGGGTAGAATATTTTCAGCAAAGAACCTTTCAGTTTCCTACCAGTAAATAAATAAAAATATACAAAAACTGCAAATAAGACGTTAAGTAAAAAAAATAAGCCCTTAATTTTTGAAGTGTAGAATTTCCAGTGAACGAACATCGAGAAAATACCGAGAGACAAAACTCCTTGACACTCATCTCGCTCGACCTCGCTTTAACGAGATCGGTTTGGTTGTTTGATAGTGCAAAATGACAAAAAGACAGAGCGGAAGGGAGCTAGAGACGAAGACACAAAATGACAGTTAGAGTGAGAAGGAATGGGAATGAGAGAATGAGGGAGAAAAAGAAGGAGAGGAAGAGAGAAAATTGAGGAGAATATCTCTCGAGGGCGACAGATGGCGACGACGATTTGCGCGTTCTATGTACTTTTCCCTACTGTTGTTCCGTTCGCCCTTTCATACATATGCACGCCGCGCACACTTCATCGTGCACGCTCTCAATTTCGCTTTTCTACTCTGCATCCTCATGGACCATTAGTCCATTTGAGAAAGAGAGAAAAGGAGAGCACTCCATTCGGTTGCAACCACGTATACCACGCAATGGGTCCATCCATGTGTCTCTACCCCCGCGTATTTCCCTGTACTTTGTCCCCTTTCCCTTTCTTCTTTTGTTTCAGCTCAAACCACTATACGTAATGCGAAAAAAGTTGTTCACCTATATTGCACAAAAGAACAGCCGCGAATTTATGCGATTCCTTTTGTAATAGATATTCGTCAATATGTTGGATTTCATAGCTCGAAATCAATCTAAATAATCGTTGCAGATTATCACTTTGAAGGATTTTGATGATAAATATGTGGCTTAATTATTTTTTTTTCGAGTATTTCGTGTCTTTTTGAAGTTAATTATTTCACGAGTTTGAGTACATCACTTTGCTAGATTGAACATTTTTTTCGCATTTCTTTCTTCATCTGAAAATGATAGATCGCCCGTCTCAGAAACTATCATTCTTTCTCTCCCATCTGATATTGTATAGCAGTTATTTTTTTTTTTTTTTTATTTATCGTTGACCATATTTTGGAGGTGACTCGTGTGGACCTGTTACAGTTGCGTTTTCGAATAAATTCGAAGTGCTGGGGGAAAATGGCCACGTGAGGAATTCAACCCCCGGAACATGTATACATTTATACACATCCGGTGCTTCAAATATGACTCACAGAAATTCACTGAAAGACACTGAACACATAGTAGCAAATAATTACTTTTTTTTTAATGAAAAAGCAAAATCACCAATTCAATTTTTCCAAGTGACAACAAAAATTTGTATTTTTTTTTAATGTAATGTTTCCTTTCGCATCTTTGTACCTTTTCTCTCCATCGTCCCCTGTATTATAGTTACATATTGGAAAGGCTCAGTGAGCAAGAAACAAAACAAGAACTAGAAATTTATGGAACAAAAAGAAAGAGGTGAAGAGTTCGGATCGGGAGTGGATTAACAGATAGAGAGAGAGAGAGAGAGGGAGAGAGAGAAAGAGAGAGAGAGAGAGAGAGACTGTTGGAAAATACATTGAGGGTTTTTTTTTAAATGTGTATATTATGTGACGTAGCAAAAGGAGAGTCTGAACGTGGAATGATAAAAAAGCATTAGGTTGAAGAGGCGAAATGAATCGGGGGTATACGAGGATGGCAAAAGAGCGTACGAGAGAGGGGTTGAATTATAAAGATGAAAGCCGTTGTTGACGGACCGCGGTCTGAGTAAAGGACGGATGGATTATATACTGAGAAAAAGGTGGTTTTAGCACACCGCGGGGGTGGTAGTGCGTTCTTGCGAATGTACCACTATTATAATACTACTTTTATCTCGCGCATTTTCACTTCTTTATTTCTCTCTCTCTCTCTCTCTCTCTCTCTCTCTCTCTCTCTCTCTCTCTCTTCTCTGTTTGAATTACGAAACAGTTCTATATGCGTTGTTGGCTTCGCCTTGTTTTTCCTCTATACACCACAAGCAATCCCTTATCCACATACAGAGAAAGCCGCAACTCGCTCCCCAGCCTCATTCCTCACGGACGTTCTTCTATTCGCATTTATACAACTGGCACGAAATTCATCGCCATCATGCAGTCGATTTTTTTCTTTATATATGGATCGGATTAAAAAAAATGAAACTATTGCTGATATCCAGGACATATCTACCTAATCTTTACACTCTGACACTTTGTAATATCGTTGAAATATACCCATACACTGTAAAAACAAGTGTGTTGTTGCCAACACACATTAAGTGTGATCTGTACTTAACGCCATAAGCAAACTATAGATTCTTTTTCGCCATTTTCTACACGTTTTAAAGTGTATTGAAAATCCACAATTTGTTTATGGCGTTAAGTATAGAACACACAAGTGTATTGTTTTCGACAACACACTTGTTTTTACAGTGTAGCTTGCAAAAAAGTAATGAAAAACTATGTAAAACACTATATTTTTTCTATATTTGTACAACATTTTTTGGGCATTAAGGATTTTTAAGGCCTGCTTTTAGGAAGATTTGGATGTTGGCATCACCTTAAAATTGCATAGAGTCAAACACAAAAAAATTTCTTGCGTTTCATTTAATTAAAGATTAATGAAATATATTCCATTCCTCTTTAGGAGAGAATAAAACAGCCTTGAGTAAATCAGAATCAGGAAAAGAAACCGCACGTGCGTACGGAATTCTTTTTCTCTTTCGCGTCTCTTATCTTCCTCTTTTTCACGTCAACTCGATAGTGCCCTGCAATTTAGTAAAGCTCACTTTTTCTCCTGTTTTTATTATTTTCGACTTACCTCGTGTCAAAAGCGACACAAAACGAAAATCATCTCGTTGTCTCCCAGAGTCTCAAGATGATCTCCAAATAGCACTGACGAGACACACATCAACACATCCATACAAATGCAATCACAGATGAAAAGGTGCATATAAACATGCGTACATACGTACGTAGAGGAACACATGATGAAACATCGAAAGGGAGAACATGGAGAGACAGAAAGTAAAAGGAATGACGAGAAAGGGGATGAAAGTGGGCACAGATGGTGGCGTATGCGGTTTACGATCCACGAGAGGTCTCTCGTTCTTTTTTCTCTCCTAGCCCGATTTCTGCCTCTCCTTCTACATGCCCATATGGAAGGATCATACACGAGGATGTTCAACTCGAGGTGCCCCCACGACATTACAGTACATCGCCTTTCTTCCTCTCGCCATGCTCATATGGTTTTACACAACAATGAGATTTCTACAATGATTCATTGAGATTTTTCATGAAATCTCAATGAACTCATAGTTATTTAACAAAAAGAGAATTTATCAACAATTCAATTATACATATATGACTATTATAGAGTAATGATTTGTAAACGTCGAGGTTTAGTGTCGAAGTCAATAAATGTT
This sequence comes from Rhimphoctona megacephalus, assembly GCA_963989365.1. Taxonomy (NCBI): domain Eukaryota; kingdom Metazoa; phylum Arthropoda; class Insecta; order Hymenoptera; family Ichneumonidae; genus Rhimphoctona; species Rhimphoctona megacephalus. The sequence goes on from OZ022415.1 coordinate 19,785,367, forward strand.
TGAGAAGATTTAAAGAGTGTAAATGAAATTATAATTATGGTTGGGAATAAAGAATAATACTGCTTGCCTGCGAATTATACAGAAAAATTAATTTTGGCCAATTGATTAATTAAATTGTATTTGTATTGGATTTTGTGTAAAATTATTGTTCTTTTATATTTTTATTAAAAAAGTTTTACTGAAAATCCAGAATATGGATTTAGAGAAAAAAAATTAGCTACCAGATGTACAATGTCTTCCGAATCACCCTTTTTATTAGGGTTGAGTTTGAACTTGTACCCTTGACAAGTTGTCTCTCCAGCATAGTAGCTACTCTCTTTCGTCTTCTCTTTTCGTTATAGTGCCAGAACCCCTCTTATTTTTTGAACCCCCTGGAGAATAGGCGAGGGTGTCGAATGACGTGAGGAACGGCGTCAGTGACATCAGTGGACCAAAGCCACGATCTTTTCCTTTCGCATCGCTAATACGAACTATATATAATCCGTTAAAATTGTTAAAAAATATTCGCTAATGTTGAAACGAAAACAAATCATTGTAAATAATTCTCTAAATTAAAAATTAGATCTAAACAGGATTCACGAAAATTTCGAATATTACTATTTAGATCCATTTTCGGAATATTTTTTTATCCCTCCCCTTCTGATGCAAATGATATTGAACCATAGTAAAGGATAGCAAGCCTATTGCACCATATATTTATTTATGGTATAATTCCTGGCTGTATAATATCATAAAACTTTTGGCACATGAATCCTATACTCCTGCCCTTCTGTCTGCACATAACCACATCAGAAGCACCATGAGGAGAAACGACCTACGTCCACTATAATCCCCGATAGTGACTCTTTCGCTATAATGTTCCCTTTGGGAAAACCCATACGCCCGTTCAGTCTCGAAAAGTAATAAAACATATACGAGTGCTCCAACGTCTTGATTCTGGCATTGTGTCATAGACTCAGGCATGGACATTTGGCTCGTCGAAAGAGAATAATAACTAGCAGAATAATAACGTAATATGAATTTGAAGAGTGTTTATTGCGATTGGTGTATTTAAAAAATAAAACAATGACTAATCTTTAGTCGACTCAACCATTTCTTAACATTTTTTTTCTTTTCTAGCTGTCGACAAATTGCCATAGGAATAAAAATTAAAACCACATTGAACTAGAACCGTTCGTTTAGATTTCCGTTATAATAAAGCAGGCGTGATTAAGGGGTTTTACCGGGTCAAAAAGGCGATGCGCGCGCGTGCTCGTAAAGATTTTCATAATGACAAAGACCAAAAATGTATGAAGACGAAATATTTATGGTCCAGGGATTGCAATTTTGCATTCCTAAGTATCAGCAATTTCAAAATCGATCTTAAATAGCGAAGCAAAAAATCTAACGATCCGACCGCCTTAATGAAAGTTGTAACAAAATGAAAGTTAAAACTGACTTAATTTTATTGAACTTTTTGTACACGAAAAGTGAGCAAAATTCTGAAATACTTTTAAAATATGCTAGCCATTTTGTTATTTTTCAAAATTTCTGAATTTCCAATCGTAGAACGATTGCTACTTATGAGTTGTTTTCAAATTTTTCCGGTTTTGTAATTTCAGCAAACACGTACCGCCACTTTGCTGTTAGCCGTATGACGGCGTTTTTTGGAGGGGTGTTTTTGATCTTGTTATACACCCACAGTTATGCAGGGTGCGACAATAACTATTAGCACTTGAAATATCTCTGAACCTATCAGGCTTAGAAAGAAACTTTTCTTATGAAAGTTGCACAGTTTGAAGAGAGCCATCGAGCTTTATGGCTACAAGGTTCATCAAGGTGGACGCATTTTTGAGATTTCAAGGTCATCTTAATTTTTTTAAATGGGATGACTATTTTTTTTTTTTTTGAATTTAATAGAGGAACTAAAAATAAATTCAGACACCAATTTTCAAGATGATCGATCAATATTGAATATAAAAAATCGATTTAAAAAACAAAGATGTTTTTTCTATATTTTTATTAATTAAGTTTTTATTATTATTATGATTAATATTATTTATTTTTCCTTATTGAATGATGAGTTCAAAACGGTTGCCACCACTTCATTCACTGATTTTAGTTTAACGTCAAATTGAAAACAATATGCTTTCATAACTAGTTTATTATTGAAAGCTGTGTTTACTTTTTATTGAAGAAGTATAACTACAGTACGCAGATTAGTACAGTATAGAGCTTACATATCATGTAAGTAGCGTAAATAATAATAGTAATAATAATAATAATACAAAGTTAATTGGTAAAAAAAAGAAAAAAAATCCTTGCTTTTTTAATCGATTTGTTATGTTAAGGGAAGGTTCTCATCAAGATCGACCAAAAAATCGATTTTTTGTTGCATTTTTATATGTAGTTTATTATATGTAGAATATGTTCTTAAAACGGTTTGGCCGAAAATAATTTTATAAAAAAGATATAGCTTCAGAAAGGGACGCACCTTTTTACGCGAAAATTGAGTTCGCACGGTAGCGCGTCTTTGAAATTCTTTGAAATTTGCACCTGTATGAGCATAATATGGTAAGCTACCAGATGTCGGAAGATATGCTATGACTGTGAAATATTGGGAGGCATGCCTCTATATACTCTAATCTTTAAACTCATTTCCTGAAAAATCATGTTTTTCAAATCGGTCTCCACAATATCTCAAAAACTACTTGATGGATCGACTTTTTTTTATTTTAAAGTAGATTAAATTTACTGGAGCTTGAATCCAAATGCAAGTGATATTTGTTGTTTTTTTTTTATATAGTACTTTTAAGAATGACAAAAACGTGAAAAAATGCTACCGACAATTTAAATGTCCGCCATTTTTTAAAATTTTTGACTTTTTAGTGATATTATAGGTTCAGGCTTCAGCAAATATTATATAATTAATAAAAAAATTTGGTTTTTTGATTTCAGATAATTTTTGAAAGTGCTACGATGGAGACCGATTAGCCACCTTTTTTCAGACGGTCATGTTACAGCACGTATAAACAATTTATATGACTCTATTTTTTACTAAAATAAAATTTTTCTGTACCTTAAGACTTAATAAACAAGTGTCAAAAAACTTGAGTTGTTTATTTACTTTGGTCTATGGAAAAAAAAATCATGAAATTCACCTTATTTCTCGGTCGCTTGATGAGAACCTTCCCTTAAATATTGATGGATCATCTCGAAAATCGGCATTTGAACTTATTTTTAGTTCCTATATCAAATTCAAAAAAAAAAAAATAATCAGCCCATTTGTAAAAAATAAAATGACCTTGACATCTTTGAAGCGCCTCCACCTCGACAAAGCTCGCAGCCACCACTCGATGGCCGCCTTCGAACTGTGTAACTTTCATAGGAAAAGTGTCACCCTAAGCCAAATAAGTTCAGGAATATTTCAAGTGCTAATAGTTATTGCCACGCCCTGTATACTACCAGAGCGACTGAAATTTATCTATTGCGTTGTTCCGTAGTTATAGTTTACTTTTCATGAATCAGAAAATGAATATATGATATTCATAAGTTTACTTTTCAAAAATTCTCCAATATACCTATATTTTTGGCCTGTTACCCTGGTGACACCCCTTAAATAAATTAGAAAAAAAATTCAATTCGATTACGTAAATTGAGTAGTATTTTTAGATGCAACGCTAAATGAGATGATTGAATTACTGGGAAAATTGTTAAATATCTCGGCATCGGGACTAGACAGGTCGCGAAAATAGGGATCGTTTATACTGTGAGAAGATCGATGAAAAGGGTAGGAATGGATTTGGGATTCTGATGTATAATTCGTGTGAGGAGCCGATAAGATCGAGAGTAAAGCGAAAAACTTAGGTTGGAGGCTGTGGCCTCTCAAACTTTACGTACACTTGGCAGGGAAATTTTTTTGTGTTTTTTTTCTGTTCCCTGCCTCATTTTCTCTTGAGTATAACATATATGGATATTTAGGCATCTCTTTCGCCTCTTCTCTCCAGGGAATCTTGGACGAAAAGGTACTTTTCTTTCTGAGCACGGAGCGTAGTCATTTGTCACTGACTCGTCGTTAACGCTCCTAACTTCTTGACTAAAGCTCTCTTTCTCGACGGTACGAGAATCGGTTATACTTCATGACCATCTCTCTCTCTCTCTCTCTCTCTCTCTCTCTCCCCCCCCCCCCTCTCCCTCCCGCCTTCCTTTTACCATCGTTCCATTTTGGTCCTTTGCCCTTCCTGCCACCCTTCGCTCGATCGTTCTCGATCTTCTTGAAGACTATAAAACTTTGCGAGATCCTGCCGAAACTCGTCCACTCGGTCGACCTCGCGGACAATCGTTTTCAAACTTGAGCTCGTTAATCACTGTGGTCAAGGCGCCTTTACACTGACACAGGTACGGAAATATCGCTCCTTCAAACTTTCCGCATGATCTTGTCCCAAACATATGAACATGTATGCATAAATCTATTGCAATATCGTTATTACATAATTTACATAATTTTTCACATAGAGATTTACATATTTTTATACATAATTATGACAATCTCATAACGTAGACGTTTCATAACTACTGATATAAAAAGACAAATTTTCATGCGGTGTGAAATTTGTAGATATCGAGACAAGTCCATTTAAAAAGAGAGTTCGCTCCACACTCTATACCCAAAGCACCGCGTTTCCAACTGTTTTCGAAAACTGTCGAAAATTATTTCCGTAAAATTTAATCAATTACAGCATTTTGGAATATGTTGCGAGTTCATGTATTTTTTATTTTTTTTCTCTTTCGATCGTGACCAATTATAATTCTGTAACTTAATGCATATTGAAAATATTAATATTTTATTTTTTCGTTGCATCAAAAAATTGTGACTTTTTTCGGACACATTTTTGATGCTCATATTATGTTTTTTTCGAAGTCGCTGTCTAGTAAAACTGGTGAAAATTCTGGTAATATTTGGGACTGTCAGTCGTGAATGTGACAGCTAACCCATAATATTTCGGAATAGTTTTGACTCTTTGTTTATAAAGTGACTGTAATGAAATTATAAAGATCGTGGATCCGATAGCTGGTCTATATTTTTTTTTAATCTCGTAGAATGGTTATAAAGATCGCGAATGTGACAGCTGAACTGACCAATATTTTTTCGAATCAGTTTAAACTTTTCGTTAGAGGGGCAGACTTGACTTTTGGTTCGTAGATTATAATGATAGTGAGATAATTAAATGTCATTTATATCATCATTTACATTAATGATGATCGTTACAGTAATAGTGCGAGAGTAAAGTGTTATTTCATTTGAATATACTTTTTACCGACGAACGATTTACGGGATTTTCGGACGGTAAAAACCCCGTAAACCGTTGTCCTACTATGGACAATAGTTCTAACTTGTCTCCTACGTGAATTATGTTCTGAGTAAATAATGAGAACCACTCTGCGGTTTTTTATATTTTTCTAAATATATGTTGTTCAGAAGAAAATTTGGAAACGTCAAAACAGCTATATCTCTCACACTGATGGCAGTATAGTCAGTATTTTGCATGGTTTCAAGTAAAAATAATTTTTATTGGGGAAAAAATTGGCTTAAAGTAGTTCGGTCATTTTTCATTGCCAAATGTACACAATGTACTATGCATGATTAATAAACGTTATTATAATCTCGCTAAATACTTCGCTCGAAAATTGTCTTTCCATCCAAATTTTTTTAACCGATAACTTTGTTAGCATAAATTTGTTTGTTTCGCAAATTCAGACAGATAATAAGAACATAAAGAAATATCCCAATAAAAATGAAATGCACAAAAAGTTTTGAAATGAAAAAACAATCAGACTGAAACAAACCCAAAATGGAATCAAGTGATGCAAAATAATTTTGAGCTGAAAGATATTTCATTTGAAAAAAAGAAGTTCACAAGTACTTCACCATTTTTTTCTTAACAATTGCTCATGATATAAAATACGTGATGAAAAAACGTTATCAAAAACTTGCGTAGTATTTCGGCCGAAATTTTTTTTACCCATTGAACTTTTGACCTCGAAATTTTGTGCGCATACTGTTTTTTGTTTCGAAACATCGTTTCTTTTTATTTTTTTTTTATTTAAACACTTTCCATGCATTTTGATGCTATTCGAGTGTTTTTTTCGGTATAATTTGTATGGAAAATTTTTCGATCTGAATTTTTTTTTTCATACAAATCTTTTTTTAATTTGTACGATATTACGAAATTCATAATGAAATTTTCGATTATCTAAACCGTATTTCAATTGTTTTGGAACAATGCGAGACTAACCATGAATAATGAAAATATAGTTGCAAAGGGCATAACCGAATAAGCACACTACATTGAATCACACACACCACATTGAATCATGAAATATCGATCACTCCGACCAATGATCATCGAGAAAACCCGAATCTTCATTTCACGAGGAAAAAAGTCTAAGGCCTTATCGTACAATTAAATTACGTTGATATAAAAAGGTTTTGCCACCTAATTATGTCAGGATAGGCGCTCTTACGAGAGAGTAAAAAATCGATCAATAGCATTTACTATTAAAAGTCGCAAAATATAAAATCAAAAATATCAAAAAAAAATATTTCAAAAAATATATATATAAAAAAAATTTCAAATATTTGTTAGTTATTTCAAAATCATAATTGTTCGATATATAATCATTACACATTTTAATTACACAATGCAATTCATTCAATCCAAACATGATTGATACAATTGACTGAAATACTTTTCCCCATTTCCCGAGTAATGCGATTATTCTATTACAAATATTTATTGAATTTCAATTTCGTTCAAAAAATGTTTTAGTTCTAATGAATATTGAAAGTTTTACCTCAAATTGCGAGCGTAGTTGGCTCAATAAAATACCTTCAACTACGCGCGGAGGTTGCGTCAACTACGCCATTGGTTTCGCCGTATCCAACCTCCGGGCGTAGTTAAGCCAACTACGCTTCCATTTTCAACACTATGCCTTTTTTTCAGTGTGTAACTCCATTGTCAATTTTTTTCCGTTTTCTCGAACGAATACGACATTCTCAAAAAAAAAATCTCTTATTTTGGGCTATAATATCAAAGATTACTTATTTTTCAAGCAAAAAAAAGTTATAATAATTTTCTGAGAATTAAGAACAATGTCCTTAAAAAAGCAATGATATACACTACCGGCAAAATGTTCCTAGACAAAAGTCCGAGTATAACTCGAAACCATTTTTAATGCCATTTCGCCGGCAGTGTACATGAACGAATTTAATTAACGGCATTCCAAAACTTTCTTCTACTTTCTCAAAAAGTTTCCTACGATTTTTTTTGCACCCAGTACGTCATTTCAAACATGGCTATTTTTTAGCTTTTTTCTTAGTTTTTTGTTTATTCGGGCCGCGAATCTAGAAGAAATTTCTAAATCAGTTTCTCCTACGGAAACCTCAAATAGGGGGGTTCGAACTCCAATATCGTTTTTAAAAAAGTTATGTGCAATTTCTTTTCGCTTACCAATTCAGTTTTATTCATTCCAATTCAGAGAGGATTTAGAAAATGCGACGTAACACGAAAGTTATAAAGTTCAAAAGAAAATCTCAGGAGGGTAAAAAATTATATTCGTTAGTGTCATTTGGAAACTCGCCGGGGGCAATTTTAGTGTTTATTCGGTTATGCCCTTTATCAGTGAAAAAAAAAAATTCCTCGCTCATGTTTGAAATAATAAAACTCTTTTTAGTAAATTTATCATTTAACCAAACAATATATTTGATTATTAATTTTCCTCAGATATTTCGAGTATTGTGAACATAATTGAGAAAGAATGGCACAAGTTTTACAATATTTGGAATTATCGACTTCTCAGCTAAGTAAGGATCGAAATACACCTCGTGAAGCAGCGTGCATGAAGAGTGAGAAGAGGAGGGTGTAGAAATTCGAGAAATCTCGGGGGAGAGGAGAGATGAAGCCGAGAGACAGAAGGAGGAGGAAAGATTGCTGTAACTCTCGCGAGCGAACGATCCGACGGAATTCAAAGGTGTCCGGTGTCCGAGTCTCCGTATACCTATCCCCGAAGGTATACAACCATATAATACTATGCTAGAGTACATATCGATACATATATGTACACTTATGTATATAAGTGTACAGGACCACCGAAGCGTCTCGATGCACTGGAGGCTTCCTGAAAGGCTTCCCAGACGACGTTGGTATAGATATACTATGTGTATAATATTATATACGTTTTCGTTCCGTCCACCACTCAACCAAGTTTTCTTTAGCACCTGCTGTTCCCTTCTCGCATTCGCACATTCTCATCCTCAGATTTTTTTAGTTCAAGTAACTCTGCCCTTAGTCATCTGCAATACTCGAACGAAAAGTATCGCAAACTTCTGCGGAAGTTCACTTGAAAACAAACAGCCGGGAATTATTTTTATTACTTTTTTATTTGTTTAATTTTCTTTGGAAATGAGCGATCTAAGAAGTTCTTTCAATAATCTGACATCGTTCATGGGGCGAAGAAAAAAAAGTATATTTCAAAAAGGGCTTGAATACTGTTCAAGATCGATCGATCCTTAATTAAGGATCACAAGGATTTGGCCTGCGCTACGAATCAAAGAATACCATTGCGTCATGTTTACGAAGTACATAACGCCCCCGTACGAGCAGCCCCATCTCGTCGGTTCTAGTTCAAAATCGAGGGGTTGTCGCCTTCGTAGTCGAGGGAGTCGTCGAGGCTTCTTGTGTCCCTTCCTCTATCTCGAATATCCACCAGGGTGCACACAACATCCACCAGTACCGAAGGAACAGAGCAGTGGGGTGAAGAATAGTAGAGGAAAGAGGGAGAAAAAGCGTCGATGGCGTACAGAGCGTGTGAAAGGTTACCCTCGAAGGAGCAAAGGGGACGAAGGAATGGGACACACGTGTAGATTTCTTTTGTAGGCTCTCAACTCTCGGAACCTCCTCGATAATTACTTTTTCGACTTCTGTCTCATTCTCTCTTTCACAGCGGGATTACGACTCAAGATTGTTTGTCTCTCTGCTTCTAGAAATGGTTACATATATGTTTCACAAAGAACCTTCAATCCGCCCTTATATACACTCGATCTTCTGTAACAGGTCCACGAGAATGATGAGGCGCGGCAGATATTGCATATTTACTTGATATTGTGGATTAAACAATCCACATTACAAATAATAGTCAATTGGCATTGTACCATTTTGGTCTACTTTGGGATATGGTGCCGTTTATAATATACTCGCCTATATTTTTATTCATATAATTCACGTAAAAGAACCACGCACTCCTTACGCTGAAACAAATCTTAGAAAGAAAAAAGAATATCAAAAATCTTCTCTACTAATATTTAAAATGCAAAACTGAGATTTTTATCATTTTGATGGCGATTCTCGAGATAAGTCTCCAGCAGGTCTTATGTTTTCATTACGTATCAGGTGGCGTGAACCAAAGTTCCATATGTTCGTCACTGACCACATGAAATTTGGTGCGGTACGTTCGTTGAACACAAATTAAATGCTTCGATGCACATCCCAACCCCCATATGGTTTTAATCAGAATCGAGGAACAGATACATCCTTATACATAAATCTATTTCTATATATCTATATAGAATCTGTATGTATATATATATATATATATATATATAGAACATTAAGAAGTAAGAATCTTTCCTAGGACGAACACGATGACCAAAGGATCCGTTACACGGACTCCTCATCGTGTTTCCATCCTTCCTCTTTTCTCAAACCCCCTTTTACAATGATCTTTTCATCCTTGTTTTCTGCCCTCACAGAATTCCAAGGTTTTCCGCTCATATATTCTATAGCATGTCCCGGTATATATATATGGAAAGAGAGATTCATATATATATATATATATATATATGAGCCTCTCTCCTGGGTTGCTTTTGGAGAAAAAAGAAAAATTCCGAAAGGAAAGACTACACTGGTTTAGGATTATTTTCTATTTTTACTATTTTTTTTTTGTTTTTTCAACACCCTCATCTTTTGACAAACCAGCCAGCTACGAAAAAGAGCAGGGAAAATTCTTTCTAATTTTTTTTCTATCTCTTCGTGCTTCTTTTTCGAGACACGAAGTCGAGTAATCGGACCCTTTCTAATATTTATACACGAGTGTGACGTTGACGTATCTAAACGTAGTCCCGCCTATAAAACCCATGATGAAACAGGCTAGTGTAAAAGATGACTCGATTATGAAATACCGCGTCCAAATTGATGAAGAAAAGTTGACATTTTTTCCAGTTTTTCATATACGTGTGTTTAATACCATCCTAAAATCGATGTTGATATCTTAAAACTGTAAGAATTACGACCCTTGTACAGACTTACGGACATGACAAAATGATAAAAATTCTTATCAATATCTACGAAATCCAATTAAAGGATGTAATAATTCTTGAACTTAGAACTTCCGCAAATATATTTTTAAATTATATGAAATTTCAGAGAAAACTGCGAGTTACTTGGTGCACTTTAAAACGAGCATTACTGCGAGGGTGTTGAACGCAAAGGAAGAGGGTTATATCGAAGGTTGAGGAGGGTTGAAAGTTTAGCTATTCGCTACTTCTCTCCCTCTCTATACTTTATGGGCGCATTGATGAGACGAAGAGAAGAGCAAAGGCTGAAACGGCGAAAGGAAGGAAGCCAGAACGAACGGATGTGAAAAGTGCACGGCGAAGAGAAAACGGATGAACGTCAGTGGCGCAACGTCGACGAGGGTAAAAGTCTATATAGTGAGAGAAGGATCGACTGTGCGAGGACGGTAGAACCGGAAGCAGAACCCGGGAGTCCAGGAACATCAAGGGACGCGGGGAAGGACGATGCCAGCAAAAGCAAGTGGTAATGTGGAATGGTATACGTAGACGAAATCGTCGGCGTCCCCGATATGGCGGAAGCGTCGGGTTTGCCGGAAGTCGCCGAGGAAATAAAACGCCTCTCTCTTTGCAGATCGACCAAATGGCTAGGCAACTCTTCTCCATGGCGTATTTCTTCTATCTTTCTTTATCGCCCTTTCTCCTTTCCTTTCTGCATTTCTGCCACTACCACACTCCTGTATTATACTCTCAACTACGAATATTCTTCTTCCAGCGACTTTCATTGCGAGCACACTACGAACGCGCGTCCACGGAGAGAAATATTTCAGAATATTTGTAAGATATTCCGGCAAAAAATACCGTGTTTTCCAATTATGTGCACGCGATCGTCAGGCATAATAAAAAATGTCTACAGTACGTATAAATTTCACCAAAAAACGAGATTAAAATCGATGGTGTCATTACGACAAAAATTAGTGTCCTGACACTATAAAATTTCATGGGACGATTGTCAATAATTTTACTTACCTGAACATGAGTTTAGTGCTCATTTTTCCGTTTTATTCCTCATAATAATAATAATAATAATAATAATAATAATAATAATAATAATAATAATAATATTATAATTATAATAATAAGAAAATAATGAATTAATGATTATTCATCAATTAATAATCCAATCAACCAACAAATTATTTGTTTATTTAATAAATAAATCATCAATTAGATCAAATGTTTTTAATTTTTTTTAGTCCGTCTTCATCAGGATTTCAAATGGAATATATGTATGTGTCAGGACATGATCTGCGGTAGGAAAAGTTATGTTGAATTGGCAATTTGCAGTTGAATGAGAACAGTCACCGAAACTACTCAATTTACTGCTTCTTTCCGTCCAAATAATTTTTTTTCCTTTCAAGTATAAAATAAATTGTAAAAGGTTAAAGACCATGTCATATCGCATGATAGAACGGAATAAAAGTAATAAAAGTAGACGACAGAGTCTGGTCTGTTCATCTCATACAATAACAAAAGATGAAGCTTGAACCAGAAATACCAAACAACACGGTAAAAATTGCCTTGCAGTGTGGTAAAATTTCTAACCTGAGATTTAGTTATGGTGCAACAGTTAGTTTTCCGTTTACGTCACGTTAAAAAGCAGGAATTTTTTTTAATGGGGCTTTTTACAGTGCTGTTTCGGAAATTGAACTGTACCGCATTACAAAAAATAATAGGTTTATTAAGAGTCGCGGTAGCAACTCGAGACAAGTACATTTACAAGCGAGTGCTACAAGACACTTTTACAGGAAGCACCACGATTCTACCTGTTTTCAAAAATTGTTTCTTTAATATTTATTAAATAACAGCGTTTTGGAGGATTATTCAAGTTCATGTATTTTTTTTTTCTTTCGATCGCGACTAATTAGAACCTCGTAGCTTAAAGAGTATTGATAATATTAATTTTTTTTTTAAACGTTGCTCCGGAAAATTCAGCATTTTTTCACACACATTTTTGATGCTCAACTGTTTTTTTTTGCAGTCTCTGTCTAGTGATATGATATTGGTATAAAACTCTGGTGATATTCGATCGATTGTGCATATGACAGCTGACCAATATCTTTCTTAAAACAGTCGTGAGGTTATAAAGATCACGGTCAGTTTCAACTTTTGGTTAAAGTGACTTTTATTATAGATAGCCGTGTGATAGTTCAATAATAAAGTGTAACTCAATAAATAAACTTTTAAACGGTGTCTAAATAAATATTTTTTTTTATTAATCCTAGCCCCAACAATCCATTTTTCCGAATGTAAACTCTATAGCGGAGTCGAAAACAGTGCCTCTTCTCTTTTACCATAAAATCTTCCTCGAATGCAATAATAAAGTTTATTTAAAGACCATTCGCTTTGTTTTTTTTTTTGATAACTAAGAAAATGGTATATGATAAACTCGTATTCGATGAATATTTAATATCTTTGAACAGTCGTAAGGTTACAAAGATCGTGGTCAGTTTCAACTTTTGGTTAAAGTGACTTTTATATATATAGATACAAGAGTGATAGTACAAAAATAAAGTGTAATCCAATAAATAAACTTTTTCACAGTGCCTAAATAAATAATTCTTCTTATTAATACTAGACCCAACAACCCATTTTTCCGAACGTAAACTCTAATACGGAGTCGAAAACGGTGCCTCTTCTTTTTACCATAAAATGTCCCTTGCATGCAATAATAAGGTTTATTTGAAAACCACTCTCTTCGTTTTTTAGATAACTAAGAGAATGATGTATGACACCACCCTAGGTTTGAATTATATATAGTTTTAAACCACCCCAGAGTGGTAGAGACCTCAAATACATGAAAATACTACTTGCACTTCCAACCCAAAATGGAATTAAGTGATGCGAAATAATTTTGAGCGAAAAGATATTTGATTTGAAAAAAAAAATCATAAGTACTTCACCAATTTTTGTTTACCTATTGTTCATGAGATATAATTCGTGATCAATAAGCGTTATAAAAGAAAAGCTCGCGTAGTACTTCGGCCAAATTTTTTTTTTTCCAATCAAACTTTTGCTCTCAAAATCTCGTTTTGTTATGATTACTTTTATTGAAAAACTTTCGGTATATTTTGATGCTATTGGAGTTTTTCTTCGGTATCATTTTTTATGGAATATTTTCCGATCCGTTGATCTCTTAGTACGGATGTTTCGGTGTAATATTTTTTTGAAATTTTTGTTTTACAATATTTAAAAAATTCAAGTTTTTACTTGTTCGTTGTTCTTTTGGGCATCGTATTTTCTCAGTACTACTGTACGTTTTAAGTTATCTAATAATTTTATAAGTATTGACGGTTAATTACAGAGATTAAATTCATTTGAACACTTCTTAGATCAATATTTCACATTGCATTTTTAGTCCGAATATAGTCGCGATACACCAGCTTGAAATTCGATCATGTATCCATTTTTAGTAAAAATCATTAAAAAAAATCGCTTTAAATTTTTTATTCAGTATCCAATTCTTGAGAGAATCACTTTTTGATAAAATATTACTTTTGCAACTTTTGCATCACTCAGATACGTACACAATATAGACATGTTTAATAGGCAAGCTATGAATTTCATACAAAAAGTCAACAAATCCCCGCAAAAAACATCATATATGCTGTAAAAAAGTTGAGACAAGTATATTTACTCCCCCTAAATAGTTGTTCCGGTAAAAAATCTCCTTCTGAACGTGAACCCTAACAAAAAGTTATAAAAGAGATTTTCTCCCAAAAAACCAACCTTGCAAAAATTTTCTCATTCACATCAATCTCTCAAAAAATTATAGGAGAACCCCACAAAAATTTTCTCAATAAATTAGAAATTCACAAAAAGTTATGAACCTCACAAAAATTTACTAATCAAATCATAATCTCACCAAAGATGCCGATTCAAATCCGACCAAAAATGAAGTTTAAACTTTACAAAAATAAATGAAAACTATGAAAGCATTAATAGTAAAACACATTAAAGCCTATTAATCTCTAATAAAAAATCTTCCAATTAATTAAAAATATGGATGTGCTACAGTGTAGTTGTTCTACATAAAAAGAACAAGAATAAAAAATAAGAATGAAAAAAAATCAGATAAAAAAAAAATTCGAATGAAAAATATTGGATTGAAAAAAAATTTCGGCCGAAGTACCTGGCGAGTTTTTATGATTAATTCATGCAATGTGCTTAATTTAATTCAATTTGCTTAATTCACTCATGGTTACAAACCCGCCAAGTAGTTCGGCCAAAATTGTTTTTTCAATCTAATTTTTTTCTTTTGAAATTTTTTTTTGTATCCGAATATTTTTCAGCCCTTACAGATAGAAATTCACGCAGTCCGTATTAAGAGTACCCGAACCGTCACCGTACCGTCACCATGCCGCGAACTGTCTATCAGAGTATTCACTGGACCAACCGCTCTCCCTCTTATAGGATGAATTATTAACTATGTAAAAAAACATGTAACGTATAGGACATTAATGTTGAAAAATTTAATTTTATGAATTATTCAAGACTCGTGATGAGAACGAAGAAATTATCCCAGCCATTTCCGTTCTATATCTATGTCAAAAGGGGAATTAAAATATAATACTGCTTCGCTGGATGATTCATAGCAATAATTATTTATAGTCGATGAGGACATTTAAAAAAATTGAGCTTCTCACTTGTCCACAAAACCGCAGTTTGTTGGTGACAGAAGAAAAAAACCTGGTAGTTTCAAGATACTTAGCGTTTCTCCTACCTCTTTTTGTTAATCATCTCTTCCGATGACTCGTGCTACAAGAAGCTCGACGAATTCGTCACCTTCCGGTGTGATCTTTATGCTTACACTTGCGAAAAATTGTATAGGCGAACGTGATAAACAGCCGTAAAGATTTATATTGGCTTCATGATTTCATTCTTTCACGAGAAATGTTTATTTTACCGAAAGCCTAGATATTATTCTGAGAAGTTCATGACGATCGTATAGTTATTGAACGATCCGAGTGTAGATAAAGTACTAATTAGTAGTATAAAGTAGATTATTTTCCAATGGCAGAAAATTGGCACGATACGGCGAGTTAATTTTTATAGTATAACTTTCAGAATTTAATAAAAGTCTTCCGAATGGAGTGAATTTTTTACATTTTAAATGTTATTTATTGAGTCAGAATCAAATTAAAAATGATTAAGCAATAATTTGGGCGTGAGAGGAAATGTTTTTTTTTGCAAAATCAATTTTTCTATTGCTCGAAATGAGGCCGCAAATCCTCGATACTATATTAGAATATTTCTAGAACATTATTAACCATTAAATGAGCAAAATAAGACATTTTCTAGCGATAAATCTTTAGCTATGTGGCATCAATTATCAAATGTTTTGAAATATCATCTAGATCCTCCCATTTAACGTCAAAGCCTCGAGAATAATTAGCTTATAAAGCAAATGAAGAGCTTCATGAAATATTTTCATGGTAAAGGATTGCAATTTCTGCTAACAAAGTAGCCGGCTAAAAAAATTTGGATGGAAAAGAAAGTTTCGGCCCAAGTACTTAGCGAGGTTATGATAACGTTTATTAATAATCCATAGTATGTTGTGCACATTAACCAATGAAAAATGAGCGACCTACTTTAAACCAATTTTTATTTCTAATAAAAATTATTTTTGTTTAAAGCCATATAAAATACCGACTGACCTGCCATGAGTGCGAGAGATACAGCTGTTTTCACATTTTCAATTTTTCTTATGAACAATATATATTTGGAAAAATATAGAAAACCACAGAGTGGTTCTCGTCATTTACTCGAAATACAATCGATGTAGGAGAAAAGTTTAAAAAACAGTCCATAGTAGGACAACGGTTTACGAGACTTTTATCGTCCGAAAATCGCGTCAACTATCTGGTCGGTAAACAAAAAATATATTCAAATGAAATGACACTTGACTTCCACACTATCACTCTAACTAAACATCAAAACTGATGTGATGAGGTTGGTCGCATTAATAAAACATGACACTTCTCGCACTATCACTATAATCTACCAACGAAAAGTCACGAATGTTCCTCTAACGAAAAGTAAAACCTCATTCGAAAAAAATATTGGTCAGATATCACATGCACGATCTTAGTAACCGCTCTATAAGACCGAAAGTCGAAAACTCTGATTCGAGAAAAAAATTATCACATCCGCGATCTTTATAACTGCTCTATAAAATCTAATCAAAGTTAAAATTGACAAAAAAAATATTGGTCAACTGTCATATCCACGATCTTTATAACCACACCTCTGTTACTCCATAACCATAAACAGGAAGTCAAAACTATTCAGAAATATATAGGTATAGTCAGTGTTCCATTCACTTACGATCTCAAATATCACCAGATTTGTATACCAGTATTACTAGTATCACTAGACAGTGACTGCGAAAAAAACATATGAGCATCAAAAATGTGTGCGAAAAAAGCCACACGTTTTTGACGCAATGAAAAAGTAAAATATTCATATTTTTCTTTTTCGCCATCCCAAACCGCGTGCTTGGCAATTCCGCACGCGGTTTGATATAGCCTACTTTCTCTCCCTAGTAGCGTAATATACTATTGGTATGGAATCATGATTTTGAAAAGTTTTGAGTTGTTCGGTCCCTGTTATAATATTGAAATTCGCATGGCTGAAATACAAAAAAAAACCCCAATATTCTGTAGGCCGTGCTAAGTTCCTTCACTTTTTTCTTTCTGGCATCCCACTACATATTTTATATTCAGCTGGGGTTTCACTGATTACGTGAGCATTGATACTCAAGGATTATCTTTCACAAGTCCAAGGATCAAAACATCAGCAATAGTTTAATGACATTACTCCGTCAGGCTTGTGCAAGATATGAGTGAAAATGAAATCATGGGGAAAAAATGTAAATATTCAATATTTATTCAATCCTTTAGTGGGCGTTGTGATATGATTTGTTGAAAAAAAGTGTTCCAAAAATGTTTCTATATAATTTCAGTCCTGCCCTTCCGATCATATTTTTCTCATGATATTGAAATTCACATCGCTAAGACGCAACAGATGTATATATCAAATTTCCAAATATACTGAAGGTGCTGCAGGCTGTGAACTGAGCGGAGTTTCTCAGCTTATTGAATTTGATCTAAAAAAAACTGTTGAAACTAAAGCAATGGAGCATTTGCTATTTCTTACGAAAACATAAGAAATCTTATTTTCCTTACATATAATGATTACAAGAAGAAGAAGATGTTAGTGAATCAAGTGCGATGGCAATACTCTTTATTTCTTAAATAATTTCTATCGAATTTTTATAGTTTGGTTAGGACTAAATTCTTTATACTGTGGCAAAGGGTCCAAGTTTATACAATTATTGTAAAAATAACCTGAGAAATAGATTCAAGTTTTATAATAATAGATAGCAGATTAAGATTTCAAAGATTAAATTATCGTTGTAATAAAATATTGAAAGGTAAAAATTTATTTTCTGAATCAAGAGATGCGGTAGCGGCTCGACGCCAAGTATTAAAAGAAAAAGCCAGCGCGAGGCCTACCGCACTCTTATATACGCGAATATGCCGGTTTTATGACGTCACGGCGTTTAAATAATAGTTCTTACAGAAAAAAACCAGGAAAAACAAACTTAACTCACTCTTACAGTAAACGGAATAAACTTCGAGTTTTAATTAGAATTAGGAATTAGAACTTTCCTTCTATCGAAAATGTAAAAAAAACTAAGAAAATACAATAAAATAGAGATATGAATTCATGTCATTAGGTAGAATAAAAACAAAAACCAGAATTTTCTTTACGCCAATCAAGGGATTCTTATATATCAGTGTAAAAAAAATGCTCCATCGCTGTCTTTTCTGCTAACTTTAAGACAAAAAATTGTTTTATTTTTGGGTTAAAGCATACAGCCGGAATCGTGGTTAAAATAGCATTTTGCAAAAAACTGTTTTACAATAACTACAACCACAGTTCATCTAATTTATTCTTTTCAATGAAATCTTTCGCTTTCATTTACAACAATATGTTTTTTTAAATATACAAAAAATTATTTCAGTGGATTCATTTTTTCAGTACGAAAAAGATGATTGAAATTGACCATATTTTTAGTACCTCTAGATGTATTTAAGCCCTTAAAATATATCAAACTTCACAGATTCTTTGTTACCAATCTTGGTTATTCTTTGTATGATTTATTGTTTATACCGCATCTTCTTCTATCACTTCATACAAACATCTATTTATTCGCATTCTAAACTTTCAATTCCTCATTCCGCATTCAATCTTTATACGAATAATATTGCTCGCTACTTGAAGGAATATTAAACAACCTGTGAGCCAATGATATTACATCTTTCGAGCATTTTATTTTTAGACGAACATTGTAATTGAAAATTCATATCGGATCTCCTATCGATTAAATAGCTTAAAGAGAAATTACTAATATCTTCTCTGCTTTCTTTTCCCGATAAGTTCTTAGTCTAATGCAAATGCTGAAAGCCATTAATGAAGCATTCAATTTTTCTAGTTTTCTGCCATTAGAAAAAACCCTTAATGTTTCTTCTAACGTCCAAGTTGAATCGATAACACCTCGCTTTCAAGTACAGTCGATTAATAAGCTAACGAAATTACTAACATCTCGAAAACATCTGAGGTCTTTAGTGAATTCTTTTCAAAACACGGCAACGTCCATTTTCGAAAAAAAACCTTTTCCTCACAGAAACGGAACGCTTCAATAGTGTAAACAACCTAAATAAGAGTGAATTCATGGTAGATAATCTGTCTCATTTTCTGATGACCAATAAGTAGAGCGGAGAGTACCGATTCTGGTCATTAGAATAAATTAACGATGTTTCAACATGTTGCAAACATGTTGAAACTTTAGGTTTAGGAGATGTTTGAAAAAAAAGAAGTCATATCAAGGGGCAAAAATCTCCTACGGGGAAAAAACCTGAACAAGTACATTTGTTGACCCCCGTTTCTATTTGTTTCCATGAAAAAATCTACCCCCCTCCCCTCCCCCGGGCCCAAAAAAATAGAAAATACAAAACCAACAATGTTAATCTTAATATCCGACCACAAAACCAAAATGAATGTTATTCCCACATTATTCACACAGAAAAGCAAAAATTTGGACATCGAAAAAAATTAGTTAATTCAAGACGAGAAAAAAAGAAAATCAATTAGTATATTGAAGTGCAAATTGAATTAAATTAAGCACTTTATATGAATTAATCAAAAAAACTTGCCAAGTACTTAGGCCGAAATTTTTTTTTCAATCTAATTTTTTCTTTTGAAATTTTTTTTGTATCCGAATTTTTTTTCATTCTTATTTGTTATTCTTGTTGTTTTTGTGTAGAACAACTGTACTGTAACACATCCATATTTTTAATTAATTGGAAGATTTTTTATTAGAGGTTAATAGGCTTTAATGCATTTTACTATTAATGCTTTTATAGTTTTAATTTATTTTTGTAAAGGTTAGACTTAATTTTTGGTCGGATTTGAATTGGCATCTTTTGTGAGATTATGATTTGATTGGTAAATTTTTGTGAAGCTCTCATAACTTTTTGTGAATTTCTAATTTATTGAGAAAATTTTCGTGGGGTTTTCCTATAATTTTTTGAGAGATTTGATGTGAATGAGAGAATTTTTACAAGGTTAGTTTTTTTGGGAGGAAATCTCTTTTATAACTTTTTGTTAGGGTTAGCGTTCAGAAGGAGATTTTTTACCAGAACAACTATTTGGGGAGGAGTAAATGTACTTGTCTCAACTTTTTTTACAGCATATATGATGTTTTTTTTGCGGGGATTTGTTGACTTTTTGTATGAAATTCATAGCTTACCAATTAAACATATCTATATTATGTACGTATCTGAGTGATACAAAAGAATTAATGTTTTTTTTCGGTATTGCAGCAAAATATGGTAACATTTTATCAAAATGTGATTCTCTCAAGAATTGGATCCTGAATAAAAATTTTAAAGGTCGCTCAAGCGTTTTTTTAATGATTTCGGCTAAAAATGAATGCATGATCGAATTTCGAGCTGGTGTATGGCGACTATGTTCGGACTAAAAATGCAATGTGAAATATTGATCTAAGAAGTGTTCAAATGAATTCAATCTTCATAATTAATCGTCAATACTTATAAAATTATTAGATTACTTAAAACGTACAGTAATTCTGAGAAGATACGACGCATAAAAGAACAACGAACAAGTAAAAACAACATTTCCGATCCGTCAACAGATTAACGGATCGGAAAATATTCCATAAAAAATGATACCGAAGAAATACTCCAATAGCATCAGAATGCATCGAAAGTTTTTAAACAAAAATAATCATAACGAAACAAGATTCTGAAACAAAAAAAGTTTTTCTTTTATAACGTTTATTGATCACGAAGTATATCTCATGAGCAATAGGTAAAAAAAATTGGTGAAGTACTTATGAATTTTTTTTCTCAGATCAAATATCTTTTCGCTCAAAATTATTTCGCATCACTTGATTCCGTTTTGTGTTGCAAGTGCAAATAGTATTTTCATGTATTTAAGGTCTCTACCACTCTAGGGTGATTCAAAACCATATATAATTCAAACCTAGGGTATCATACACCATGCTCTCAGTTATATAAAAAACGAAGAGAGTGGTTTCCAAATAAACCTTATTTTTGCATACAAGGTACATTTTATGGTAAAAGAGAAGAGGCATCATTCTCAAATCCATTCTAGAGTTTATGTTCGGAAATATATATATATATATATATATATATATATATATATATATATATATAATTCCATTCCTCAAGAAATTATGAATGAAAAAAGTTAATAAATAAATATTGAAACTGATTTCCATATTTTTTTTCAGTTTTCAACCAAACATTTTTTTTTACAGCTTGGGCCATTCTGATTTTTCTGAAAAAATTCACCATCTTTCACGACACATTTTTACACGTTCCAAAAAATCCGCAGCGTGTGATATCCATAAATTCTATTTTTTTTTTAATTCTCTGCCATGTGTAAACCAATGATTATCAATTATTAATCCTTATTCATAAATATCACACGCTGCGGATTTTGTGGGACGTGTAAAAAATGTGTCGTGAACGATGGTGAATTTTTTCAGAAAAATCAAAATGGCCCAGAATGTGAAAGTAAATGTTTGGTTAAAAACTGAAAAAAAAAACATTGAAATCAGTTCCAATATTTATTTATCAATTTTTTTCATCTAAAATTTCTTGAGGAATGGAATTATGAGTGGAAAAAAAGCAATAAAAAAAAATAATTCAGGATTGATAACTAATAATTATTGGTTTACACATGGTAAAAAATAAGAAAAAAAATAGAAGGGATGGATATCACAAGCTATGAATTTTTCGAGACATGTAAAAATATGTCGACAAAAAAGGTGAATTTTTTCAAAAAAATCAAAACGGTCCAAGTTTTGAAAAAAAAAATTTTTGGATTTAAACTAAAAAAAACATATGAAATTGCCTTTTGATATTTTTTTTGTATTTTTTTTATGTAACTACAATTCAAGACGAAAAAAATTACTTTCTATTTTATTTTGATATCTCTGTTACTGAAAAAATTATGAGTATCTAAAAACAATTAGTGCGAAATTTTGAAAAATTCATTACTTTTAAACGGGTTGAGATAAAAATCTAAAAAAATTCCTTGAAAACTCCTTTCAGTAGTTACTTGAAAATGAAAAAAATTCGACAAAATCAAAAATGGTCGGGGTCACGGACTGGCCGGTTTGGCATGGAATGTCCCATATATAAAAGTCATTGTAACCAAAAGTTGAAACGGACCGCGATCTTTGTCACCTCACGACAAAGATATTAAATATTCACCGAATACGAGTTTATCATACACCGTTTTCTTAGTTATCAAAAAAAAAAACGAAGAGAATGGTTTCTAAATAAACCTTATTATTGCATTCGAGGAACATTTGATGGTAAAAGAGAAAAGAGATCGTTTTCGACTCCTTTGTAGAGTTTACGTTCGGAAAAAAAATTGTGGGGGCTAAGTTTAATAAGTAAAATTATTTATTTAGGCACTGTTCAATGGTTTATTATTATACTTTATTTTTCCACTATCACTCTTCTTTTATAATAATAAAAGTCACTCTTTACTCGTCTATCTATCTATAAACGCCACTCTAATCAAAAATTCAAATTGACCGCGATCTTTATAATCTCACGACTGTTTTAAGAAAAATATTGGTCAGCTGTCATATACACGATCGATCGAATATCACCAGAGTTTTATACCAATATCACTAGTATCACTAGATAGCGACTGCGAAAAAAACAGTTGAGCATCAAAAATGTGTGTGAAAAAATGCTGAATTTTCCGGAACAACCTTTAAAAATAAATTAATATTATCAATACGCTTTAAGTTACGAGGTTCTAATTAGTCGCGATCGAAAGAAAAAAAAATACGTGAACTTGAATAATCCTCCAAAACGCTGTTATTTAATAAATATTAAAGAAACAATTTTTGAAAACCGGTAGAATCGTGGTGCTTCCTGTAAAAGTATTTTGTAGCACTCGCATCTAAATGTACTTGTCTCGAGTCGCTACCGCAACTCTTAATGCGTCGATAAGAAGGAGGAGTAGGAGTACCATTCCCCACTCTGCCCTATTTCTTTACAGCGCACCGGATTGGCTGTTGCCCTAATTAACAAATATCTCATCAACGGAGCGTCTAAGAGTAATTTAGAAAAGGACCTTTATCCTCAGAAGTTCATGACCTACTTGACCTATGTGCATTTTCGGCCTAACTGTCGAGATTCCACCTACATAGAGAACAATCGTTTACGAATGTAGATATTTTCCCTATGAATATTAATATTTAAATAGAAATATACAGGATGTCCAATAGGAATGTGTGAAAACTAATAAATTGGTATTTTGGAATAAACAAAGGAATCGGATGAATGGAATTTTTTTAATAAAAGAGAGTTGTCATTTTTATTTTATGTCCGTTTGTTACAAAAAAACGATGTATACATAGAACAAATTCTATGTTAAGGGGGGGTCTCGGTGAAATTTCCAAATCATCGAGGTCTTTCCCGATTATGCTAAATCTTTGAGTGAGTGTTTCTACTATCTAAAAACCGAGAAATAATTGCAAAAACCGTATCGGAGAACTGTATTTCCGATCCAGAACGAGAAAACATGAAAAAATAATTGAAGTGCCTAGGTTTTTGTCGTTGACAATCGCAAATTTTTTAACACATTTTGGTAAGTATTATGAACAAAAATAAGTTTCCGTTTTATCATCCAATTATTTTTCGTAAAATTACAACTTTTTTTGCGTCTATTTCAATTTTTTTTTGCTTCAAATCTAATATTCTACAGTTAATGAATTGCTTTTATAGTGAATTTAATGATTTTTAGTTTGATTAATTCTTATCATTATTTTCAAATATTTATTTACAAATTTGAACCACTTCAAAACTAATAACGATTGTCACTATTCTTACATTACAGATCTCATTGTTAAAATCAATAATATTTAATTAATATAGTTATATATTGCTAATTCGTTCGTATCAGAGACGCGGCAGCGTCTTGACGCCAAGTATTAAAAAGATTGTGTTGAACGTCCAAGGCAAGACGGACCGAGTATCTACATTCGAGATTGGGCGATTTTCCTTTACTTTCAAACTTCAAGTCAACGCCACACGAAGACTTCGACTTTTCAAAAAAATGAAACTTTCCCAAACTAATGTATTCAATGCGCTTCTAATGTAAGTTATTCATCACGTGACAATCCCGTAATGTTAATATTTAATTGGATATTTTTCCATTTACAGTTATAGAATTTCATTTTTCGGGAGTTGATAATGATTTTTTTCAATAAGCATGTTCGTTCCCTTTCCAATCCTCCTCTGCCCCCGTACAAAGTGATCACCCCCTCCTTAATATGAGAAGCAGATAATTTTCAATCTAGTTAGACTCAAAAACAATCGATTTCCTGTAGAGTTTTAGATTGAAAAATAAAATAAATGAAAAAAGTCGCCAAAAAAAAATTGTAATTCTGAGAAAAATGGTTGGGTGATAAAACGAATACTTATTTTTGTTCATAATACTTACAGAAATGTGTGGAAAAATCTGCAATTGTCAATAACAAAAACCTAGGCGCTTGAATCATTTTTTCTTGTTTTCCCATTCTGAACCGTTAATACGGTTTGGCGAAGCGGTTCTTGTGGTTATTTCTTAGTTTTAGGGTAGTAGAAACACTCATGCACCTAAAGTTTTAGCATAATCGGAAAAGACCTGAACGACTTGAAAATTTCACCGAGGTCCCTCCAAAAAAATGTCAATATTAATGATATATATTTTCAAAATGCGAGCTATTTGAATCATCACAGTACTCTAATCGCTTTATCAAACTATTAAAAACGTGTTCTATAGTTTCATTTGAAATGCTATTGACAGTCTTTCTTATTTCTTTAATCAAATCATCTACAGTTTTTGGGTTGTTATCATAACGGTGATCTTTAATATAACCCCACAAAAAATAATCACAAGGATTAATATCAGGTGTATAATGGGGCCATTCCATCCAAGGCCGATAACTCGATCACCATAAACTTTATTGATGACTTTAAAGACTTCTTGTGTTCAATCAAGTGCTGCTCCCATCTTGCATGAAATAATAATTCTTAACGAGATGTTTTTTCTTTGCATAGGGAAAGTATTGCGTCTCCAATATATCTTTATAGCTCTGTTCGGTAACAGTAGATTCAAAGAATTGCAGGTAGATCCCTTTTATTGAGACAGCTGTCCGGTTACTTTTAAAGGATGAAGCGACGTTGCTACTATGGTCTTCGGATTTTCTGAACCCCAAAAGCGATAATTTTGTTTATTGACATAACCATTCATCCAAAATATGCTTCATTAGAAAAAAATATTTGTTTTTCGCTCAATTCTTCATTTTTCAACTTTTGCCTCAATGTGTTGCAGAACTCTTTTCTTGTTTTCATGACGTGTTCCGTTAATAATTGATGCGTTGTTATTTTGTAAGGATGCATGTTCAAAAAATGATGCAGAATATTGTGCAACGCCGATTTGTTTACTTTTAAAGTTTGAGCGGCTTTGCGAATTGAAGATTGAGAGTTTTTTTCAAAATAGTCTTTAACTTTATCAATCGTTTCTTCTGCAGTTACCAAAGTGGAAGGACCTGGCGAATCTTCTCTACGGTCCTATAGTGTTCCGTACTCTTTAAAATTGTTAATCACTCTGCAAAAAAAATCATTACAATGTCAGAAATTTTGAAAAATAATATAAATCTGATTCCTTATAAACGTTGACATAGAAGAATATTCAATTCTTACCTCTTAAGAGTAGTTTCGCTTCCGACTCTTTTACTTCCATACTTCGTGCGAAAGCCTCTAAACGCTTCACTATAAATTTTCCATCTTGAATAATAAAATTCAATGAGAAAAACTTTTTCTTCGCTAGTTAACTCACTCATTTTCAAGAAGGTTGTCCACTTCCTACCGCAGCTAGAATAAAACTGACAGGTCTCAAGTACACGTTTCTGAAACATAGGATTCTTTAAAATTTCAGAGAGGGAAAGGGGATTCATTTAGTTTACACACGTTTCTATTGAATACCCTGTATGTAGATATAGTATTAATACATGCTGCAATTGAAGTACAATTATTCGACGCCGTTACGGGGTTAATGTAGTCTCGATAAAAGCGGAGATTTCATTTCGGCTTTACAAGTCGTGGGATTGATCTTACTGATGAAATATGAATGCAAAGTATTGATAATCGTAAGAACGTAAATCTGACGATACATCGCATTAAATGTTGAAAGATATGGCCTTTTGTATGTTAACGATGAATATTCAGACAAGACGTCGAACGAGAGACGTGAAGAGGTCCACGTACATGTGAAAATTCATATTGCTAGAGGGAGTTATCTCTATGTAATTTTCCATAATACATCGGGACCGAAGCTATATACAGCGCTTCTGGTTATCTTAGAACGAATTATAAATTGATTGAGTGTGCACCCCCCCTCTCTCCCCTCCCCCCTCCCTCCCGCTCCCCACCCCTCCCTCCCTCCCCCTCCCCTCTCTGCCCCCCTCTCTCTCTCTCTCTCCCCCCCCCCCCTCTCTCTCCCTCTCTCCCTCTCCCTCTCTCCCTCTCCCTCTCCCCCCCCCCCCTCTCTCTCTCTCTCTCTCTCTCTCTCTCTCTCTCTCTCTCTCTCTCTCTCTCTCTCTCTCTCTCTCTCTCTCTCTCTCTCTCTCTCTCTCTGTCTCTCTCTCTCTCTCTCTCTCTCTCCCCCCCCTCTCTCTCTCCCCCCCCTCACTCCCCCCTCCCCCTCTCCCCCTCTCCCCCCTCCCTCTCTCTCTCCTTTCCATAAGCATTAATGATTGGTCTTTACGATCCGTCCTCCAGACTCTCTCACGCTGTTGCAGAAAATTAAGCGTTATTTATCATTTTGTCCCACTCTGTTATTATCATAGTTTACGATCACAGACGATTATGTATAGTCGCACGATAGCGCATAGGAGCAATATGCCTATCGGTTACATTTTATATGCGTCCTTTACGTCACTGGTTTTCATTATTTATATCCGCCTGATTTACATGTCCACAGAGTAATTCTACGTGAATATGAACCATTTTTTCCTATGGTAATCGATGTCTCTTCGTAAACTGTAACATCGAAGGCGATACAAGGAAGCACTCCGTCAATTCTATATTCAATTTTTCATACGTATACTTTTCATCTCACAACTTGTAAAATGAAAAAAAATCCTCACAATTAACTACTGTCATAAAAAAATGTATCGTGGAAAATTGTAAATAATTAATAATTGTCTGTACCATTACCGAAGAAGCTAGTTTATATTGGGAAAGCCATATATTTTTATTTTTTATTTTTTTATTGGGGTTCGGTAGCAATTATACTGCTACTTCCATGTTCAGAGTCCTTCCCTTTTTAATTCCCCACCCCTTTTCAAGTATCTCCCCTGTGCGGCTGCTGCCGACGTATCCCTGACTGAATCGCATTTGCCGAGGGCGAAGGGAAACTGTAGAAAATCTTGCCGATACAGCCGGTACCTAACTAATCTCCTCGGGTGGTAATGCGAGCACCATCAAGCATGGCCACCAGAGGCGCTTAGGCAGGCACCTCCTCAGCTGTAGTGCAGTGGGCTAGCATTAAGGTGTTTTGAGCATGAATTTATGAAGGTGGAGTCCGACCCATCCGTGTCGCAGTAGAAACATTTGAAAAAATTTTAATTTTTTCAGTGGTGTTTGGCCGGGATTTAAACCCGGGACCCGCAGCGTGCGAGCCTGAGCCACTATTCACCGGATCAATTACTCTGCCCAGGGAAAGCTATATATCCGTTGAACAAAAAAATCACAAGTATGAATATTCCATGAACCGATAATGATCTCGTGGAAGGAAAAAAATTCGTTCGAAGCTTTTCTCACATAGATTACTCGGTACGAGCGATAATTCCCGCTATAAATGATCGATAGGGTCCAATCATTCGATTTACGGAACTGACGATCGATAACGATTATAATTTATTCTTCGTCAGTTTCGAGCCCGCAGCCCAATGCCTAAAGGTGTTTTTTTTTTCTCGTTTGAAAAATATATACATGTCTTGTCTTTTGCTGAACTTTCCGGCTTCTACGCTTATCTCCATTTCTCTCTGTGCCTCTTATTCGCTTGGCAAGGCTGGTGCATGCTTGGAATACCAGTGGTAGTGATTAGACGTGAGTATACAGAAAGGACCAGAGAGAGAAAATGGACAGAGAAACAGAGGGGAAGAGGGAGATGAAAGGGAGAGAAATTCCTCTGGTGAACGGAGTGGCCATCAGTGACGCGTCGAGAAGGTGATTGAGAACAGAGAAACGAGACATATACAGTCGACTCACGGAAATGACACTCGCAAGAATAAGGGTACAGTCAAAATTCCGTTAGTGCCGCATTTTTCAACATTTACTAATTCAAAAGCAATATTAAGATGGAGCCAAATAAAGCTCCGTCTTAGCTTTTAGACTAATCATTTACAGAAAAAAAGCATCAAAATTAAAAACCATAAAAATAGCAAGAACATAGTGGAGTGTTTCGGGTAATTATTTTGTCTTTCCGCCAATATTTTACTGAATAAGTTAGACATACCTAAAAATTCATTTTAAAATAAGAAACAAATATTTCTAAGATCATAAAGCAGCGCTAAGAAAAAGCAGGGTTTTTGTGTGATTTTTACACTGAAAAAAAGGCATAGTGCTGAGAACGGAGCTGTAGTTGACTCAACTACGCCCTGAGGTTGGATACGGCGAAACCAATGGCGTAGTTGACGCAACCTCCGCGCGTAGTTGAAGATATTTTGTTGAGCCAACTACGCCCGCAATTTGAGCTAAAACTTTAAATATTCAATAGAACCAAAACATTTTTTCAATAAATATTTGAAATAGTATCATGGCATTGCTCGGAAAATGTGGAAAAGTATTTCAGTCAATTTTATCAATAATGTTTGGATTAAATGAATTGCATTGTATAATTAAAACGTACAGTGATTGTACTGAACAATTATGATTTTGAAAGGACTGTAAAGAAATATTTGAAACTTTTTTTGATATATATATTTTTTGGAATATTTTTTATTTGATATTTTTGATTTTATATTTTGTGACTTTCAATAGTAAATACAATTAATCGATTTTTTGCTCTCTCGTAAGAGCGCCCATCCTAACATAATTAGGTGGCAAAACCTTTTCATATCAGAGTACTTTAATTGTACGATAAGCCTTAATACCTCATAAAACAAGGGTTCGGGTATTTTCGACGACCATCGGTCGGAGTAATCATTATTTAACGATTCAACGTCGGGGCTTTATGGGCACACGGGCGGTGCGACGCCCACGCGAGAGCCTTGCACTCGTGGCCCTCTAGCGGATTTCTGCCACACCAGAAATCCAGCCAGGGAATAAAGCTGTCCGGTTACAATATATATAATTCGTATTTAACAAAACTTATTGTTTGCGCAACGAAATTTTAGTAGCTTTAGCAAAGGGTTTATTTGTTTGAATAGTAACAAAAGATTTCATCCAAATTACTACTAGGTAATTAGCTTAATTACAAATTATATTCCGTTGATCTATGGTGTCATTGAATTCAATTCTCGCAGAGAAGTTTATTCGATGCTATTATTTTATCAAATCACGGACAAACTGTATACAACTCAACCTCCATGTGATTATTTCAAATTCAATCGATTCTGTATCTCAAGTCTTGTTTTTTCTCAATGTAACCATTTATTGCGGTTGTATCACATGAAATAGACTCAACTGAAATAAATTAAAATTTAGCGACAAAATCGTGACGTAGTTGTCTCAACGACATGACTTTCAATGGATCAACCACCGGGTGATTAACTAAACGTAATATGACCATTGGCGCAATGAAATTCGTCCAACCTCATCGCGTAGTTGGCAATACTTTTTTTTTTCAGTGTAGCAATTATGTATTTCTGATACTAAAATTATTTGTGAAAAAATCATATAAACGAAAAGTAAATATGTAATTAATGATTACACTCTAATAGATACGTATTGCATAAAAGAATGAAAACATTTGTTAGACCACATCAGCTCTAGGTAAATAAGAAATATAAAATAAATACATATATTATACATGAATGCGACACACAGTTGCATTTATTTTCTTCGATTAAATAACTGCGGTTTTATTGAGAAAAAAATAAAATTGGCTGTGAAAAATTAAAAAATTCTATGCATTCGAGAATCATTAACGATGCTGCATTTTTTATGCACTTTGCAAATGCATATATGAACAGCACGAAGAAAATGCATTTCACATGTATTCGTGTCATAAAATATGTGAATACGAGGTCTGAAAATAAATACTGAAAATGTTCGTAAAAGAAAATGTTATTCACTACAATCATGTGCAATCGAAGTGCGTTATATTACGGCCTATCATACGTTGACCTCGAGGCAAACATTAATTCGCCTCCACACATCCCAGACGTAACTTCACGGTGCCCCATCATATCTTCACTCATGTGCATAAGTTTTTGTAACTCATGGATGATCCGACATATCCGGGGATTGACGGGTGGGCAGAAAAAATAGTTATACGAAAAAATGCATTCCGCAAAATATATCGCATTTTTTCAAGTACATATTTTAGTAATTAATAAAATTCAGATTCTACAATTATAATAAGAACTCCACGTAAACAAAAAATGATATTTTCAATAATAATCTGATCCAGATGTTTGAACTAAGCTTCAAAATACAAAAACGATTTTTTTAAAATATATACAATTTCATTAATAAATTCTTCTCGTCGCGCAATTTTTATTCCCATAATTTCGGCTCATTATTTTAAAAACGTTCTATGAGAAGATTGCAAAATTTGTTCGCAGATTAAGCTTTCGAAAAAAAGTAAAAATAACTAAGGAGTAATCAGTAAATTGCTAATTTAAAGGCGTTTTTTTGTTGGCATTCCAGTTCCGCGTCATAAGGGAACAATTCGCGTAAACTCGAGGACTAGTAGTAACGGCTTCTCTCCCAGTAGTCCGAGTCTTGCCCACCTGCATATATATTGGCGTCAAGACGCTGCCGCATTTCTAGATATTTCTGAGTGGGGAGATTCCGAGGTGGTTAAGACGATATCCAAGACCTCACAAATTGAACAAAGAGCGTAAAAGAGTTGCGAGTATGCTGTATTTTAAAACACAGTTCGTTCTAATTAGTCTCACCTCGTGAACCAGCTTTTAAACTTAGCTTTAACTATAAAGGATAACCTTATTTTTTTAATTTACTATGGATGTCAAAATTTACACTGACTATAATTTTCAAAATATTTACTCTCAGATGATAAAAAATTCAATAATATAAATTCAAGAAAATATAACACAATTTTTTTCTTTTACTTTTTTTACGCAAAAGAAAAAATGGACTGTGGCGGTAATAGCTAATGAAATGAAATATGAAAACGATAGCAATCTTTATTTTTTTTAATAATAGTAACATAACGACATAATAATGATTAAGAATGTATAGGGAAAAGCCCAATATGAAAAATAAAACTAATAAAATAAAAGAAAACCTCACAAAAATAAAATAAAATGGAAAAAATAAAACGCAGTAATTAAAATCCTGATAAGAAAAATAAGTGCACCTTCGAGAAATTATTAACATCAACAATTTCAATTTTAAAAAATGTCTTAAAAATATAACGAAATGTCTACTATAGAAGTATTGAGAGAAAGAATCTTTAAAGAAATAAAATGTAATGAAAAAATTGTTAATATTGAATGCAATTAATAAAATTCTCACTCTAAAAGATAAGAATAAATTTCTCGAAATTAGAGTGAAAAATCCCGTATTCATACGAGATGCACGTGGTGTTGGGGATATTAATAGTTGGACTTGCTCGAATGCTGGCCGACTGGAAGCCGGAACTCAACAAGCGCGCACCTTCTTGACGTTCTCGACAGTACAGTGAAAGAAGGGAGTGGGAGAGGGAGAGAGTCGTCTTATATATTTATAAGTATACGAAATAACGTTCTACAGAAGAAAATTGTGAGTCCGAAAGCAAGCGGCGAGTTCACTCTGCGACTCTCCCACGCCAACGCTTATAAACTATAAAGTGGTGGTCTACCTCGTGGGTCCGGCCCTAGCCAGAAACAACCACCACCAAGCTCGAGCTCGACTCAAGAATTACGTGTTAGCACGTAACCGGTAGCAGCACACTAGGCTCGAACTCTATGGCATAATATCCTCTTATATACCCTGTATAACTATATATTTATCTTTAAGTATACATAATGTAAATCATTAATAAGAATAATAGATTGAACACATCGAGATAGGAAAAAAATACAAAGGAAATGGAATTTTGTACAACCCTAAGGGAAGCAATGAACATTACTTATATTATATACATTTTTTGATGTAATGGTACATTTTAATTAATGTCAATTAATAATATTAATTAATCTCGCTGATTATTCATTTAATAGCTTATTTGAAAATTTAAATGTATTAAATAGAATTAAAGTTTCATAAAATAAAATACTTTAGAAATATTTTTTCAGCTCCTGAAAAACTGCTAGTAATTATCGTTGCATTTATATGTGCATGGTAAAAGCTGTTGAGAGTATTTATTTTGTGGGTGATTTGTTTCCAAATGGGTAATGTGAGAAATCTTCAAATTGTTTCGGTGTATGTAATTTGCATATGAACAATAAATTAATGTGTTGAATAACATAGTTTGACAACTTTTTTAATATTAAGATTTCCGATTGCATCAGGCTAGCGCTAATATTGCTCCGATAATCATGATTTTGTATGTGTGCATATGTGCGTTATTTGGTGCGTAATTTAAATATTGCTTGGTTAGGAAATTCTGACGGATCTAGACGGGAGGAGAATCCGAGAATAGAAATAACACAAGACGGGCGGCGGTGCGTTTGCGAGCAGCTCGCGGTTGCCCACCGGAGATGGTGGTCGGTCGTGTGAAAATTCGGATCGTAGACCCGTCGGCTAGACTCAGACGAATAGAGTTATAAGACGACTAAAAGTTCGGAATGTTTCCACGTCGAATGCAAGACAGCCAAATGCTTCAGCAAATTAAGTATAACGCAGGCAACTATGATTGGTTTTAACTTCTCACAAAATTCATGCTGTTTTTTCAATTTTTGCTATTCTTAATTTTTAAATGATTTCTCTTGAAGTTTTTACAAAACACATATATTCTACATAATAATGGTTATTTTGAAAAAGAGACAATCATTTATTCTCACGTAACCTATAAATCTATACATATATAAATCTGTTGGCGATAAAAAGTTTGGCCGCTTATCAATCGATTTCGATGAATCTCTCACAGGAAGAAAGCTCATGACTCGCACTAAATTTTATTCTATATTAGGCTGTATTACATTCTGATATATTGTTTTTTTACGAAAATGTCGAAAAAAAAGTTCAAATTTTTTATTTAATGTTCAACTTTAATCATTTATAAGATAATTAAAAAATGCAGATAAATAAACGAACGAATTACCAATCTAAAGATAATTCAAAAACAAACAGAATGAGCAGTACCTGGGGTTCCAATTTTAGACAGAAAAAAAGTTACAGCTATTTTAATGAAATGATAAAAAATTTGAAAATTTTATTATTTTCAATATTTCATTGAGCAGCTTTTGTTGAAGAATTTTAGCAGAAAAAAAAACGAAAAATTATATTCTAAATGGGAAGAGAATGGCAAATAACCATTTAGGTTACATATCACCTCGATATCTTGGTTCATTGGCTCATATGTATATAAAACGGATAAAAATAAGAAGAAAATAGCATAATATTATTTATCGTATTGAAACGTTTCGATATTTGAACAGTGATTCACTATTCAAATATGGAGGCTTAGGATTTTTAGATCCTCTTCTCTCTCGAAAAAGAGGTTATTGTGCAGGTTCGTGCACTGATCGGTGTGTCTTGCCTGGAACGGGAATCACCTTTAGATTTCCCCGTCTTGTATCCGAGAAATTTAACTCGACTCGAGATTCAAGACAAATACTCTCGATTGGATGATTAAGGAAAAACGAGCGACTGTGCTCAAGAGCACCTATCGTGACACAATTAGGTGGGAAAGCCCGATTGTGTCATCGTACTTTTATTGTACGATAGACCGCGCAAACCGAGGATTTGGGTTTTCTCACCGACGGTAAGTCGGAGATGCTCCAAAAAATGTCCACTTCGAAATTTTCAGCTATCTCTCTCGCACTCACGTTATTACATATTTGTTATTAATATGATATTTGCATTAACAATGATTTTTCTTATCGCGGGCGAAGCCGCAGGAATAGCTAGTATTATATGTATAAAACGGATAAAGATAAGAAGAAAATAACGTAATATTATTTTTAATTAATAATCGATGATTTATTAATGCGCGTCTTTCTGATGGCTCACATATATTTTATTTTATTATTCATATTCGTCAGTTTTTAATTATTAACGTCAGTATTATTTTATGATGAGGCATGTAATTTTGACATCTCGACTTTGAAATAAGAGGTGTGCAACGTTGCAGCACCAATGTCGTTTAAGCAATTGCCCGATAGACGCCCATGATCGAAAGAATAACACAAGGCTCTCAGTGTCTTGAGGAAAAATATGTTCTACGCGAGAAAATACAAGAGAGCAAAAAAGAGAGGGAGAGAGAGGTAGAAGGGTGGAGAATGCGATAAATCGTATTCGAAGGTAAACAGGTGGTGTAGGTGGGTTTTCAAGAGATCTTTCGATCGTGTTATAAAGCCTCTCGAACTTTACGCCTGCTCTACGGTGGCACGGGAATACCGGAATTCCGCCTTCGATCCACGACAACCCTCGATATGGCCTAGTTTTTTCATCGTTTTTTTTCTATCATGTTTTTTTTCTTTTAAATCAATTTATTTTCTTCTGACCACATTGATCGCAGTAAGAGAACGTAATGAACAGGCTCTTTAGTATTTAATCAGAACGACTTTGTACGGTTGACCGTAAAAAAAATCGTTGATAGATTTTTCAATTGTCCTGATACGTCGTATAAATAAGCCTGAATCAAGAAAGTAAAAATCATTCCGCTTTTATGCGACTAAGAATTAAGAAGCGATGAACTTTTTTTTTCATTGATGAATGTGATTGGTTTCACATTTACATTATTGTTCGACTATATAAAATTAGAGTTTTTATAACTTTACGTGAAAATATAAATTTATATATGGTGATTTATTATTTTTTTATTTTTTTAACCATAACTGTAATACGTTATTGAATATGGTTATTTAAGTTTTGTGCCCAACGTAATTTTTTCCCGAAATGGAATACCGATCATTTTTTATTTATAACTGCTGCTTGCTTGATTGTTGACATAACATCGTTATTAAACAAATAAAATTAACGAAATTTTCTTCATTGTTCTTCTTTTCATAATTTTTACACAATGAAATTTGATCAATCGAGGTTTTAAATCGATCAGTAATTGAATAAAATCATGCTTTCACTCTCCCTAACTGATATTTCCACTCTTGATAAGAAATTTACCATTATGATGTGAAGGAGAGCGTCTCGACGATGCGATAAATCTCGATTGTGCTATGTTTTTCTATCGTCAACACGCTGGATGTTGACCTACGACAACATTTACTCGTGTGTGCATGAAGTTTATTAATGGGATGCAATATAAAAATTCTACTTTTTACTGATTTGTATTTTTTGTTGCTTGAACAGCGATTTATGAAATAATGTCTGAAAAATTATATAATTTTTTAATAAATCGAAAGAAGTATGAAAAAAGGTCTTTACTATCTTTTTGATGCCATCAATTTGTTTATGAAACAATGCTCATTTCGAGAATGAAAAGAAAAAACTGTTTTCGTGCTTCTTCTTCTTAAGTAAAACTGCGTGATCAGTGGTCGAATTTTAAATCGCGATTGTCACTCGATTTCTGATATGGATAATATTTAATCGAATTTTATCTCTTGACCATAATAATATCAAAGAATAATAATCATGAAGAACCCTTTTTCGTGAGATACGCTCTATTTTATTAAAACTTTATTATATATCTAGAGACGCGGCAGCGTCTTGACGCCAAGTATTAAAGAGAAAGGCAAGACGTGCAGTGTATCTTTACTCGAGATTGGGCGATTTCCCCTCATTTTTGAACTTTACATCCTCGCCATTGGAAGAATGTTCGACTTATCAAAAAAATGAAACTTCCGCAATATAATGTGGTCAATGCCCTTCCGATGGTAAATTTTTTTTTTTGCTGCGACCCGCGGAAATACGCGAACTGGGAACCATGCCGAAAGGTGTGGCGAATTTATTTCGGAAATTTTCCTCCACAATATATATATGTCTACTTTCCGATCCCCCTCCATGTGAGCAGCATCTCTGCCTACCCGCAATACAGTACAATAAGTCGTAGCATTAAATAGACCCATATACTATTCAAACCCGGGCTAGGGGGGTCGCAGGGGGCGAGGCCCCCGTGGGGGTCCGGGGGCGGAGCCCCCCGAGGGAAGCAATGACAACTTTTTAATTTTTTAAACTAAACACACATACACACAACACAAAAACACCGATCCACAAGACAGGCACATAAATACGGAAAAAGCTACATTGGCATAAAAAACACACAAATGCATAGGCACAAATACAGACGCAGATACATACACTCAAATACAGACCTACTCAATTAGACACAAATACAGACGTACTCACACACGTACACAGATACAGCCTCGCAGCTACAGACACACTCACACACGTACACAGGTACAGGCTCACAGCTACAGACACACTCGCAGACGGATACAGAAATGGCTACACAGCTACAGACGCACTCGCACTCTCTCTCGCTCTCCCTCCTCTCTCCCCCCTCCCTCCCCCCTCGCCCCCTCTCTCTTTCCTCTTATATATATATTATGGGGATTGATTTCGGAATGCATACATGCGATGCTACGTTGCAATAACCTACTAATGTTTTTTTTCTCATAACGAAAAAAATGGTTCGCGGTGGTGAAGTGGGAATACCATGACATTTTGACGAATTATCAGTGAAAACTAAATGTAGTTTAACCTTGATATCGCTTTGTGTGAAAACAAATAAAATTGATCTAGGATT
The DNA here is from genome assembly GCA_963989365.1 of Rhimphoctona megacephalus. Taxonomy (NCBI): domain Eukaryota; kingdom Metazoa; phylum Arthropoda; class Insecta; order Hymenoptera; family Ichneumonidae; genus Rhimphoctona; species Rhimphoctona megacephalus. The sequence continues at coordinate 19,822,424 of OZ022415.1, forward strand.
TTTTTGGTAAAAAAAAAAACCGGTTTCGCAGAAATAAAATTCAACACGATGCATCATTCAAAAATAACAATAACAGGGTTTTTTGGAAAAAGGTGAAGAGATTTTCTAAAATGAATTATTTTTCAGACAATTTTGCATTCCCAGACGATTATAGAGATTTTCTATTCCATTTTACTAATCAGTGTTCGCTAAAATAGTATATGCTTTTACCATTTTACTGTTTGTTCCACTCAGTTTCATTATTCACAACTTCGTCATTTTACTATTTTCACTATTTCTGGACCAAAGTACTGTCATCTTTCTCAAAAAAGGAGTGATATCGCTAGAAAAAACTTTTAAAAAGTAAAAAAAGAACGCCAAGTATTAAAAAGTCGCGACCTTATTTATAAAATGACTACTCTATACTGTTATTATCACGTTAAAATAAAAACTATGCTTTTATTCACGACTTTTATTTCTTTTTTGTTACATACAAGAAGTTCCTTCACCTCGGAAAAAAACTACGCAAATAATGTTGTCCTTTATTTCCAAAAAGAAATGAAATCATTTTCATCAAGCCAAGTACAGCGAATGATTTACAAATTTCCACAGGAAATTATGTGCCCTTTAACGGTGCCCGATAAAGGGTTTCGTCGCTTCAAGGGCTTCCGAAGAAAGGCCTAAAAATGTCAAGAAATTAGTATTATAATATGCTGAATGAATGAAACAAAAATTATATAGAAAAACGCACGAATACACGTTCCTACACGTACGTACCACAAAAATTCACTGCAAAAACTATACAAAAACTTGGCGTGCATGGTTTTCAGAAATAAGCTCGGCGAAGGAAGGCCTCATCCATCTGTACCAGCAGCAAATTTAAGTACGCTGGGATCCCGATATAAGAAACAGCAGCGGGACTCACTTCGTATCGCACTTGTAAATTCAGAACATTGTGCACACTTCGTCTTTCCGTTCCTGCGCATTAGATGAATGGCCGGATTGGACCGGGTGCTTCCCCGACGGAGCGGAGACCGATCGACATTTCATCAATTAGGGTCCATTGTATTAGGATCCCAGTGTATATAATTATTGTATCTATTGCTTCTATCTTTATATCCCATCTGTTATCCATCCACCCATCCATTCGTTTGCTCGCCTACTCCCTCCAACCCATTTGTTCGTCCCTCCAACCCAAGTATTCGTTCATTCCATCCATCCGTCCGTTCGTATGTTGATTCATGCGTTTAACCGTCCCAACCGTATCCCATCTATTCGTTTTTCTGTCCACCCGTCCATCCTAGTCATCGGCTAATTCATCCGATCCCTCTATCTTATTCATTCCATTCGACTATGCATTGTTAACCATTCATCTCATCCATCGCATGTTTTCAGTCACTTATTCAACTTATCTGTTTATGCTTCCTATCCAATTATCCATCCATCCCATAAATCCATCTCATCCATTTATGTTGTTTAGCTCTTTCTTAATAACGATTCTCTCATTCGATCTGGGAACGGATTCGGGGGCTCCTCTCATTATCGATGAGAGAACAAATATTTAATTATTAAATTAGTCTTCCCGAACTTATTTCTGAAAACCATGCACGCCAAGTT